>CAKNYM010049630.1:144770-159350 GCA_932195095.1 Andricus curvator | reverse complement strand
GGGGGGGGGAGGGGGGGAGGGAGGGAGGGGGAGAGAGAGAGACAGAGAGACAGGGACAGAGAGACAGAGGGGGGAGGAGAGAGAGAGTGAGAAACGTGCATAATCATTGCATCATTTCTCGACATTTTAATGTGGCCTGATTTTCCCCGTATGGTACTATCGAATTTATAATATAACTTATTAAATTTTATATTATTATTTATAGCTATTCAGTTTATATAAACCAATTCTTTTATGAATGAACTTATAATAATTTATTCATTATAAAACGATCCTAAATGCTATTTACCAATATTGCATTATTAAAAAATGAAGATATTACTTTAAAATCCAGGTTTTTAAATGATGGAGTCACATTAGAATAATTATTCTGCAATAACTAATTATCTCAACTATCGAATATGCTTTCATTTACCAAATAATAGACTCCTCGAATAAATTCAGATTTCAAATTCATTCCCGATTTAAGATGGCGTCGCCGGTCTTCCGAAAAGTCACACGATGTTGCACTGCTGTTTCAACATTCCCCAGTAACACCAATCAGAATGACCCATTTCAACCAATCAGGATCTTAATGTTTGTTTTCTTGGAAAACCGGGCGAAAGGTCAAAATTTAATTAATTTAATTTGGAACAATTTTAAGTCTTTTTTTGACATTAGTGATTTGTAGCTTATGTTTAATCTTTTGTTTTGCGTTTCGGAATGGTCATTTGTTAAACAATTTGTGAACTAATTTTGAATTTCAATTGTTTTGGCAATAAAACTAAGGAAAAGAAACAGAGATTTTTGATTCATTCAGTGATTTAAATTAAAATTAGTTATTTATCAAATAGATTTTTGCTTTGTTTTCTTTCATTAAAGATGCTCAATCAATATAAAAGAATCACCCCCGCTGCCTTTATCCAGAAGTGGGGCTGAGTTAGCCAAGATTTTGCGGTTCGATAGTTCAGTAAATGGTTTTCAAATTTCTTGGTGAAAATTTTAATTTTATCTGATCCATGCGGATCTGGCACCCATGGTAAGTAAGATAAGTTCAAATTTCAATCAATTTCGTCCATAAGATGTTGAATTATTGTCCAAGACATCCTCTCCGAATTATCTGAACAACGTTCTCGGCACTAGGTACTTTGAATTGGATGATTCTATAAAGTCCTAGTAGCCGGCTTGGTTGTTCAGATAATTCGGAGAGGATGTCTTGGACAATAACTCAACAGCCTCTGGACGAAATTGATTGATTTTGATCATCAATTTCAGAAGCGAACATTTTGTTTGGACACAGCATCCCTAATATCTACTTCTAGACACAACACTGAGAGCCTATTTCTGCTGACTTAAGATCACAGTATAGCCAGGTATAGTCCTGTCCCGGCAGTTTGAACCCCCAATATCCTATCATTATTAGGCTCATCACGAGTCAGGACCATAACCATGGAGGGAGGGACAGAGTTCCATAAATATAACGAAAACTGTTTGAAGCCTCTATATCTCATAAATGCTCATAAATCAGCCCAGGTTCTTTAGGACTTTTAGGTATATCTAATCTGTTGATACAGATAGCTATCCTTATTTCAGAGAGAGAGAGAGAGAGAGAGAGAGAGAGAGAGAGAGAGTGGTGTCTATTTCAATGCCTTCAAAATGAGGCAGGTATAGGCTGATGGGAAAAGACCAGAAAAAGACCAAACTTTGGTTTGAAACTGGTCTTAAAGTGATCTTAAGTTGGTCTTTCTTTTCACGAGGCTAGTAAAACCAATCAGAATGCCCTATTTCAACAAATCAAGATTCAGCCGGTTGCCAAAGAAGTAAACAACGCCGGAAAAACCCCCATCTTTCGCCGAGCAGCTTGCGGAGTGACATCACTGTTTTTCGTTTAAGATAATTTTCGAGTGTTATCAAGTATATTTCTATTAAGATACTTTTCGCCTGTTACTAAAGACTATTAAGATAATTATCGAGACTGTCACGAAATATTTCTTAAAGTAAATGTTCATTTTCTAAGATTCAGAAAGGAAGGATTCTCTTTTAGATTTTGTGTGGTCCCCTTTCCTTTTGTTTTGTGAATTATAGCTTAATTCAGTTTGTTTAATTTGGCCACACAAAATAGCGAAACTTCCTTGACTGAATAATAATTTGTTTGTATATTATGTAATATTCTAGGCAGATAATTTAATTGCTGTGTTGTTCCCCATATTGTTTTTGACCCTTTTCCTGATTAATTATCTGAATTATTCTTGTAGTGTGTCTAGACCAAAAGTTTATTTGTTTTCCCCCTGATTGTTGTTGACCCTCCTTATATCTTTTGCTTAATAACCCTGTTTGTACGTTCTTGGAAAACTGGGCGAAAGGTCAAAATTTAATTAATTTAATTTCGTACAATTTTAATTATTCTTTCGACATTAGTAATTTGTATCTTTTGTTTAATCTTTTGTTTTGGGTCTCGGAATCGTCATTTGTTAAACAGTTTGTGAACTTATTTTGAATTTCAATTGTTTTGTTAATAAAACTAAGCAAAAGAAAAAAAGATTTTTGATTTATTCAGTGATTTAATTTAAAATTATTTATTTATAAAATAGATTTTTGCTTTGTTCTCTGTCCTTAAAAATTATTAATCAATATTAAAGAACTACCTCCTCTGCCTTTACCCAGAAGTCGGGCTGGGTTAGCCAACATTTTCCGGTTCGATAGTTAAGTAAATGGTTTTTGAATTTCTTGGTGAAAATTTTCATTTTATCTGATCAATGCGGATCTGGCGCCAGTGGTACGTAAGATAAGTTTAAATTTCAATCAATTTCGTACATAAGGTCTTGAATTATTTTCCAAGACATCCTCTCCTAATTATCTGAACAACGTTCTCGGTACCAGGGACTTTGAATTGGATGGTTCTATAAAGTCCTACTAGCCGGCTTGGTTGTTCAGATAATTCGGAGAGGATGCCTTAGACAATAATTCAACATCCTCAGGACGAAATTGATTGATTTTGATCATCAATTTCAGAAGCGAACATTTTGTTTGGACACAGCATCCCTAATATCTACTTCTAGACACAACACTGAGAGCCTATTTCTGCTATTTCAGCATTCTCTAGTAACACCAATCAGAACACACCATTTCAACCAGTCAGGATTAAGCCGGTTGCCAAAGAAGTGAACAACGCCCGAAAAATCCTCATCTTTCGTCGAGCAGCCTGCGGAGCAACATCACTGTTTTTCGCTTAAGATAATTTTCGAGTGTTATCAAGTATATTTTTATTAAGATACTTTTCGAGTGTTACTAAAGACTATTGAGATAATTATCGAGGACTGACACGGAAGATTTCTCAAAGTAAAGGTTAATTTTCTAAGATTCAGAAAGGAAGGATTCTCTTTTAGATTTTGTGTGTACCACTTTTCTTTTGTTTTGTGAATTCTAGCTTAATTTAGTGTGCTTAATTTGATCACACAAAATAGCGAAACTTCCTTGACTGAATAATAATTTGTATATTATGTAATATTGTAGGCAGATAATTTAATTGCTGTGTTGGTCCCCATATTGTTTTTGACCTTTTTCCTGATTAATTATCTGCATTATTCTTGGATTGTGCCTAGACCAAAAGTTTTTTTGTCGTCGCCCTGATTGCTGTTGACCCTCCGTACACCTTTTGCTTGATAACCCTATTTTGTACGGTCTCGGAAAATCGGGCGAAAGGTCCAAAATTAATTCATTTAATTTTGTACAATTTTAAGGGCCGGTTCCACCAAACTCGGTTAAATCAGTGGTTAACTGACGGCGGGTTAAAGTTAACGCCATAGTTAAGCTTGGATTATCCTGTTGTGCGTTCCACCACATTTTTCGTAGGCGCGGTTAGCTAACCAGATAGTCGTTTCGAAGTAACTCCTATTTTACTTTAAATAATTCGTGTGATTGGCTACCCGTCGGTCGAGTGGAAAGCAAAGCAATATGTCCGTGCGCGCCAAATCCAGGTAAGGTTCACGCCACGCTCGTGTCTACACTAACCTAAAAAAAGTGAATGTTGGTGTATGTTTTGTTCTTGATATATTAATACATCACATATAAATTAAAAAACATCTTCTTCGTCTTCGTCATCAGACGATCTCAGAACTTCTTCCTAAAACTCCATATTTCACAACGACACTTCAGTTTTTAGGTTAGAGGACGATTAAGTCGCTTAACCGATCAATTTTGACCGGTTAGATTTAACTGTGGTTAACGCGAGTTAACCGGCCGCTAAAAAGTGGTGGAACGCGTAACTAGGTTTAACGGATGATTAACTTTTTAATCGAGGTTGGTGGAACCGGCCCTAAGTATTTTTTCGACATTAGTGATTTGTAGCTTTTGTTTAATCTTTTGTTTTGCGTTTCGGAATTGTCATTTGTTAAACAGTTTGTGAACTAATTTTGAATTTCAATTGTTTTTTTAATAAAACTAAGTGGAAGAACAAGAGATTTTTGATTTATTCAGTGATTTAAATTAAAATTAGTTACTTATAAAGTAGATTTTCGTTTTCTTTCCTTAAAAATTATATTAATCAGTATTAAAGAACAACCACCTCTGCCTTTATCCAGAAGTGGGGCTGAGTTAGCCAAAATTTTCCGGTTCGATAGTCAAGTAAATGGTTTTCAATTTCTTGATGAACTTTTAATTTTATCTGATCTATGCGGATCTGGCGCCCACGGTAAATAAGATACGTTCGACTTTCAATTTAAAATGTTAAGACTCAGAACCTATATATATTGTTTTTGTCATTCGTAGTTCTTAAATGGCGATTCCTTACAAGAGTACCGTATGGATGAAACAATGGATAAATTCTTGGCACCGTATTTGGATCCATTTCACTCAATAATTTTAATTATCTCGTATTTCTGTTACGAATGACAACATATGAATCTGGAATTTTCCCATCTGCATTGGTTGAAAAAGTAGCAGCAATTATTGTCGCGCATTGCATGATCAAGATTCATCAAAGTTTCTTAGTCGGTGTTCTGTAGCTTCATCCCCTTCCACTATGAACAACTGGCCAAAATTGGGAGCCTCATCTACAGCTGGAAGCAGAGCGGTATTGGATTGGTAATATATTCTTCCCTGTATTTTCTAACAAAGCGGCCCAGGTCTTTTTGCTTAAAAATTGATGAGATTGGCATTGCAGAACACAAAGGAGAGTGAACTATTATAGCCGCGAATATTCTTGTAAAGGTTGTTAGAATTTTCAGAAATTCCATCAAACAATTCAAGTAATCCTTTTAGCGGAATAGGCAACGGATGAAGGTATACTTTCCCATGATTACAACATTTATTTAAAGAATCATTCATGTTTGCTACTTTTTCGGCAATAGAGTGTTTTGCGCTACAATGCTTAAAAAGTATATTTATCGCGCCCATATAATGCTCATCAATGTTATTAAATTGTTTAGAAGCATTACCAATATTTGAGTCGACATCGTGTGTACTACTATGATATTCTACTTGGTTCTAATAATTTTAAAAAGTTAAAACCAAATTCAATTGTAACAGTTGTATTAAATCAGGGCGTTCTAATTCTACAACTCGCGAATTGCCCGTATTTATTCTGTTATCTTCTTCAATACTTTGACATTGTACTTGGTTCAAATAATTTTCAGGAGTTGAAGCCAAATTTAATTGTGACAGTTCAATTGGATGAGTGCGTTCAAATTTTACAATTCGTGAATTACCGGTATTAAGGGCACTATCTGGTCCAATATTTTTACCTACTAATTGGTTCTAATAATTTTGAGAAGATGTTGTCAAATTTAATTGTGACAGTTAAATTAAATGAAGGACTTTCAATTCAAAAACTCTAGCATTAACAACATTAGGTTCGTTATCTTGTTTCATACTTTGACATTTAGCTTTTTTCAAATCATTTATAGAAGTTGAAGCCACTTCCAATTCTACTACTCCCGAATTTAATAATTTTTTCTCTGAGCCTCGACCCACTTGATTTTTAGCGATATTCTCTCGGCGAATGCGTTTCAGTTCCGCTTCTTCCTCTGAAGACCGTAGTATTTTTCGTCTTGGCATTTTCCAGTCGTAAATAAAACAGTTTTCACATTATTGGTATAATAATAAATCATCAGTATTTAATAATTATCATATTTTTCAATCAAAAATAACTTCTAATATAACATACTTTATGTCCCATGACATACATCATGAAAATATACTCTCCATATATATTTTATTATTTTTAACAGTTTGATACCGCGGGAGAAACTGAAAGAAAACACAAATATTTACAGTTATTAGTTGTTTAAGCTCTTCTTTTAAATTATTGCAAAGAAAATTATCATTATATAATATTAATTTAATTATCAATTAATAATTCTTATATTTAATTTATTATTCAATGGGTAAGTTATTTTCTCTAAATAATTTTGTAGAATTCAATTGAAAGGTTATGCTGAAGGAAAATAATCGTTGATTCGCAATCAAAGAATAACAAATATTTAAAACCTCAATTAAAATTTATTTTTGTGAACCAATATTACATTAAAGTCATTATTGTTAACTGAATAGTTCCAAGGCAACCTTTATAATATAGTTTGAAACTGTTGGGCACTTTTAACAATGAATTTAACAACGAGATAATCAATTCATTGCATTCATTACAAACAATAATACGATTTTTTAACAATAATTAAAACTTATCATAAATACGAAATACAACATGGATATACGGCGACCTAATACAACGACGAAATTTATAGAACAATCTCAGTCTAATTGTAATGAAAAGTAGTTTTAGACATTTGTCTTTTGTTTTTTTGATGGGAATACATCATCCGTACGAACAGAGGTTTTCGTTGCCCTAATCAAGCGTGCACTCATTTTTTGATCTGACACTTCCCTAGTCGAAATTTGAACCCTACATTAAACCTGCTGATTCTAGATAAAACCTCCTTTGAGCCGATTTCAGCCTGCGCATCCTACTTTGATTCTCTGGAAGCCTAAGCATTCCGAATTTAGTCCTCCTTTAGTCCTCTTATAATCTCAACTGAATTTTAAGTCCTTCTCTAATCCTCCTACAGCCTCCCAGTATTTTCCAAGTCTTATTGGACTTGGAATCGGTATAGGAAACAATGCCAATTGTCCGACAATTTGATTTTATTTCTGCCATACCCGGGTTGCATTTTTCCCATACCCAACCATGGTAAAAATGCCAATTGTACTCGAAGTTCTCCTTACGAAGTTCTTTTTGTAAAAAATGGCTAATTGCACTGAATATTATTGCACTCACAATATTCAACTGTTTCACTGCTACAGCCCCAAAATTTTTCGCAATCAGTGTGTACTGAAACTATTATGAATTAGACGCTTGACGCCATGACTGTATTATACTTTGCTCCTTCTCCTTCATTCACCATGGTTACAGCACATGCGCGCTTAACTCGGCTGCGCATTCTGCAGTCGCGCATCAAAGTTCTATACATGACTGGAAGTTTTCCCATACCAGTGTATGGGATTCTCGATGTGTATGGAAAATTTACTAGCGAGCAAAGGAAAATTTCCATGCTTGTATGGGATATTCAAAAGTATGGAAAAAATGCCATACTTTCGTACGGGAAAATTACAACTATTTTTTACAGTGTACTTTGAACCTTCTGCAGACCTCCAGTAGTATTTTCCTAGTCCTACATTAAACTTTCTACAACCTCGCAGTATTTTCAACTCCTTTAAATTTTATTTAATATATATTACCGGTTTCGTGAAACTTTCCGAAAACCTCCAAGAAATTTCCTTCCTCCATTTGATAATTCTTTTGAAACAGCATGATCTGAATTTCTAGTGTGTAGATACCAGAAGCATCTGCGAGAGCATCACAATCATAGCTGCTATAATTCAACACCATTTGGTTAATAAGGACAAACTGGATCTTAAGGAATCCTTGAACGTCTGATAAAGAGAAAAATATTTGTAAAATATATACATGACACATTTTAGTTCATAAACTGCAAATGATCATTTATCCAATTTTCAATTATTTGTTAAAATTTCGAAAAATAATATGGACGGTTTAAAAGCCACATTTTTCAATTAGCAAGATTACAAAGTTTTTTGGAAAAAAATTTGATCAAGTTGAAAACACATTAACAAGTTTGAAAGAAATTCGCAACAAAAAAGTGAATTTTCAACTAAGAAAGAAAACATTTTTATTAAAAAATGGAAGAGTTAAATTATCTGTTGAAAACATTAATTTTCCACCAAAAAAAAAAAGCGAAATTTTCAATAGAATAGTTGAATTTTCAGCAATAGAGATGAATTTTCAACTAAAAAAAATACTTCTTAAGAAAGTAGTGTAACTGTGAACTAAAAAAGATGAATGTTCAACAAAAAATTGAATATTTGATATTCCAACAACAACAAAATTAAATATTTTAATTCGGTATTTTCACTTCAGCCATTAGCTGAGTTCACTTCGTTAAGTGCTGATGGGAAAACAATGGACCAAATGCATGGGACAAAACTTTTATTTTGTAATATCTTCGTAATTAATAATAATTATTATTATTTTATTATTTCATTAAATAGTTCTTGAAAAATAAAAAAAAATTCAAATACACTTCTATAGAAAAAATTAGTTTTTACGAAGATATTAACAAAACAGGGCAAAAATGGATCGAATCCCATTAATTTGATCCATTGTTTTCCCCTCAGTAGTTAACAAAGTGAAGTTAGCTAACTATGAAGTGAAAATGCCTAATATTAAATAAAAAACAGTTGAATGGAAACAAAAGATACGAAATTTAATAAAATACTTAATTTTTAAGTTCAAAAATTAATTTTACACACAAAAAAATCAACAATAAAAAACAAAAATTTTTAATGAAATAGTTACATTTTCATCGAAAAAAATTAATTTGAAACTAAAAAAAAATTTGAGGCAAAAAATCAAACAGTTTAATTTTCAGTTGAAAAAACAATTTTGAACCAAGAAAAAAGAGGTTTGAACAAAATACTTAAATTAGAGGGGTTGTCAACTTGTGAAGTATGGTGTACACTTGTGCTGAATTATCCTGAAGTATCTTGAAGTACGTGAAATATCCTTAAGTACGTTGAAATATCCTGAAGTATCATAAAGTACCTTGAAATAACTTGAAGTACATTGAAATATCCTGAAGTATCATAAAGTACCTTGAAATATCTTGAAGTACTTTGAAATATCCTGAAGTATTTTGAATTATTGTGAAGTATCTGAAATATCCTGAAGTATGGGAAGTATCTTGAAGTTTGTGAATTATCCTGAAATACTTTCAAATATCTTGAAGTATATGAATTATTCTCAAGTACTCTGAAATATCTTGAAGTATGTGAAGTATCTTGAAGTATATGAAATATCCTGAAGTACATTGTATTATGCTGAAGTATCTTGAAATATCATGAAGTATCTTGAAGTCAGTTGAAGTCTTTCAAATTATTTTGAATACTGACGTTGTTCAAATTGATATAAATAAATAGTGCTGAGGGCATGTAAAATACATGCCCTTAAACTGGTTTTTATGGGAATTAGAAACAATTTTGAGGACATGTTGGATGTTTGAAAAGAGTAGTAATATGGCAATCAATATCGAAAATCAGGTGTAATTTTCTCACTAAAAGGAATAATTTGCGGAATGCCAAATTATTAAAAAATACTAAACATTTGTTAAATTATTTCAACCACTCCTAATTTTCAATAGTTCTACTTTCAAACTGATCTGAATTTATACGATTTTGATCTTTCTGAAATAATGATTCAAGTATTAAAAGACGTTAATTTCTAATCCTGCAACTTTAAACAATTCCAAGTTGTAATTCAATACTTTGAAATGTTTCAATCTAAAATTATCAATCACTATGAATTCAAAATTCTTGCATATTTAAATAGCTTTCATTTTCAAATTATTCAATATACTGAATACTATAAAAATTTAAAATGTTTCAAATATTATAGTCTATAACAGCCTCAATAATTAAGGATTTAAATATTTTTGAAATAGCGATTAGCCCTTTGAAGAACATCGTAACATAAAAAAACATACTTCTTTTTGCAATTTCTGGTGCATACATTTTTTATTTTTTTTTATTGTATACGAAAAAATATTTATCATGTTCCTCAGTAAATTTTTGATTTTATAAGCTGTTTTATAGGCTAAGCAGCTTTTTCTTTTCTCATGAAATCAAAACCAAAATAAAAAAATCAGATCTTATAATTTTGCTTATTTTTACTTTTTTTTCTCTAAAACAGACATCACATGCGAGAAAGTCGTTTCTTATACACAAAAAAGTACTAAAAGAAGTGAAAAAAGAAGTTAAAAAAAGAAGTTAAAAAAGCTCAGTGGTTTAAATGGTTAAATTCATAATAAAAACGCTATAAATTTGAAATTAGTATTTTTTTATGTTTTTACCTACAATTATTCAATTTCAAAGGTTATAAATTACCATTGTGAAAAATAAGTAAAATATTTGTAAAAAACGTAATGTGAAACCAAAAACATTTGTATACTTCAATCTAAATACAGCTGCAAGCATTGAATTTGAAATGCGTTAAATTGAAGATATGTATATTTCGAGAAAAAAAACTAAAAGTTATGATCGACTTTCAAAAGAAGCGACTAAAAGTAAGAGAGTGACTTTTTGGCTTCGAATATGCATTGAAAACGGTACATTTTCACATTTTTAATGTTTAAATTTTACAAATAAGAATAGTGCAGTCAAAAAAGTCTTCCTAATTTTTTGCGCATTTCATTCAATTATTTTCTAAATTTCTATTTAATTTCACTTGTTTTCCAGGAACCAATATGGACTAGAGGAAAAAAATCGCCAGGACGCAGGAATAAAAATTGGAAATACAGCGAATTTAGAACATTTTTATTTCGATATTTAATGAGACTATCTTTATAACTTCTGGTTAAAATATTTTTCTGAACATCTGTAACCTTATTTAGCATAGATATACATTAGAAAAGAAATCGATAAAATCCAGGAGTTGAAATTAGAATTACAGAAAATTTTCAAAATTTGGAATTTAGTATGTAATAAAATTATTGCCGATTTTTTTACTAATTTATTTCTGTGCTTAAAAATTCCACCCCGGCCATATGGGGTATTTTTTGAACGGCCCCTTTGTTAATGAGGAATGAAATATTACCTCATTTAGTTGTACCAGGGTCTTGACTTTGTCTATTTCCTTTCCTCAAACCGCAACTTGCAGTTTTTTCCAGTATCATTATATGTAGCTAACACGAATTTAAATAATTCGTACTGGCTAGCACTTCCTACTGTTTTTCTTCTTTCAAATCTGTATACGAATAGTAACAACTCACTGGAATAATTAATAAATTTGGCTTCTTAAAATGAAAATGATTAAAATGAGGGTTACGTATCCAATTGAAGTAAAAAAATTTAAGTTTAATCATTAACATTAAGCTTATGCGCATGCAAATAAAATATCAAAATGAAATTTAGAAAAAATATGTATACTTACACATTTCTGTCAAATTTCTTGATGGAATCTAACACATCATTGCCTGTGTATTGCATTTCTTCAATTTCCAAATCTATGTTGACAACAATTTCACAACAACAAAAAAACAATTAAAATTGATGAATTCAACGGATTATAGTGGTTTCCGGCGAGTCTTTGTGGGACGAATTTCTTCAGTTTGTTTAAAAACCATAAGAAATTCATCATGGCAACCAAGAAAGGAACTAAGAGTCCTGAAGTGTGTTATCTTTCTTTTTTTTTAACACGAAATAGAGGGACGGCTCCAACCAATCATAAATACTAAAATACTGGTTTCCCGACCACAATAGTTTCAAATTGTTTCGAGTAATTTCGAGATAGTTTCGAGAAATAATCGAAAATGGCGCCATGTAGTAGTATAGTAATATACCATTAAGCCATTTCCCCTTCAGGGTAGGCGTGACACTACCCGATTCGGGTAGAGTTTCTAGGTGTATAGTTTCTTGTAGTAAATAACTACAAGTGTGGGCTCACCATACCCACGATGTGCCAACAGCACGCGGTATTCCCAAGCGGTCACCCATCCAAGTACTAACCGCGTCCAACGCTGCTTAACTTCAGTGATCTGACGAGAACTGGTTTTTTCAGCGTGGTATGGCTGTTGTAATGCTGTAATGTGCTTTGTAATAATTGGAAAAGTATCAAAAGCGCGCTACGTGCACGCATGTATGGTTTTAAAAATTTCGAAAAAGATATTTAATTTTTTGGATCAAGAATAACAATTTTTGGAAATGAAAAACGTCTTTACACTTACAAGTTTCATTGTTGGTCCCTTATAACAGGGTGTCTCTTATACCCCTACTTGGAAAACCTGAAATTGTCAGGGAATTTTTTCTTAAGTCAAGGCATTTTTTTAAGAACGTGCACAATTTTTTTTATATTGCAATATAAAACTGAATAACAATGATTCTTTGATAATGTATAGAATTCCTGAAAACAAAACAAGAATTCAACGATCAAATTTGGACAAACAACACAAAATGCTCCTATTGCAATTCCTGAATTCTTGTTTTGTTTTCAGGAATTCTATATATTAACTTGATTATTGGACGTTAAATGGGATTTTGAATTTGATTTTAATCTAATTTAAAATTCTTAAAATTCAATGATTCTTTGTTTGTAAAAGCAGCTTTATATTACTGTCATTAACTATTTTGTTGGAACTTTGTTTGTTTTTTATTTGAAATTAATTTTATCGAAAAATTTAACTGTTACTATATTATAGGTTGAAAATTGATCGCTTTTGGTTGAAAATTAATGTACTTTGTTGAAAATTCGTTGTTTTTTTTGTAGAAAATTTAACTTCTTTGTAGAAAATTTATCTTTTTGATTGAAAATTCAACAGCCTGTTAACAATTTTTCATCTCTTTTGACTGAAAAATCTTCATTAATTAAAAATTCAATTCTAGTTAAAAAGTCGTCTTTTTGGTTGAATTCAACTTTTTTTGGTCAAAAATTAAAATATTTTTCAGTTGAAATATAAAATACTACATGTTTTGTTCAGAATTCATATTTTTTTAATGGAAATTTAATTACTTGGTTGAAAGTTAAACTCTTTTGTTAAAAATTTAATTTTTTGGTGAATGATTCATAATTTTAATTGAAAATATATCTCCTTGGTCGAAAAATAACATATTTTGTTGAAAATTCGTTTTTCCTTTGGCTGAAAATTAATCTGCTGTACCAAAAATTTAACTATTCCAGTTGAAACTTTAACTATTTTGTTGAAACACTGTTGTCTTCTTTCTACAATATTAATTTGTTTACACTGAACATGTAACTTTCAGTTGAATATTCCATCATTTTATTTAAAAACTCATCTCTGTAGCTGACCATTAACCTTTTTAATTAAAAATTTAGCTGTTGAATTTTTTGTTTATAAATTACCTCTTTTAGTTGAAACTTCGTCTGTTTTAGTAGAAATTAATCTTCTTGTTTAAAAATTTATCATTTCTGTTGAAAATTCAAATATTCTAGTCAAAGATTCATCATTTTAGTTAAAAATTCATCTTTTTGCTTTAAAATTTAACTATTCCAAATGAAGATTCATCATTTTAGTTGAAATATCATCACTTTGTTTGATAATGTAACTATTGTCTTCAAAATTACTTTTTTTTGTTGAATTTTTTTTCTTCAACTGAAAATGTGACTATTGCAATTGAATATTCCATCATTTTAATTGAAAATGCATCTCTTTGGTTGAACATTAATTTTTTTAACTGGTAACTTAACTATTCAGTTTTTGGTTGACAATTTATCTTTTTTAGTTGAAGATTCAGAATTTGAGTTGAAAATTCATAATTTTGTTTCAAAATTAATTTTTTTTCGCTGACAGTTTAACTATTCCATTTTTGGTTGAAAATTTGTCTTTTTAGTTGAAAGTTCAACCATTTGGTTGAGAATTTATGTATTTTATTGAAAAATCATCTTTTTGGGAGAAAATTAATCATCTTGCTCAAACATTCATCTTTTTCGTCGAAAATTAAAGTATTCAGGTTAAATATTCATCATTTTAGTTGAAAATAATTCTTTTTTGTTGAAAATAATACTTCTCGGTTAGAAGTTAAACTCCTTTGTTAAAAATTCATCTTTTTTAGTTCAAAATTCAACTACTTGCTTGACAATTAATTTTTTTTAGTACAAAATTCAACTATCTGGTTGAGAATTCATATATTTTGTTCAAAAAAATCGTCTTTTTTGACATAGAATTAATTTTTTTGTTCGAAAATTCAGCTATTTGGATAAAAATTCGTCTATCTTGTTCAAATGTTATTGAAAAGTTAGGAACCTGAAGCGTTTCAAATTGAATTCAATATACCTTCCTTAATTTTACCTAAATTTGCACTGAATTTCAAGTATTAGAAGATAAAATAAAAATTTGTTTGAATTAATTATTATTTAAATTCACGGACTTTAGAGACTGAAAAAAAAATTATTTATGATAAACTCGCAAAACTGTATGCATATTTCGAGTCTATTGTTTTTAAAAAAATTCGAAATGTTGGAATGGCTCCGTACTACACGCAGAAAAAAGAAATGTAATATTTACTAATCAAGAAATGTAA
>CAKNYM010049630.1:110813-139770 GCA_932195095.1 Andricus curvator | reverse complement strand
TCCAACTTGATAAAAAATGGAAATCGCAAATTTCCATTAACAAAAAATATTACTCGACGCGGCTTGTCAAGGTGTACCTTTTTTCTATTAGGCATTTTTTTTAAAATAATTAGTTTTGAAAATAAAAAATGAAAACTTTTTTTTTTCACCCGAATAAACGCAATAAAATCAACGTTTCATAAAACTTAAACTGCGGTTTCTCGGAAACTAATTGACCAAATCACTTGAAATTCAAACTGAAAGTTCATGACTCTTTACCGAAGCCAATGGCATGCATAAAAATATCGTAGCGATCTATGGTTCAATATTTTCGATCGATGTATCGATCGGCCCGGAAAACAGCGTTTTTCACATTTCACGTAGCGAGAAAGTTTTTCATTTCACAAGTCTCACCAAAAAGAAACATATCTCCATGGTCGTCAACATTTGGCCAAGTTTTGGGCCAAATTTGACATCGATCCGATGAAAATTGTAGGAGCTACGGATGCGCGCGCGGCCGGAGAATCCCTGCGCACAGTGGGCTGAATCGAGAATTTACTATTCAAAATCACCTACAGCCTACAATTCGTAACCGATTTTTAAATTTTTTGTTTAGAAGTGATCAGCAATAGTTGCAAAAGTGCGTCTATGGATTAGATTTTGTAATTTTCATCATTTTCTATTTTTTATATAAATAAACGAAAAGCGAAAATGACACATTTTTTAATTATTATTTTTTATCTTCAAATAAATAACTCACTTAATCCCATTCTCGATGAAAATGAATGTCGAGGTATCTAGAAAATATAAATACTTAACACGATATAGCATCTAATTATTATAAACAAATTATATTAACAAAATGTCAACATCGTGGAAATTTTTCTTGCAAAGTATATTTGTAAGTTGAAATTGCTTGATTTTATCGACAGGCTCATATTTTATCGCGAAAATTTGTTGTCTGGTAAAATTTGTTTATTTTATAAACAAATTTTATAAACAAATGCATATTTTGACCATTTATAGATAGAAAGTAACCGTTTTTCTTTCTGATTGTCTTCAAATTATATTAGTGGTGCTTTTTAGTGATGCAGAATGAATTTCTTTTTCCGGAAAACTAAAAAAATGGGGCGGGGAGGGTATCACAAAAAATCGAAAGTTGAATTTTTACAGGTATAAATTTGGACCACCCTAGTGTTTACTGTGTCATATAATAATAGAAAAAAACCTAATCTTGATGGTTATTCCACGCATGCCAAAGATTTCGGTAATTCACTTTCCGAATTTCTAGATTTTTTCCTGACGTTTTGAGCCCATGAATCATTATTTCACGATCGTTTCCGACCTCTGTTTTGATAAGTTTTCACGCCCGACATTTCTCAACGTGTCTTGACATATCATCAAAATATACTACGCGACTGTGAAAAAGCAACAGCGTAGTGAAAAACAAAATACAAGCTGTGGACGCCTTTCAATTGTTTATCGGAGCACGCGAGCCAGCGCGACTTTTGAATCGACAATTTGCGGATTGCAGAAATGAATTTTCGGGTATAATAGTTCGCAAAACGCTTGCAAATGGGTGAAAATATCGTTGAATCAATTGTCAACAATAATTATGTGCTATAATTAACAGATCACGTGTCCGCAAAACTTTCACGTTAGGCAAATGCCGCAAGCGCCAGGATTCTCCGGCCTCGTGCGCTGACGCTTTTCTTTAAAAATCCGTAGCTCCTACAATTTTCATCGGATCGATGTCAAATTTGGCCTAAAACTTGGCCAAATGTTTACGACCCTGGAGATATGTTTCTTTTTGGCGAGACTCGTGAAATGAAAAACTTCCTCGCTACGTGAAATGTGAAAAACGCGGTTTTCCGGGTCGATCGATACATCGATCGAAAATATTAAACCATAGATCGCTACAATATTTTTATTCATGGCATTGGCTTCTGTAAAGAGTCATGAACTTCGAGTTTGAATTTCAAGTGATTTGGTCAATTAGTTTCCGAGAAACCGCAGTTTAAGTTTTATTAACCGTTGATTTTATTGCGTTTATTCGGGCGAAAAAAAATTAGTTCTCATTTTTTATTTTCAAAACTAGTTATTTTGCAAAAAAATGCCTAATAGAAAAAAGATGCGCCTTAACCAGCCGCGTCGAGTAATATTTTTTGTTAATGGAGATTTGCGATTTCCATTTTTTATCAAGTTGGACAATAGTTTTACGTCATTTCGAGCGCTCGGCGAGTTATATTATCCGGGGACATATCATCTCACATGCGGCAAGTCTCTCTGCGGCATGTCCCAACTGCGGCATCTCTATCTAGCGGCTTCTCTCCCGCGCGGCATTTTTCACAGTAAAATTGACATTTTTGCGGCATCTCTCACCGCACCCCTGTGACTGGCCAAAGAAATAATGTTAGTCAAACCCCTACCCCTTTTCCAACGTCTCGTGGGGGCGGGAAGGCACCCCTGTGACTAGCCACGGAAATAATATTGGTCCCCTTTCCACTGGTGAGAGATGCCGCTAGGTAGAGATGCCGCAGGTGTGACTTACCGCAGAGAGACTTGCCGCATGTGAGATGATATGGACCCTATTATCCGCCCCTTCAATTTATAAAACTCATATTAATCGTGGTTAAGCCAAAGTCACAAATTTATAAATGTTTTTAAAAATTAGACCTTTTATATAGTTAATATGCAATTATTTTTGCTTAAGATTGTGTTTCGAAAATTTTATTTTAAATAACGTCGAGTACTTGGATTCCATGTTATGTTTCTTGAAGTGAAAAAATTAAATTTTGTATTTCAAAGTACTGGGCACCTTTTGTCCCATTGATTATCATTATTATTATTGAAAATAGTATTTCAATAACCTTACATTTCTCATAAACATGAAGTTCGCAGACTTCTTTTTTTTTCATTGCAAAACAAAATGAAAGCTTTATCCAATCACGAACACGAGTTGCCGGAAAACAATATTTTCAAATTGTTTCGAGTATTTTCGAGATAGTTTCGAGAATTAATCGAAAATAGCGCCATTCGCCTTTTAATAATTGGACAAGTATAAAAAGCGCGCGACGCGCGCGCATACAAATTTTTAGAAATCTCGAAAGAGATTTTAAAATTTGTGGATCAACAATAAAAATTCATTGAATTCAAAAACTTCAAACAAAAATTTGAAATAAGCTTAACAAATTTTTCGGAATTGTTGAAAATTTTAATGTGCTTAAAATATTTGTAACTAAGAAATTAGGAAAACTTTAGCAATTAACAGATACAGAATCTTGTTTTATTTTCAATTATAGAAACTTTTACATTTTTTTGCAGATACATTTTATATTTTTAACATGAAATAGTTTCTAAATCACCAAACGAAAAACGTTTAAGATAAAAAAACAACGTTAAAACGTTTATAGAGCTTGTCAAATTTATTTTGAAAATCGAATTTTCTTAGTGATATAAAATAAAAATGTATCAAAATTTACAAATCTAAGGCACTTGGGAATATTATTTACATTATGACAAATGATTGACATAATTGTTTATGCAAGTGCAGTTATTTACATATTTTAAAATATTTTATTCCGCTTTAGACAAAAGTCATAAGTTTCATTCAATTATAAATTTAAAAAACTCATTTCATTCTTTGAACGGTACTTTACGGTACTTGTAAGGAATAGAGCGAACGTTTGTAAATTGAAATTGAATGAAAATTACGACTTTTTTCAAAATGAAAATTCATTAAAAATTTGCATATGGATCTTAAAAAAAATTTTTTTGGTTCCTTAAAACCTGTTGAACTTCTTAAAAAGCTTTGCAATTTTTTCAAAATCTTCCAAAATTTATATTTCGTTTCAAATTTTTTGGAGATCTTTTAAAATTTTAAATATGTTTTCAACTATTTCTAAAACCTTTAAACCTTCTAAATATATTTTAAAAATATTCCAATTTTTGCAACAAATTTCTTCAAATTCTGAAAAATTAAAAAAATTACCTTCAAATCTTCCAGATTCTGTTTTAATAATTTTGGAAATATTTTAAAATGTTTTAAATTCTTTTTAAATATTCTCTTAAAATTAACTTTCAAAATAAAAAATTCGTTTAAATTATTCGATGAATTTAGAATCTGCTTGAAACTTCTAAACATCGCCTAAACTTTGGACGAATTTTTTATAATACTTTTAAGCAGAAGAAAGAAATTTTAAGAAGCAGGAAAAAACTAATTAAACTAATTAAAAATATTTTGAAGTGTTTGCCAATTTTCTCTTCAAAATAAAAAAATCAGTATAAATTTTTCCAAAAATTTTAAGCAATTTTTGTATTATCGTGAAACCTTTCAAAATCTTAGAGAAGCTACAAAATTGTTATTTCCAAATATTCAAAAATGTACGTTTTTTCTAACTTTTTAAAAAAGTCTTCACGTTTCCAATTAATTTTGAATCAATTTAAAACTTTAAATGTTTCTTAAACTTGATCGAATTTTTTTAAAACTTTTTAATTCTTGCTAGTTGAACATTTTTGCTCTAAAATCGTCCATTTTCTTTTTCGAAATTTTAGGAAATGATTTAAAATGTTTTGAAATATTTGTTGATTTTCTCATAATTTTTTTTTGTTAAATAAACATCAGTTAAAACTTTCCCAAGAATTTTAAGAATTTTTTTTTCATTCTCATGGAACATTTTCAAATTCTTTTTCTAGAAATCTTCAAAAATCTACAAATTTCTCTTTTTAATAATTGGATTGATAACACGTCTATTTTTGTTGATTTGATAAATTATTTTAAAGATTGGCGACTTTGGAGATTGATTGCACGTAGTGTACATCCTTGTCTTGTCATTGCGTCAAAAGTCATTTTTTCCTTAGTCATTGTCAGGAAATCCTGATACCAAATCTGGATCGTTTTAATCAAATGGTTATCAGTCTGCTGCAAGTCACGCTGACCTAACTTCTAGATAAAAATAGTACCACAAGATATTCTATTATACACTTCCGAGATAAAAAATTATGTAAATAGTCTCACAAATTTGAAAGAAATAGTGTTATAATAGTGTCAAACAATTTTTCATGTATTCAACTTATGTGTAGTCCGAATTCAAAAGTGTAGTCTGAAATCAAAAACTGTGCAATAGAGAATTAACTTTATTTTTTAAGAAAAATTCTCAGTTTTCTGTCCTAATATTTCAAAAGTATTCAAAATGAATGTCAATTTTTATTTAAAATATTACTCTTTAGTCCGTAAATTAAGAAAATTCTCACTTATTGATCTAATTTTTTCAGTTGAATGCGAACTGAATGAATGGGACCCAATAAGAAAATCAACTTTTTGTCTGGTTGAAAGTTCATTCTTTTCGGTTGAAAAGGCTACGATTGAATTGTTATTTAAGAACTCATCTTTTTTGGTTAACAATTTTATTGTTTGGTACAAAATGGTATTATTTTGCTGAAGTTGAAAATACAATTGTCTGATTAAAAAAAATCTGTTTCGGTTAAAAATTCAACTGTTTCGTAGAAAATTCGTATTTTCGGCTAGATACATCAACAATTTCGTCGAAAATTGATCTATCTGATTGCAAATTAACGCATTTTGTTGAAAATTCGTCTTTTTTGGATTGATCCAATTGGTTAAATTTTAAATTAAAATCTTTTTGTGTTGAAATCTCAAACTTTTTAGGTTTAAAATTGAACTCCTTGGTTGAAATTTTAACTCCTATCTTAAAAATTCGCCATCTTGGTTGGAGATTCATAATTTTAGTTCAAAATGAGACTTTTTTTGTGAAAAATGATTTTTTTTCAACTGAAAAATTAAATATTTTGTTAAAAATTCAACTATTCGGTACAGAATTACACTTTTTTGTAGAAAATTAGTTTTATCTAATGAAAATTAATCTTTTTGGTTGAAAACTCAACTATTTGGTTAAAAATGTATATATTTCTTTGAAAATTCGTCTTATCAGGTAGAAAATTAATCTTCTTTAAAAATTTAACTATTAGGTTAAAAAATGTATGTATTCTGTTTTGAATTCATCTTTTTTCGTAGAAAATTAATATTCTTGGTTGAAAAATCGTCTTTTTTATATGAAAATTCATCTGTTCTAGTAAAAAGTTCAGCTTTTTTTATTGAAAATGCAACTTTTTGGTTGAAAATTCATCTGTGTTGGTTTGAGGATTCAACTATTTTGTTAAAAATCCGTCTTTTTTGGTTCAATTCAAGTGTTTTTGATTTTAAATTAAAATTTGGTTTGCTGGTTAAAATATCAACTGTTGCATTTTTTGTAGAGAATTCAAATTTTATTGTTGAGAATTCATCTTTTTTGTTAAAAATTCAACTAATTGGCTGAAACTTAACATTTTTGGTTGATTCATGAAAAACAATTGATGATATTTTTTTAATCCAATACTTTTTTGCTGTTGATATTTTCAAAATTCCCTGATTTTTCCCTGATTTCTACCTGACCAATTTTTCATTTTCCCTGACCATTAATATTCAAAGACAAGAATTTTAATATGGTCACATTTTTAACATAGAATCTTTTATCAACGAAATAAAACCAAATGATAGAATATTTAAACAAAAAAGATTAAAGTTCAACCAAAAGCAGTTGCATTTTCAACCAAACAATTGAATTTTTTAGAGGACAGTTTAATTTTTAACCAAACAGTCCAATTGTGAAACAAATTATATTAAACTTCAACTGAAAGCAGTTGAGTTAGTAACACGAAAAGTAGAATTTCCAATAAAAAGACGAATTCTTAAAAATATGCAATAGTTGATATTAAAAAAAATTTCAACAAAATAGTAAATTTTTGAACCAAAAAGTTAAATCTTCAACAAAATAGTTGAATTATCAACCTACAAAAATGAATTCTCAAAAAAAGTGACGAAGTTTTAACCAAGAAGATTCTTTTTCTACCAAAAAAAGACGAATTTTTAACAAAATACATCAATTTTTAAATAAATAGATCAATTTTCAACTACAAAAGATAAATTTTCACACAAAAAAAAAGAAATTCAACCAAATAGTTGCATTTTGAACCAAATAGTTGAATTGTATACCTAAGAAAATGAATACTTCAACAACACGACGACTTTTCAACAAAACACAAGAATTGTCAAATAAATAGTTAAAATTTCAATAAAATAGTTTAATTTTCAACCATAGATAAATTGTCAATAAAAAAAAAATATTTTCAACCAAACAGTTGCAGTTTTAACCAAAAGACAAAATTTCATCGGAAAATATTATTTTTCTACCAATAAAGCCGAGTTTTCAAATAAAAAACATATATTTTTAATCATAAGTGGAAGAATTACGTTTTCGGGGAAAAAATTATTTTAAACAAAATAAAAAACTAGTTTTCAACAAAATAGTTAAATTTTTAAACGAGATGAACCTTCAACCAAAAAAAATAAATTTTTAACAAAGTGGTTCAACTTTTATACAAGTAATTGAATTTTCAATTCAAAAAATTAATTTTCAGCAAAAAATAGAATAGTTACATTTGCAGTTGAAAAAGTTAATTGTGTAACAAACAAAAAAAGAGTTTGCAACAAAGTAGTTAAAATTTCAACCAGCGAGATGAATTTTCAACAAAAATAACGAATCTTCAACTTGAAAATTTAAATTTTGATATGAAAACTCTGATTTTCAACAACAACAAAACACAAATTTTCAACTAAAAAGATGAATTTTCAACAAGAATTATGAATCTTCAACTTGAATAGTTAAATTTTCAATTCAAGAAACCAATTTGTAATGAAAAAACACGAATTTTAAACTTAAAGGATCAATTTTCAACAAAAAACATGATTTTTTAACAAAATTGTTCAAACCTTAACTATGTAATTGAATTTTCTACCAAAAAGCTGAATTCTCAGTGAATAGTGCAATAGTAAAAAATTCAACTGTTGAAAATTTAATTATCAATTTTCTTCGATTTTTTACTTGGCATTTTCTTTGAAAATTCATTGTTTTGGGGATTTGAAACTAATCGAAATTTTTTGTATTTAAGACAATACATGATTTGCAGGTTGGAAACTTTATTTTAAAAATACGCTGATTATTCCTTCACCAATTAATTTAATTTTTCTGAACATTAACATTCAAATATATCAGCATTTTAATCTTGTAATAATTTTAAGATGGGATCTTTTATAAACGGAATATAACAATATTTCAGATACAAATTAAAAATCTTCAAATTTATTTATTTATTTTTAAAAAATGACGCCTCTACCATGAAATATGATTTTTTAACAAAATACTTGAATTTTCAACAAAAGAATTACATTTTCAACAAAATATTTCAATTTTCAACCTAAAAAAATGAATTCTCAACAAAAAGGTGGTAATAGTTGATATTTCAACCGAAAAAGATGGAATTTCATTTTTTTTAAATGAATTTTAAAATAAAAAAAAAGAATTTTCAACAAGAAAAGATTTCTTAATCATGTAAGAAAAAAAAGTTCATCTAAATTTTCAACCATAATATATGAAGTTTAAGCAAAAAAAAATAATTTCCAACAAAATAGTTACACTTTCAAACAAAGAGATAAAGCTTCATTCCTTCATTAAAAAAAAAAATTCAACAAAGTAGTTCAACTTTTACCCAGGCAGTTGAACGTTCAATTCAAAAAGACAAATTTCCAACAAAATAGTTAAACTTCCAACCAAAGAGATGAATTTTTAACTTAAAATATTAATTTCCAAGAAAAAAATGGTTTCTTAACGAAGTGGTTTAGCCAAGATTTTCAAACAAAATAGTTGAATCCTCAAGCATAGAAGATTAATTTTCAACCTAATACGGGTAGTTGCATATTTATTCAAGAAAGATGAAATTTCTACTAAAACAGATGAATTTTTGAATAAAAAAGACAAATTTTCAACAAAAAAAAAAAAGTTGAATCTTCACAAAAAAAAAAGATTTTAGTTTGACTTTTCAACTTCAAAAGATGAGTTTTAAGCCAGAAGTGAATTTTGTACGGAGATACTTGAATTTTTTATCCAAAAAGATGAATTTAAAAAAAAACAGTTGAATTTCCATCTAGAAAGGACGATTTTTTAACAAAATTGTTCCATTTTCAACCAAATAGATGCATTTTTATTGAAAAAAGATTTTAGTTGCCTCTTCAACACCAAAAGATGAATTATAAACAAAAATTAAATTTTTAACGGAAATTAAATTTTCTACGAAATAGTGGAATTGAAAGAAAAGTTGAATTTTCATCAAAAATGGAATAGTTGAATTTTCAGTTTAAAAATAAATATTTAACTAAAAAGCAATGATTTTTCACTAAAATAGTTAAATTTCCAAACAAAGTGATGAATTTTCAACTAAAATGAAGCATCTTCAAACAAAAAATTGACAAATTTTAATTTCAAATAAAAAAACAGTTAAAGTCAACCAAAAAGATTACATTACATTAAGATTAGAAAATACAAAGTAGATTATATTTTAACCAAAGAATTGAATTTTCGACAAAAAAAAAACAAACAATTTTAACCGAGAAGATTAGTTTTTTTACAAAGTAGATTAATTTTTAACCAAATAATTGATTTTTTAATCAACAACGAATTTTCAACAAAATTTTCAAACTAAAAACGTAGTTTATTTTTCAACCAAGAAGATTAATTTTCTACCAACGACGACAAATTTTAAACGAAATAGATGTATTTTCAACTCACTAGTTGAATTTTCAACTGAAAAAGAAAAACTTACAATCAACAATGTATAAGTTAAATTTTCAGTTAAAAAAGTTAATTTCCAACCAATAAACCCAAATTTTCAACTAAAGTGAAGATCCTGCAACTGGAATACTTAAATTTTCAATTAAAAAAATTAATTTTCAATAAAAAAGAAACGATTTTCAATAATATAGTTAAATTTTACAAGCAACGAAATAAATTATTCGATCAAAATCGTTAAATTTTCAGTCAAAAAAGACGAATTTTCAAACAAAAAATTATTTTTTAACAAAATTGTTAAATTTCCTACAAACTAGATTAATTTTGTCACCAAAAAGTGGAATTTTCAACCAAAATCGTGAATTTTCAACGAGGAAGATTAATTTTCTACTGAAAAAGACGAATTTTCAACAAAATACATGAATTTCAACTAAAAAAGATATAGATTATAAGTTAATTACTTGGATTACTTGAATTACTACCAATTATCTGGATTTTCAAGTAAATTACTCTTCAGTACAACGGATTACTCCGAGCTATCTGGATTACAAGTAGATTAATCCGACTTTCAAGTGGATTACTACAGATAAGTATACGTTAGCGGATTACCGTGGATTAGCAGTTCGGATAGCCGAGCGGTCTACCGGATTACCAGAGTGGTTTCCCTCTCGATTATTTACCATTGCAGATAAAATATTTTCGGAGAGTATACGACTATCTCTGGACGATGACTTTAAACTTCGAAATCAGAAGGAAAATATTATCTTTTTGCACATTCATACATTTGCTGCCCTTTCTCCTTGTCTAGCATAACTGGTATGTTTTGGGACACTTTATGGTCAAACGTCAGTTACTTGAGGAGACTCGGCGACTTCGGTTGTAGTTACTATTTAAAGCTTCTGATAAGAGATTCCTAAGCTTCTAAGACTCATTCAAAATTTCAGAAGCAGTTCGAGTATTTTGAGTCATTTACTTTAAACGTTAAATTTGTTGTTTTGCAAAATCCGGGCAAAAATGGACTTTATGCTGAAAATGTTGCTAGTATTAGTACTTTCGCGATACCTTGTGACAACGGGCGACTGTGAAAACCTGGTAGGGAAAATTGAAGACATCTTTGGACGGCTGGGACCAAGATCTTTATTGACAACATTTACAAAGTCTGAAAAATTGTCTGAATATACCAAGCAGGCTTGTGGAGGACAATTTCTGGTGTATACCAATAGCCTCAGAGAAGGAGAAATATGGGCTCTTGAAAGTAAGTTTAAATTTGCGCCCTAGGCCTAGGGTGGTCCAAATTTATACCTCTAAAAATTCAACTTTCCATTTTTGGTGATCGATCTACGGCAATTTGTTCGTTTTCCGCAAAAGAAATTCCCTAATTTTTTATTTTTCAAATCGGTCAACATTGACCCGTTCCAAATAATTTGATGTTCATTGCTTTTTGTCTACTAGTCTAAAATCAATGTTTTTTAAATATTGAATTTTATTTCTAAATTGTGAAAAAATTGCTCTCAAGTTCCGCTGGGATCCGAACCCAGGTCAGTCAGATTGCCGGTCGGCTGCTCTTACCCGACCAGATTAAATGTAATAAATAATTGGATATTAATTATTTTTTGTCTACTGGTCTAAAATCAATGATCCCAGCGGAACTTGAGAAAAATTTTGTCACAATTTTGAAATAAAAATCAATATTCAAAAAATATTGACATAAAAAAATATTAACCCGTGCCCCGGGCTTTTGAAATTAACACGGGGCTTTGAATGGAAAAAGCTCGATTTTCGAAAAAATTGAAAAAAAAAATTCATTGTTATCAACTTTTTGTAAATTAAAGTTTGATCACCTCTTAAGGAATATTCGAAGAATAATTTTCACCCAATAACTTTTTATTTTGACTCCCCCTAACCACCTTGTATTGTGTCCGAAAAATGCCCCGAAAAATGCAAAATAAAAGTTTTATGTAAAATTCATGCTAAAGACGGTATTTTTTGAATTGTTGCTAAATTAGTTATTTTTATTCGATAAGCGACAAGTTTCAAAGTATTTTCTAACTAATTTTGAAAGTTTTGAACAGTTTTGTTCGCCTTGAAATCGTGAAAAGTTATTATTTTTCGGTAAAAATGATACAGTTGAGGAATTTCAAGCATGATATTTCTAGTTTAATATATTTAGTAATTATTTAAACAGTTTCCATTTCTTTAAACAATTTTTCCCTTGTAAATCGTGAAAAGTTATCATTTTCCGAAATCAATGACGCAATTAACGAATCTCGACAGTAACATACTTTTTTAACGATATTTGACAATTATTTAAAGAATTATAATTTGCACAAACAATTTTTTCTCTATGCATTTTGATAAGTTACTACTTTCTGGACTCAATAATACAGTTAATGAATGTTATAAGTGATATTTTCTGTTCAAGAGAGTATCAAATTATTTTGAAACAATTTTCATTTGTTTAAACAATATTTCTCCCCTGTAAATTTGGAAAATTTACTATTTTATGAAATTATTTGTACAGTTAATGAATGTAAAGTGTTATATTTATTGAAATTATTTAAACAATAAATAATCACGCACTTGCATGATGGAAAAACTTGCAGCATGGAAAAATTGTTTAAACAAATGAAAAAGTCATTAGTGCAAAAAAAAAGAAATGTAAATTGTTTAAATAATCACCAAATATGTTAAGTTAGAAATATTTTTCTTAGAGTTAATCAACTGTATCATTTATCCCCAAAAATAATAAATTTTCACAATTTACAGGAGAAAAAAATTGTTTCCATCAAAGAATAATTCTTCAGATAATTGAAAATTAGTTTAAAATACTTGAAAACTAGTAACTTATTGAGTATGAATAACTAATTTGGAAAAATGCAAAAATACCATTTTTAGCATGAATTTTACATGAAACTGGTATTTTGCATTTTTTCAGCAATTTTCCGGGCACAATACAAGGCGCTTTTCGATTGAAAAGTCTACTATTAAATTTTATTGTTAAAAATTGTATTATTTGGTTAAAAATTGAATTATTTTTTTGAAGATTCAACAATCTTATTAGAAGTCATCCCTTTCACTTTGAAAATTCAACTCTTCTTGTACTTCAATCTTTTTCGGTTAAACTGCACCTTTCTAGTTAAAAATTAAACTGTCTAGGCTGAAAATTAACTTTTTCCTTGAAAATTCAACTTTTTGTAAAAAATTCATATTTTCGTCTGGAAAATTAATTTTATTTAGGTTAAATATTTAACCATTTTGTTGAAGATTCGTTTTTATTTTAGCTGAAAATAAAGTTTTCAACTAAATATTTAACTATTACATTTATTGTTAAAAAGTTATAGTTTTTAGTTGAAAAATCATCTATTCGGTTGAAAACTCATGAGTTTTGTTAAATAATCGTCTTCTTGGTAGGAAACTAATTCTCTTGGTTGAAAATTTAACTATATGGTTGATAATTTATGTATTTCTTTGATCATTTGTCTTTTTTGGTCAAATCAGTTTCGTTGGTTAAAAAAGCAACTGTTTGTTTGAAAATTGGTCTCTTTTAGCTAAAAATTGGAGTATTTTGTTGAAAATTCGCCTTTTTTGCCTAAATTCAGTTGCTTTTATTAAAAATTAAAATCTTTTTTAGTGCACACATCAAATATTACATTTTTTGTAAAAAAGTTATCTTTTTAGATTGAAAATTGAACTCCATGATTGAAAATTGAACTGTTTCTTCGAAAATTAATTTTTTTGGTCAATGATTCATAATTTTAGTTGAAAATTCATCTCTTTGGTTGGAAATGAAAATTTTTCATGATTGAATTATCAACTGCATATTACATTTTTTGTTTAAAATTCATCTTTTTAGGTTGCAAATTCAACTCTTTGGTTGAATGTTATTGAACTGCTTTCTTAAAAATTAATCTTTTAGGTTGGAGATTCATAATAATTTTATTTTTAAATTCATCTCTGTGGTTGAAAATTGAAGTGCTTTGATGAAAGTTCGTTGTTTTGGTTGAAAATCAATATTTTTAATCAAAAATTTTCTATTTTGTTAAACATGAACTTTATTTTTGAATATTTTATTTCCGGGTTATAAATTCAACCTGTTTTGTAGAAAATTCGTTATTTTAAATCTATTGAAAATTGTTTTTTAAATGAAAATTTAACTGTTCCATTTTTGGTCTAAAAGGGTTCTTTTTCAGTTTAAAAAATCAACTAATTTGTTTACAATTGAACAATTTGTTACAAATTTGTAATTTTTGATAAAAAATTAATCTTTTTAGTTGAGATTCAATTATTTCTTAAAAAATTTATGTATTTTTTTAAGGATTCAGGTTTCTCGGTATAAAATTAATATTCTTGGTTAATGATTCATCTTGTGAGGTTGAAAATTCATCTCTTTATTTGAAAATTGAACGGCTTTGATAAAACTTTGTTTTTTTGTTACAAATCATCATTTTTAGTCAAAAATTTTCTATTTTGTTTAACATGAATTTTCTTGTTGAAAATTTGTATTTTTGGGTTGAAAATTCAACCTGTTTTGTAGAAAACTCCTTTTTTTTCTATTGAAATTTATTCGTTTCTCAATGAGAATTTAACTGTTCAATTTTTGGTTGAAAAGTGTTCTTTTTTAGTTAAAGAATTCAGCTATTTTGTTTAAAATTGATGTCGTTTTTTTTAAAAGTAGACTTCTTTGTTGAAAAGTAATCTTCTTGGTAAAAATTGTATTATTTGGTTAAAAATTTAGGTTTTTTTCGGCAAAAATTACTTTAGATGGAGGGGGGGGGGGAGGCTTTACTGCATCTAAATCACTCAATGCATATTAAAATGAAAAAATCAAACAAATTTTAAGCTTAGATGAAATTGAGTTTTAAATGTTCATCAATAAAATCTGAAACAAACTTTATATTTAGAATAAATTTAATTTCAAATTGATCAAATCGTTTGAACCCGGAGAAAATATGTGTATGCTGGCATCACAAAAAAGTAAAAAAAAAAAAGGTTAATACATTATTTTCGGTCTTCTGTATTTTACGGTTCAATAACATTTGTCTATTAGTTAAAACATTATGTAAAATTTTTGCTATGCTTTGTTTTCGCAAAACCGTATTTGACTTTTTATTTTATTTTTTTATTTGTCATATTTAATTTTATTTTTAACCAAAAATCTGTCTAGCAAGGCTTTCAATGTAAAATTGTACAATTTTCGTAAATAAAAAATGAATTTCTCCTGCAATTTTTAATATTTGTATTCTAAACTGTGCGTTTTGGCAAAGTTTTAAAACAAAAGAATGTTAAATATTGAGGATTTTAATACGAAATAGTAAAAAAAATGGGGTTAGTTTAATCAGACTTCTAGTTAGGCTCCTACTACTTTTATCTGGTTGATTCAATTAGAATTCTAGTTGTTAGAAATAGAAATTCTGATTACAATAACTAGAATTCAGGTTACTTTTACCAGAAGAAATAGTACCAGTATATTTACACAGAATTCTGCTTAACTTAACCATACATTTTTTTGAGTAAATACAATAATGATAAAATGTGAAAGTATTCACGTACGGAAAATTCGAATTTGTTCAACTTTTAACTTTGATAATTTAAAAGTTTCCGTCTGATATTATTACATTTTGAACGTTTTCTATTCAAAATTTAAAATTATTAAGGCTTTGAATTGCGAATTATAAAATTTGAAGTATTTATTTAGAATGTATCCAATTTAAAAACGATTTCATTCAAGAGTATATTATGATACACTTAGTTACTTATCATATGAGCCATATCAGTTTCTCCAGGTTTCTCTTCACAATAATAAATACTTTTTGCTAAAAGTTTAGGAAATTATAAATGACATGAAAACATACGTCTCTGCACTTTTATTATGTTTTAATTTAAAAAAAAGAGTAGGTCGGTACGGCAGGAATTGAAATTTCTTAATTTTTCAAAAAGGAGTATTGTGTAGACCTATGATTTTTCAGCATTCCCAAAACTTTTAGCAAAAAATATTTATAATTGTGGATGAGCTTGATTTACAGAAATATCATTTTTTTTTGAAAAATTGAACATGTGTCGAATTATTTTAGAAAAAGATACAATTATTAACATTTTCATTTTGAAACTTGAACTGTTCTATAAATCACAATTACAAGTCTTATAATGGGTTTCTGTATATTATACAAATATGGATCATTTAGAATGACAAATTTTTTGTATTTGATAAAGATTTTAGGGCAAATAAAATATACTTTTCACTCAGATTTCCATCGAAATGAACTCTCTGAATCTGGATTAATTAAACTGATTAATTCAAAAGTATCAAGTCAGTCACTCATCCAACTGATTATTCTTTATCTAATCGTGAGTGTAATTACAATAACTAAATTAGTCAGCAAGATGCAGGTATATATTATTTGACAAAGAAAATAGTTACATTTTTTTCAATAATTTTTTGATAAATATTTTACTGAAAATTATTAAAGAGTTAAATTTCACTAGCAATTAGTTCATTTTAACTACTTGGTGAATCAAAGCCTAAGCGCTAAGGTAAAAAACCCAGTGGTTGCCAAGAACCCAGTGGTCGCCGTTTGGTACATTTACGTAATAGTAATAATAAAGAAATGATAAAATTGATAATATTTTTCAAACTAAATTCTAAGTGACGTTCAACATTTGTAAACACACAGTGAGACTTATTTTGGAGTATTATCATTATGGTAAGATTAAGCAAATGAGAGAATAAGAATATTATTTCTTAAGGGCATGTGACAGTCTGCCACGTGACCAATTACATGGTTTATATTCGGCGGGTTTATAATTTGAATAATGTAAATATTGTATTCGAATTTTGGGGAATGGTTCGAAATATTTAAAGGCACGTATGACTGGCTCCTTTTAATTTTAATTTTGTTTAAGTAGTGCAATTTTAGTAATATTTTATTTGCAATGTAACTGAGAATAGGGCTTTAGAGCCCTAGCTAAAATAGAATTAACAAAAATAGATTATTTGAACAAAACTAGAACTCAAATGGCCCAGACGGACTCAAATCGAAAAAACCGGGACAAAAGTTCAAAAATTCAAGTAATCGTCTTCAAATTCATGACTCGGGGTTTTTCGGGGTCGCTGATCACGAATTTGGACTCAGAATTGCTCAATTAAAGATGGCGAATCCAATATGGTGGACACGATTTTCAAAATGTACATAGATTCTGCCCAAGATTGTTATCTGTGGATTTTTGGGGTCGTTGATTGCGAATCTGAAGTCTGAATTGTAAAATTTAATATGGAGGACAATATTTGAAAAAAAATCATCTTCAAACTTGATAAATGTGCGTGTATGCCAAATATGGTATATGGCAACGTGCGTTATTCACCAAACGCATATATTTTTTCACAAAAAATGCGATTAAAATTAGGCGGGTAGATATGTGCAGCTAAAATTTGAATATTTCATTTGTAATACGTTAATCTACAACCTCTAATAGTTTTTAAGACTTAACAATGCGTAACATTTTACTATTTTACGTTAGAACGACCATTTTTTTATTGTTTAGATTGACAATCACATGCGATACTCTCCTTCTCATAATTTTTTGCCTAATACAATACAATTTTATAAATGGTTATATAATATTGTACTTATTTATAGAAGTTGATTCCATTTTATTTGAATGGAATTGATATTTCCAAAAATTCTGGCTCATTCAAATACCCACATCTCCTTTTCTCTTTCTAACCGTACGAGACCGATGATCGCGCGCTGGAGCGCGCGTGTTTCCGTTATTTGAAATATTTTCTAATTATCTTTGAAATTTATGCTGCAGTTCGAAACAATTCGAATTAATCTGAAACAATTCGAAACAACTTTTCAATCCCCTTCAACCCTTCTCAATCTGTCTTTCAACCCAAAATTAAAACATAATCTCAATACATGTCTCTACCCCAAATTCAATGAGAATGGATTCGAGGCTCACTTATCAATCCTTCTCCATTGATGTATCAGCACCAACTTCAACCCAAACGCATATAGAATCAATTTTTTAATCCGTGCCTACAATCCTTTTGAATACGTGGTACTTCTTGAATTCAACCAGAGAGAATCCGACTGAATCTGACACCAGTCCGAATGGATAAATGTGAATCCGAATGAATAACACACCAATCGGTAACAAATTTTCACTCCTACTCAGTCCGATGCCCAATCCGAATGAATCCCATATCCCAAGCCAGTCCTAATCTTTTTAATGCTCGCAAGTCCGTGCGCTCAATTCGAGTGAATCGGGAACCAATCCGAACCGAAAATTAAATTCTTTTAAATCCCTGCGTCAACATAAACTTGAATTCTAACACACCCTTTCATTCTTTTCAATCCGTGCGCCCAATCCAATGAATCCGTGGCTCATCTAAAATGTCTTTTCAATCCTTCTCAATTCTTGCACGTACAACAACTTCAATCCGACTCAACCCAAATCAATCCGAACTCGCCATTCAATAATTTTCAATCCGAATGAATCTATTCCCTTTTGAAAAATCTCTAAAATTTTTACAGTTTTCACGTATTTTTTAACGTTTTCCGGAAATCTGAAAATGTATCAGATTTCGTCAATATTAATACTATTTGTTATTTATTATTAATTTTTCAAGTTTTCGCATATGTCTCATCGTTTTCGAGATCATTCAAAATTTTGATTTTTTTCTTTCGAAAATCTTTTTATTGGGCTAATTTGTGGTGGCCGAGGACCAGCCCTTGTATAAAACCTTGAAATTTTTGGCAGTTTCACGTATCTCACTGGTTGCGAGATCATCCAACATTTTTTTTTAAATAATTTTGAAAAGACATGGGTTTATTCATGGTGGCCGAGAACTATCACCCTTTACAAACCCCCAAAAGTTTTTCAGTTTTAACGTATCTTATCGTTTTGAGATAACTAAAAATTCTTATTTTTGAAATCATTCTACTGGCCTGATTCTGGGCGCCCGAGGACCATTCCTGTCAGGAATACCCTGAAAATTTGGTCAGTTTTCGCGTATGAATACTTTACTCTACTTTACTGTTAGTTCGGGGTGTTTAAGGACCTTCATCAAACAGTGAAAATTTGGTCAGTTTTCACATATCTCTTACCGTTTTCGAGATAAATAAAATTTTTTAATTTGTTTCTGAATTTTTAAATCTTTTTATTGGGTTCGTTCGAGTTTGTCGAAAGCAAGCTTGTTCTCAAACCCCCTTAACATTTGCTTAGTTTTCATGTACCACTGATAGTTTTCGATATAATTCAAAAATTTTATTATTGTTTTGAATTTTTAAAATCTCTTTATTGGGTTACTTTGAGTTGTTCGAAAAAAATACCTTTGCAGAATCCCTAAGATGTAATTAGTTTTCACGCATCTCTGACCGTTTTCGAGATAATTCAAATTTTAGATTAAAAAATTTTTTAAATCTGTTTACTGCTTTAGATCGGGGTGACCGAGGACCATCTCCCTTTTGAAAATGTTGTCAGTTTTAAAGTATCTCTGGCTGTTTTCGAGATAATTAAATATCTAAATTTTTTTAATTTCGAAAATCTGTTTACTGGTTTACGTCGGGGTTGCCGAGGACCAAATCCCTTTAGAAACTCCTGCAAATGTTGTGAGTTTTCGCGTATCTCTCACTGCGTTCTATCTAGATGACTCAACATTATCATTTTTTTAAATTTTTTAAATCTTTTAATTGGTTTAGTTCAAATTGGTCAAAAACAAACCTCCTCCACAAAAACCTTAAGATTCACTTAGTTTTCACGTTTCGCTGACTGTTTTCGTGATAATTCAAAATTTTTATTTTTTTTATGCTGAAATTTTGTTTACTGGGTTAGATCGGGATGACCGAGGGCCATTCCTCTTTAAAAACCCCTGGAAAGGCTGTTCACTGTTTTCATGAGAACTCAAAATTTTTATTTTATTTTTTAATTAAATAATCTTTTTATTGGGTTAGTTTGAGTGGGTCGAAAACGAAATCCCTCTGCAAGAAATTTAAAACTTTCTTAGTTTTCACGTACTTCTGACCGTTTTCGAGATAATACAAAATGTTGATTTTTTTAAATTTTGAACATTTGTCTACTGGTTTGGGTCGAGGTGGTTGAGGACATCCCCCTTTAGAAAGCCCTGAAAAAAACTAACAATAAATTATACCTAATTCGACTTAAACACACTTATTTGTATTCCAAATTTTAAACAATTGTATTAATTCATTATAATAATTAAGCCAGAAATGTTGAATCTTTTGAAATTTGCGCCTACTTGAATTATCGTGTTATCGAATCTTTTTTACATTATCAACTTACCGAATCTTGCTTTCGATTCTGGACATCTGATTGCCTGATTCTATTGTGAATTACATTAGATGTAAATGGCTATCTGAATAATTTACCAATAGGGTTTAGGGAGTACGCATGACGTTAGCCGAAATGCATGTACTTTTTACATTAGGAACACTGACTGCTCGCACGAATTCTACGTTTAAGCTAACATCTGCACTACTGCAGTCCAGTTGGGGGCCTATTATGAGTGAGTTTGATTTCACTAGGGACTACTGTAGCCAATCCTAGGTCGAAAAATCCCAATTAAAAACTTTCGTTTTTGAACTTTCGTCCAAAAACTCACTTTGCAGTCGAATAACAATTTCAATTTTTTAGATACAGAAATAATATTTTTTTTTTCATTATGGAAGAGAAAATGAGATACTATCGATAAGTGTAAAAAAAACTAATAATTGATTTCTGCCGCATTAGGTCCCTTTCTTCGCGGACGGTCACAAATACATTTTTCTTTGGGAAGTTAGGTTGAGAATTTAAATTGAAGATACTCGGATCATGTTTGAAAGATCTCGTCGTTCTAACAATTAAGCCTGGTAGTCCCGGTGTTGAAAATACGTCTTCTTTGGGAAATCTGCGTTTATAACTGAAATTTAAGATACCGAGATAGATTTTTAAATTTCTTATTATTCTAATGATCAATCCTGGTATTTCAAATGTTGAAAATACATCATCCTTGGGAAAGTAACATTAAAAAACTGAATAAAAACTCATATTTTACTACCTTTCCATTTGTGTACTCTATACTTTTGGAATAATTTCCATTGTTAAAATTCATTTTATTACATCAGAACGCAATATTTGACAAATTGCACTACTTAGTGTTTAGTTTTTAATCCAGCTTCTCCGAAGAAGATGTATCTTCAACACCTGGAGTACCAGGTTTAATTATTAGAATAACCGGACCTTTGAAAAACCATCTGGGTATCTCAAATTTCAGTTCTTAACCCAACTTCCCCGAACATCTGGTGTACCAGATTCAATTATTATAACAATAAGACCATTAAAAAACCATCCGGAAGATGTATTTTCAACATCTGGACTACCTGGTTCAGTTTTCCGAACAGTGGAAATTTAAAAAACCACTATTTTTCAATTATTTTCACATTTATTTTTCATTCCTAAAAAATAATTCGCATTAGTACATTTAAATCGAAAGTAAAACTACGTGACAAACATTTGTAATCATCAAAATATGTATTTTACAAACAATTTTAATTATCTGCATCATTTTTAATTTAAACGTCTTATAATTTATTGGTAGTAATTAATTATATGTGTATTTATTTGCCAGTTCAAACTTTCTAAAATAATCCAGCCACTTCTCCCTTTTTTATTTTTCTCTATCATCGTTTGTTATGGTTTGTAAAACCATTTTTACCAAATTCAAAAGCGTGATCCCAGCTTCAAATTATTTGTACATCGTTAAAAAAAATTCCATTCCAATGTTAACCAAATTGCTTGAAAGGCTTCGCGGGGCTTGATTTTTAGCCAATGTATTACAGATGACAACTTTTCTCCTACAAGAATGAATTGTTTGATCTAATATTTGAACCACACAATCTAAAGGGCTAAGTACAAGCCCGCTTAGAGCTTTTTTTCGAAAAATGGTCTTGATGTTGTTTTTTTTTAACTAATTGAAAATATGCTGCATTTTATGCGCCTGGGAACGAGCAACCCGACACCAAGTGTGTACCCATGAAGAATCAAAACAGGCGGGGAGCGTCATTTTTCGAAATAGGGCTCTAAGCGAGCTTGTATTTAGCCTTTAGATTATGTGTTTAAAATATCACATTAAACAATTCATCCTTGTAGGGGAAAAGTTGTCATTTGTAATACATGGACTAAAAATAAAGCCCTAGGAAGCACCTTAAGCTGATGAAGACTGAGCGCTTTACCTTAAGTTATACTGTATTTCATAATAATTAGATACAATTTAATTATTTCACAATAATGATTCCTTATTATTATTGAGTAATTCATCAAGTTTATTAATATTTATAACAATAAAATCTGTTTTGGCTAACATTATAAAACAAAATTTTAGTAATAAACAAATATTATTATTATCATTATTACTATTGCTTTAAAGCTTTAGACGTCTACTGTGATGAATAGCGATTTTTCAATTTTTCTGTAACAATCATTGTTTTACAGTTTCTAATAAAATTTTATATACATGTTTGAGCGATTTAGGGCGACAAAAACTACTTTTAAGCAAAAAAAGCATTTTTTCGAAAAATATGAATTTTCTTCTAAAACTAAATGACTGGACCGTTTTTGGCATTCGACTATCGAAAGCTACTGCTACCCGGAGGTCAGAACAAAGCTTTAAATGAAATTAACGTATTTCGAAAAAAGTGTTTTTTTGCTAGCAAATACATATCTATCACCTAGTTACATTGAACCAATTTGTCCAAACCAGTTTTTTTAAAATTATTTTTGTACTTCCATTGTGAAAAAAATGATAAATAAGAATTTTATTAGTCAAACTAGACGTGTAAATCTGCAACCAAATAATATTATTAACGATATTACATAATATAAAATTCTCTGTAAAATAAGGAACATCTTTCAACTCCAACCTTTCCTCACAGAAGTCATTGCGCTTTCTAGCTATACATGAAATTATACAATTTTTATCTAAGATTCTTATTTTAGTCATTCTGATCAGTTCTAACAGAAGATTCTGTTATAACATCCGCAAATATGTTTACGTCCATGAGACAAGCCGAACATTTAAAAATACGTAAAAAATTTAATAAATTTTTATGTGAAAAAAGAGACGCCTTTATTATGGTACATAATATTTTACAATAATTTCAATTTCGAGATGGAATAATAATTTATAATTCCTCAATTATTATTTATGATTCTTTTTTAGGTAATTCTTCTCTGGATTTATCTTCATTATTGAACGATTTTTAATTTTTTTGTTTGAAGAATATTCTTCATTCATCACCCTTAAATTTTTCGAATATTTAATTTCAGCCTTTTCTACAGCAGAGAATGCTGCATTCGAATCTTCGTCAATTCCAGTCTAAAAGTTATTTATGGGTAATGGCCAAAATATTAAATATTTCAGACATTAGGGTTTTCGTGAAAAAAAAACATTCCAATTCAAAATATTCGGCTATGATGAAAAAAAATTCAAAAATCTTTTAAAAATGTATAAAGAGAAGGTGGCAATATTTAAAAACATAGGTTTAAAAAAGAAAACAAATTATAAACTTGTAAAGTTAATTGCTATAAACAAATTCTATTAACAATAATTAATTAATTTACAATAATCGACATTCTGCTCTGAAATTATTTGCATTCATGGTTAGGATGTTATGTGGCCACTAAAATTAAGATTGAATTTCAACAATTAATTCTATAAACAAATTATATAAAAAAATATACATAGCAGACATTTATAGGCAAAAACAATTCATTATTTTCTTCTAGTCTTATTGCAATTATATAACAATGATATTTTTAAAGAAAAATGTACCATCCATCAATATTTGTTTATTTTATAAACAAATTATATAAGCAAATTCACATTTTAGACGTTTTTAAGCGAAAAGAAATCGGCTTTTTTCTGACCTTGCTGAAATTATAATGATAATGATGCTTTCTAAACAATTTTAATGTGCATTACTATTTTTTTATTTTATAAACAAATTATATAAACGAATTCACATATAAGGCGTTTTGATGCAAAAAGTATAGTTTTTTTCTTCTGATCCTGTTGAAATTATATGGCCAATGATATTCTATAGAAAAATGTTGCCAAGCATCGCTAATCATTTATTTTGCAAACAAATTATATAAAGAAGTGTACATTGCAGATATTTGTAGGCAGAAATAAATCGTTTTTTCTTTTATTATTTTTTAAAGTATATTGAAAATAAATTGTGTAGATGAAATCTTGTTATGCCTCACTATTTGTTTATTTTATAAACAAATAAGGTTAACAAATGCACATTCTAGGCGTTTATGGGCAGAAAAAATCGTTCTTTCATCTAGTCTTGTTGAAATTATATTGTGCATGATGTTCCTTGAAAAAATTTTGTATTAAACTGAAATTCGTAAGATTTATACACAAATAATATAAAAAATACACATTGCTGGCAATGTTTTTTACATGAGCTGTTGTCGAAAAATAGAATTTATAAAGCTTATAAATAATATAAATAAACAAATTAACATTGTAGACATTATAGTGAGTAGAAAAATCAGTAATATGATGCAGTAGCTGCATGCGATAACGTTATGTTTGCATTTTTAAGAATCACTTATTTTACGTTTGTTTCAAATTACCTTGTCAATAATGATTGAAAAACAAGAGATTCATAAAAATACAAGAATACCGCTATTCTTCTAGTATCTCAACATAAATACGATGAAAAGCGCTTTCTTTTTGTCCACAAATGCTTCAAATTTACATTTGTTTATAAAATAAATAAATAGCAAAAACTGGCAAAATTTTGTCTGGAAGCATTATTCTCAATATAATGTAAAAGATAATATAAGGAAAAACGATTTCTCTTCGTTTAAAACGCCTAGAATATGCATTTGTTTACATAATTTGTTTATAGAATGAAGAAATACTGATGGGTGGTGACATTTTTCCGTAAACATCATTGCTAATATAATTACAGTAAGACTAGAAGAAAAAACGATTTGTTTCTGCCTATAAAAGTCTGCGATGTCCATTAAAATTAAATAAACAAAAAAAATCTGCTCGCGCCATTTTCTGGAAAATTTAGTCCTGAATTTTTCAACAAAGAAAAATCTAAAATCGGTGCATAATTGCGTTCTAAATGTCATTTTGAACCTCTTTTTTTTATTTTGCCCCACTGTGGGGCGCGCTGATGATCTCAACGATTCAAAATAGAATCTGTTTATATTTGAGAATTATTATTTTCTAAAACATTGTTGGGTAATATCACGATAAGTCTCCTTGCGATTTGATTTTTTCCTAAACATTAGCAGAGTCTAAAAAGAATTGTCATCTTGCTAAAATCTGGTGGCAATTTCTACCCCGTTATAGTAGCGCGCAATTGTCCCGTCATACCTTTGTCTATTTATTCTACTTAACAGAAAAATTGATAACAGTTAATAAAATAATTACATATAATAAAATAAATTTTTTGCATCTTTTCAGTGCTGGATTCATCTTCAAAGATCCCGTCTGGTATTTTGACAGGAAATATTATTGATCTGGGAATGTTTGACGAATGCATGTCAGTTCAGGCGGTGAAAGGAAATATAAAAATTCGTGGTCGACACTGTATGTATTCAATAACTTTGGCGAATCAAAACAATTCAAGTCCAATCCAACCAACGTTTTCAATATGCGTTCCATCAGCATGTAATGCCTATGATGTGGAAACATTTCTTAATAAAACTATCCATGATATTGAGTTTGTAAAAGATTTGGGAATCACTGAGATAACCGCAACTTGCTCAAGTGTTGGTCCTCAAAGATGGTCAAACGGAAGCATCATTTCAGTGTAAGTACAATTATACATTGTTTTATTTCTATAAGTTCTCATCAACAATAGTCGATTTTCAACGTATGCAGTACCCATGAATTTAATATTATAACACATTTTTATAATTATCCTTCGTTGCAGGACAATATTATCTATCTTTGTGAGTTTCCTAATAATTTGTACGTTTCTGGATATCCTCCAAAGAAGTAAACCTCTTCAATCTGCAGTTGCGAGTAACTTGGCAGAGTTTTCATTGTACAAAAGTGCAAACAAAATTTTGACTATGAATGCCAATTCCAATTCATTGAGTGCATTGTATGGCATTCGATCTTTGAGTATGTGTTGGATTGTTCTTGGTCATCAGTATGTGATCAGCATTTTTTATGTTAACGTTAACATGATTTATCTCCTTGATGTGAGTTATTGAACGAAATATTCTAATTTAAGAATTGTTATAGGGAGAGGGGCACAGTATACTGGATTTACTTACAGAAACACCTCAAGCTTTTTTTATAACAAAATTGTGTTTTTATCAAGTTTTAAGATCTAAAAAAGCTCTGCGTTTCTTTATGTTTCCTAGCATGCAGCTCTTCCTTAATATACAATTTGTTTGAATACTAGAAATTAATGAAAATAACAATCAAAGACTTCAATAATTATTTCTTTATTATTCAAAATAGTGGATGAAATCCTGGAGGTCTTTGTACATATTTATGGGCCTTTTCGCCGTGGATACGTTCTTTATGCTCAGCGGACTTTTAGTGACTTATTTGTTTCTAAAAGAAATGTCCACAGGGAGGAAGTTCAATATTTTTGCGTTCTATCTTCACCGTTATATAAGGTAATAATAATTATTATTATTATATACTCTATACGACATGAGTCTTACTTAAGATGACACAGAAAAAACTGGGTTTCTACTAGAACCAACTTTCGGTTCCTAAGGAGCTGCAACCAAAAGGAACCCCTCTTGCTGAAAATGAACCCAAAACGATGCATTTTTTCCAAAGGAGACTCTAGTGGAACCTCCAAACGAATCCAATTTTGAAAGAGACTTTTTCCAAAGAATCTATTTTTCGCTTTGCCCACTTCGACATGTTATAGAACTCTGATGGACATAAATTAATGAAAAGAATTAAAACACAAAATATTATCGTAATTGGAAAAGATATAATGACTTGCTAAATATCATTTACAGGTTATAAAGCAAACTTGGTCCAAAAAACGATTTTCGAGCTACAGGGCAAGTCCCCCCCCCCCAAAAAAAAGTTTCCATTTCCGGCGAAAAAAATCCCTAATTTATTTTTTTTCGAAATTCGAATATTAACACGTGCCACCGGACACTTCAAAATCCTATTTAATTAACATGGGGAAATTTTGGATTTTCGAAAAATTCAACTCATACTTCAGGGTTTGATCGAAACGTGCCAAACTTTTTAGGGATTGAAGAGGAGTACCTATGAAATAAAAGTATACTAATAACTTCAATTTTTAACCAACCCTTACCACCCCCACAGCGCCCCAAATATAAAAAATAATCGTATTTTCTGATTGAAATGTAATAGTTTGTCATTGTTTCTAAAAATTGACCCAGAGATGTCCACTTTTTTCTCAAATTGGTATCCTGTGCTACTTTTTGTTGAATAATTATATAATTTTGATAAATATCTTCTAATGTTTAATAAATTTATATTTGTTTAAACAATTTTGATTTGCTTAAGCAGTTTTTTTTCGATAACTTGAAAAAAATAAAATAAAATATATATAAGTATTTTTCAGATTGTATAGTGTATAGAAAGATTATATTGACCATTTTTTAATTGTTCAGACAGATATAATTTGTTTAAACAATTATTTATCCAAAAATATTTTTTAAATCGTATTTTCTGAATTAAACATAATATTGAATGATTTCGAGGAGTAGTAAATTCTGTTCAAAACGTCGTGTCATTTTTTAAACAATTTTTATTCATTCAAGTAGTTTTCTATTAAAAAATGTGGATCAATAATATAAAATATTAAACATGGAATTATTTTCGTAAATATATTTTAACATATATTTTTTGTGTCTTCCAGTATGTCAGATTGATATTCATAAGAAATTCAAATGCTATAATGAAATATAATCTAAATCCATTTCATATGCAGTCTAATTACAACGCTGATCAAAAAATATTATTTTTTTGGCCGAAGACAATTACAATTAACAGAAATAACTTGAAAACAGTCTTATAAATAATCGTATGAAGCTAAAACGAAAATCAGCGACACGTTTTAATATTTATAACGAGTATGAAAATGTAAAAAAGCAATCTGTTGAAACTTGAAACATAATTTGCATTAGTGAATGTGCTTTTTTATAATATAATTTTGATAAATATTGTAAAAATATGAAGAAAGCAGTAATAAATACACTTTTGTAATTTAAATTTTATTATGACTTTCATGATTTATCGAATATAGCGCCAAAGAATATGTAAATCATCCATACTCAATTTGAAGGAAATTTGAAAAAAAACAATAATTAATTGTATAAACAATAACAAAAAGTTTTTAGCACAATTTATCACTCCTCGCAATCATTCAATATTACGTTTAATTCAGAAAATACGTTTTAAAAAACATTTTCTGAAAAATAATTGTTTAAACAAATTATATTTGTTTAAAAAATTAAAAAATGGTTAATATATTCTTTCTATACACAATACAGTCAGAAAAATAATTATATGTATTTTATTTTATTTCGTTAAAGTTATAGAAAAAAACTGCTTAAGCAAATCAAAATTGTTTAAACAAATAGAAATTTATTAAAAATTAAAAGAAATGTATCAAAACTATATAATTATTCAACAAAAAGTAGCATAGGATACCAATTTGAGAAAAAAGTGGACATCTCTGGGTCAATTTTTAGAAATTTTGAGAATAAACAATAAGTCATTGTTTAAATAATTGCATAATGTTTAAAAAAAATTACTACTCCAAAAAATGGCGAACTATTACATTTCAATCAGAAAATACGATTATTTTTTACATTTTTCGGGAATAAATAATTGTTTAAATAAGTTACATTTGTTTAAACAATTAAAAATTGTTTAAAAAGTCATGAAAAATATTCAAATTGTCCATTAGTACTTATTTGTATGAAAAGGACGACGGAAATTGCTAAAAAGTAACAATAATACGTACAAATGTAGTTTTTTGATTTTTGGGTCATATTTGGGGCGCTGTGGGGGGGGGGGTAAGGGGGGGGGTTAAAAATAAAAGTTATTAGTATGCTTTCATTTCATAGGTAATCCTCTTCAATCCCTAAAAGTTTAGCACGTTTCGATCAAACCTTGAAGTATGAGTTCAATTTTTCGAAAATTCAAAATTTCCCCACGTTAATTAAATGAGATTTTGAAGTGTTTGGTAATATTCGAATTTCGAAAAAAAAAATTAGGGATTTTTTTTTCTCCGGAAATGGAAACTTTGGGGGGGGGG
>CAKNYM010049630.1:100257-110713 GCA_932195095.1 Andricus curvator | reverse complement strand
GGGGGGACTTGCCCTCTAGGGTGAAAAAAAAATTTGCAATGCATTTTTGGACCACCCTAGAATGCACCTTCATGTTATTGAGTTATTCTATTCAACTGTTCTCTGAAGGAAGCCTTTTGGGTCTCCACAGGTTTCTATTGGAAAACAATTTCTAAAAGATACCAACTTTAATTTAGGCCGCAACTTTAGTGAATCCCCAGTTTTTTCTGTATGTAAAGTAAATGAAAAAAAAATTACTGCATTTTAGGAAGCAATTGGGATTAATTATAATGTAACTGATGCAAAAGCTTTAAAAATTATGTGCTATATATGCATAAATTTATAGAAAACCAACTAATGATGTAACATGCAATTAATTTATAAAAATGATTCTACAAAACCTTATAGATTAACACTACCAGTGTTAGCAATCCTTGTTTTTGCGATCTTCATCATCCCTCTTATGGGATCAGGCCCAAGGTGGGAGAAACTTGGAAATCTATTTTTCGCTGATAAATGCATCGAAAAATGGTGGTCGTTTTTGCTGTACACAAATAATTATGTTCAACCGGATGATCTCGTGAGTGTACTTTAATCAATATCATTAGTGTAATTTTATTAGCCGTGTTTTTTAAAGATGCACTAAAATTGTTTTTTTTAGTGTTTGGGTCATTTATGGTACCTGGCCGTTGACATGCAGTTTTTCTTGATATCGCCAATTATATTATACCCTCTTATCAAGAAACCAAAAGTAGGATTGGCAATTTGGACCGTATTGTTTGTCTCACAAATCGCAGCACCTGCTGCAATTATAGCAATAAACAAGTATACGGCCACGGTGGAAGCAGGCCAGACGTAAGTATAAACATAAAAATAAAATAAAACATTTTATTGAAAATATTACTTCTATTCAGGAAAGAGAAGGTATATTTATTTATTTTTGAACTGTTGCCAAAGTCCCTTAATTGAGCCGCTGGATAGTGTAAGGGCATATAAAATTCACATGGTCGTTCCGGTTGGCCCCTGTTGTCTTTAAAATCGATTTTGAAATATACAGCTTTGTAGGAAATTTCATGGTGCATCTTTTATCCTCTTTCAAAAAAGTTGTATCTTTTACTGTTTCTGAAAGAAAGTGAAAAAACTGGATTTTGTGGAAAACAAAATTTAATAAATATTTTGACTTCAACACGCTCTAAAAGACAAAGTTCTGAATATTTTATCTTGAAATTTGGAGGAGTTATACTTTAAACTGTTTTGAAGAGGATATGCTCGTTTAAACTTTTCTAATTTGTTATAAAAAAAATCTGTTAATTTTTTTGCCAAGCAGTATCAAAATAATGTTACGCAACTTTCAAACGCTTCGTTTATCGAGGGAATTTTGAGTAAGCCTAAACTTCCAGCGTAAGTAATGTTCATTAGGGTTTAATGAATTTTTCTGAAAAGTATTACTTCAACAGAATGGTCGGCTTTACACCGACGAGCGGAAGGCTAGTTTCACGCGCGTAGAACTGTTGGTGGGAGAGCAACTTTCGCTTCGAAGAGCGCGTGAAAGAACGGTTGCCAACTTATAAAATTCGTATACTCCAGCTGATGGGAACTGTCGGTAACGTAGGTCATCAAAGGTAATGATGCACACAAGCGACAGTTACCGGCAGTTTCGATCAGCTGGAATATCTGAATTTTATAAGTTGACAACCCTTCTTTCACACGCTTTCCGAGGCGAAAGTTTCTCTCCTCCCAACCGTTCTACGCGCGTGAAACAACCTTCCGCTCGTCGGTGTAAAGCCGACCAATGAATCGTTAAAAAAATACGAGCATTCAAACAGCGCGTCAAAGAGTGATCGAGCGCGTGAGAGGTGCAAATACTTCGGCGCCTCAACCACACCGCCGCCCTGTCATAGCCGCTAGGACATAATGTTTTCTAACTATTCTGGACATGAAAAAATGCCCCAAAAAATGTAGTACTTACGTAGTAATGTATTTTATTGCTGAACGGTTTGAAGTACATATAATTTAATCTTCGAATATATTTAAAAACTATGTATATATCTGATCACAGGCATCTTTAGACGAAACTATACGTATATACATGTGCTATGGTATCAATCTATAATATATTATAATATAATGTCAGCGGTGAAAATGTTATTTAATAGTTTAATTAAAAATTAAACTGTAGATACATTTTTAGTAGTAGTAGTAGTGGCAGTAGTAGTAGTTTAACTTTCAACCAAATAGTTTAATTTTCAAGTTAAAAAGTCGAATATTGTCGAAAAAATTGACTTTGTAACCCGAAAAGATGAATTTTACAACAACAAAAAATTTCAACGTAGAAAGGTGAATTTTCAATTAAATAGCTGAATTTTTAACAAAAAAAGATCAATTTCCAACCAAAAATGAAATAGATAAATTTTCAGTTAAAAAAATCATTTTTAACTAAAGAGAGTTGAATTTTTAAATATAATTTGAGGACAAATGTGTCATATTGAGAATTTTTACTATTAAAAATACTAAATTTAGAGAAAAAAAAAATGAAATTTTAAGATATATGGTATTAAGGTATAATATTTTTTTGTAAAGTTTAGTATTTTCCATAGTAAAAATTCTCGTTATGACAGTCTAGGAAAAATTGATATAAAAAGTTTATCCGTTTAATATTGAAAAGTATTAAAAAATTACGGTTTCGCGCTTTTTAAATTTTGCAATATTAAATACCTTGTTTCTTTTTTGCTTTACGAACATTCTCAGCCCAATCTGCTTCATTTCTAGATTTTTTTCTACCTCGAGAAGGTTCTTATGAACACGATGCCATTTTATTTTAACGACTTGATAAAATTTTCACTTTATACACGGAAAAAAGTAGATAGTTGGATTCACTTTGATGTATTGTTAACTTGATGTTTACTTGTTCGCATTGCACAAGAAACAATTCAAATAGTTTTTGATACTGAATGAGATAGTGATCTCAAAATATACAAAGTCTGAATTCAGCATTACTACTTCAAATTGCAAAAAGAAAGATTACTAGAACAAGTAGCTTCAATAACTATTTGAAATAGTACATTTGAACATGGCAGACTGTATGAATAACTAATTTTCATAGTAAGCAAAGAATTGTGAGTTTGACTTTTGCAAGTGAGTTCGATCTGCTTTTTCGCATTGCAATAATCACTGCGCGAGATTGTTAGCCTTACTATTTGAAATTGTGAGTTCAGTGGCACAACTAGAAACGTGTAGGCCCCCTCCGCAACATTTTTTAGGCGGTCCGTTTCAAATTAAAAAAGAAGGACGACTTATAACTTGCTTATCAGTAAAACAACAGATTTTCGCTTTTCAATCTATAAGACAGACCACGCACTGACCTTTTACAAAATTAAATAAATTATCGGAAACTATTCTATAATGTTTTCTCTTTTATCATAATATCAGTTGAGATAATTATTATGAATGAACATAGTGAATAACTCTACTTTATACTTCAATACTGTTTTTTTGTTTTGTACAAAATTTTCAGAATTTAAAAATATTCTGAAGAATTATATATAAAAAGGATACTTTTTTTTACCTTATTTCTACTATGGAATTTTCTGCTTATGATATTTTTAATTTCTTATAACACTAAAATTGATTAGGATCGTACTTGATTAAGCCACCTAAGTTCAAGTATTATATTATTTGGAAGAATTTTTTTTTAGTAGAATAATACATTGTTTTCGACATATCATTTTTTGAACCAATAATGAAAAAATAATTTGTAATAAAATTTGAGTTCAAATTAATTTCCAATTTTAACGTAGTAATAATTTTTTCAACCTTTTCACATTGATATTTGTAAAAATTACTACCATTTCATGAAAAAAAATATATTTTCTAATTTTTTTTCAGATTTTCAACAACAATAAAATCTACCATACTACTATGATATCGCGATCTTTGATATTACAGGGATCACACCGTAAAAGGAGCTCAAAAAAGGGGAAATAGGGTGGTTTTCGCACGAAAAAGGGGGAAATAGGGGAAAGATTAAACATTTATTTTCATATGGAAACCCATCCAGAGTGAAATAAAAAAGTCCGGGAAAAAATAAAATTAGTTAAATATACAATTTTGACATGTTTGACATCGTTCTCATAAACATTTCTTCCCAAGATTTTTCATTTCATCCTTACTATAATTAATACTTTCAATCTAAATTTAAAACAATTGAAATCAGTTAATATCTTCTGTTCTCTTTCTTAAATTCACAATTAAACAATTTTGTTTAATTAAAAAAAAATTTGCCTTATTGAAAATTTTTGGAAAATATACAAAAACATGTTTTTTGGATTGATTCGAACCTGAAATTGAGTCACCTTGAACCAAAGAAACATGTTATTATTTTTTATCCATGGGAAACATTTTTTTCGTGGTGTTTATAACGTTCGAAAATCGCAAAAAAGGATATGAAATCCCAAAAATCCTAATTCACGACAAACATTTTTTTCCGAAAAAGAAAAATAAAAAAATGTTTCTTTGGTTCAAGCTGAATAAAATTCAGTTTCGACATATTCAACTTTTTTTTAAATGTGTGCATATGACTCAATCAAAAGAAAAACATGTTTTTGCATATTTTCAAAAAAATTGTAACTGAGCAAGAAATTTATTTTTAACTTTCACAATTTTAAATTTTCAATGAGTAAGATAATTTTTGAACAAAATAGTTGAATTTTTGAATTAAGAACAACAGTTTTTAACCAAAAATCGAATAGTTATATTTTCGTTTCAAAAAATTAATTTTCAATTGAAAAAACTGAATTTTCTCCCAAATTGTTGAATTTTCTACAATGCAGTTGATTACTCAACTCGAAAATATGAATTAATAATTAAGAAGTTAATTTTCAACCAAACATCACAATTGTTAGTTAAAAAACCTACTTTTTAACAAACAAGAAAAAACTAACTAAAATGATGAATTTTTAACTAAGAAATTAATTTTTAACAAAGTTGTTCAAAAATCACCAAACTATTGAATTTTCCAGAGGAAATTCAAATTTTCTACAAAACAGTTGAATCTTTAACCCAAAAAACACGAATTTCCAACAAGAGTTGAGTTTTGAACCAAAAAAGTTTTTTTAGCCAATGAAGAAAAAAAATTGTATTCAGCATGTCGAATTTTAAAGCAAGAAGATGATTTTTCTACAAAAAAAGGACGAATTCTTAACAGATTACATAAATTTTTAACCAAATATATCAATTTTCAAAATAAAAAAGATCAACTTTGAACGAAAAATGGAATTGCTACATTTTCATTTCAAGAAACTAATTTTCAAATGAAAAAACCAATTTTCTACCTATTTATTGAATTTTCGTGCCAAAAAAAGTACTTTCTACAATACACTCGAATTTTTAACTCAAAAATATAAGCTTTCAATACAAAAAATAATTTTCAATCAAAAATTGCAATTTTCAGTTTGAAAAAGTGCATTTTTAACAAAGTAGTTTGATTTTCAACCAAAAAGACAGCTTTTTAACAAAATAAATATATTTTCAACCAAATAGTTACATTTTTAACCAACTTTCTGCCAAAAAATATAACTTTTGAACGAAATTTGAACATGCAACAAAATAGTTGAATTTCCAATTAAAAAAGATCAATTTTTAAACACAAATCGAATAGTTCAATTGTGTGTTTAAAAAAATTAATTTTCAACCAAAAAAAGTTTCAACAATAGTTAAATTTTCAAGTAAAAATTAAAAAAAATTAAAAATTGCTCAAGTTAGAACATTTAAAATTCCAGTTGATGAGTTTGGAATATTCCATTTTTTGATTAGGTATTTAACTTTGTACATTTCAACTAAAATGTATTAATCTTCTAATACTTATTTAAAAAATAATATATATTTTGTAACTGTTCCAATTTTATATTGGATAATAACTTCTGTCCGCAGTTTTCACATTTTCAACTTTAAAATATTTCATCTTCAAATTTGTTTAAGAGTATTTATTTGTAATGGTCTGAACTTGGAACGTGTTCCTTATTTATTTATAAATAATTTATTTAAGTGCTATAATTGCTTTAATTATTATTCAATAATGGGTACAATTTCAAATATCGTATATTTAAAGAGAAAAGGGGAAAAGGGGGAAGGTTTTTGAGAATAGGGGGGAAAAGGGAAATTTCAAGAAAAAAGGGGAAACTAAGAAAAACAGGGGAAGACTGTGCACCCTGATATCAATTTCTCGGAACCGAATATTTTTTTTTTAAACAGTTTTTATTCTAATTCAGCATCCCCATATCTCACGAGAAAAATTTTATTTGAGCAAAAAATTTAAATTTAAATCACAATTCAACGTTTGCCTCATCTTAAAATAGTGATTTCGATTTTGCATTTGATATATTATTACGATGTTTAAACTATTTTTTATTTATATATCAGTTCAAAATTCAAAAACTTTCATTCGAAAACATTTTTTCAAGCCTTAATTTTCAATAATACAAAATATGTACTTTTTGAAAATTGTAATTCAATTCATTTTATAATAATATACATATAAATTACTAATAATATATTTACTGTGTGAGTTAATACTTCCAAGCAAAATATTTTTCCCAAGCTCGTTACAAAATATTAGAAATCATCAGTAAAAGATTAGTTAAAAAAATGTTAAGTAATTATTTATTATAATTTCTTAGCTGGCCACGTTTTTCTCAGAGAAACCGCTTGACCGAGAGTTTGTCAGAAAAATCTAAATGGTTCCGTAGCTCACTTGACTAACACTTGCGCTAGATTTAGGTTTTAGGACAGGTTTTAGGTAGTTAGGTAGGGTTCGATTCCCCAGCGGGGGCGATTTTTCAAAGCGTTTGAGCGTGCGATTATATGTGTAAGTCTCTGTGGATGCAATTGTTAAGAATAATCGTAAATTAAGTGCAGTAATAATCATATATAAAATAATTTTTTCCTTTTCAAATCGATCGACGTTTCACATCATTTTTGTTGTCGAAAGTTTGGAGCTCATCTATTTATAAATCGTGTATAGAATGCGTGCAGTGCATATATACATATATGCGTTACAATGCGAAATCGGCAAAGTTACTCTTCACAGAAGTAAGGCATACTACACGAAATAGTAACTCTTATTCTCCTGAGTGTGGACGGTTACCAAGTGGTGCAGTGCATCCTACTATTTGAAATTGTTCATCCTACTCTTTTAAGAAGTCAGTTCAAATAACCTGAATGCGAAATAGTGATTTTAACAAAATTCACCGACGAAAAGCTGAGGTTCAATTTAAAATAGTTAGAGCTGCTGGTTCACAGAGTTTTTTTGACGATCCACTTTTTTCCGTGTAAAAAAATAATTTTTATCCGCTGCACTAAATTATAGTTTTTAGAAACGTAAACAGTCAGGGCTTTTGGTGGCGACGCATTGTTGACACTATCTGTGCGCTCTTCTGTTTTCCTGCGGAAGTATTCTAAAGAAATTCGCACGCGGAAAATTCGCAGAAAAAACAAGAGCGAGTAGAATCGGCAGAAACTAGGCGTAGTAGAATCGGCGTGCTCTCAAGCGCTCGAGAAAGACAAATTAAATGCTTATGATTTTCTAACGGTGAGATGAATTGATGTAAAAAATTCCAAAAAATTTTATTATATCCTAATAAATATCTCACCCGCTGGAAGTTTCGTTCACTTGAACTTACCCAGATAAACAAAGTGATCGAAAATTCTCTCTCCTAACAGATATGACAGGACGACGGTGTGGTTGAGGCGCCGAAGTATTCGAACCTCTCACGCGCTCGATCTCTCTTCGACGCGCTGTTTGATGGCTCGTATTTTTTTAACGATTCATTCTGTTGAAGTAATACTTTCCAGAAAACTTCATTATACCCTAATGAACATTTCTTCCGCTGGAAGTTTGGGCTTACTCAAAATTCCCTCGATAAACGAAGCGTTTGAAAGTTGCGTAACATTATTTTGATACTGCTTGGCAAAAAAATTAACAGATTTTTTTTATAACAAATAAGAAAAGTTTAAACGAGCATATCATCTTCAAAACAGCTTGAAGCATAACTCCTCCAATTTTCATGTGAAAATATTCAGAACTTTGTCTTTTAGAGCGAGTTGAAATCAAAATATTTATTAAATTTTGTTTTCCACAAAATCCAGTTTTTTCACTTTCTTTCAGAAACAGTAGAAGATACAACTTTTTTGAAAGAGGATAAAAGATGCGCCATGAAATTTTCTACAAAGCTATATGTTTCAAAAATTCAATTTTCAAAATCGATTTTAAAGACAACAGGGGCCAACCGGAACGACCATGTGAATTTTATATGCCCTTACACTATCCAGCGGCTCAATTATCATCTTTCACACTATCAAACCGAGACTTTTTTGTTATCACCTTGATAGTCTGGTATGGCCCAGGTTTGGCGCTAATCAGCTAAATACACTTATAGTGAAGAAAGTTTTTTTTCTAAGTCATGAAAATAATAAAAATAATCTTGGGTAGGTAGGCCCGACCTATACCCTGAAAAAAGACAAGTAGACAGGGCCTCAATATCCTCCATACAATCTCAGGCCTGGAGTCGCTGAATAATTCCCGGACTCTTTTCATTATTTCGAGGACTCTCTTAAATCTTGTAACAAACATTATACGAAATTTTTAAAAATTCGTGGCTATCCTAAAGTCTTGGACAATAAAGTAAAGTTTCGTCCACTTATTTTTCCGTGTATAAATGCGTTTTTTTCAAAAAGCGGTTTCTCGAAGTTCTAGCTACGAAAGTGGCACGTTGCTGCGGTTTTTAATCTAGAGGGATCTTTTTGGGCTTAAAATTTCTGCAACTTATCAGGCAATATATCCCTATACATAACTCAGTACTGGCAAAGTAGGCCCATTTCTTGCAGAACGTTACATATCATCTGCACTTCTTAAATATTTCTGTCACCCGAGACCTTAATCTATTTATTTCAGCCTCGAGGAGTCGTTAGCCATGACTAGAAACCTATACACGGTGGCTTACGCAAGAGGTGGCAGTTGGCTCGTTGGTGTCCTCTTTGGATATATCATAGCCACAAAACGATCAGACTGCAAGAAGGTAACTTAACTTGATTCTATGCTATAAGAAGTAAGTTAAAACTCGACACCTCTATTCCATTCGCTCCACGTGACGTTTAGTCGGTGTCCAGCTCTCCGTCGCGTTTGGTAGCTGCATAGCTCCAAGTCTTGTGTAAAAAGGCCTGGAGGCGCTCGAACCCAAATGCAAATGCGTAGATGCGTCCAATGTCATAACGTAGAACCGAGCATATCTATGTTATGCATAGCTATGCATAGCTCCTATGTTAGCACATGGGTTACGCATCTACTCGTTTGCGTTCGAACATGCGAGCTCCTACGTGTAAGAGGCATTAAGAAGCATTATAGCTAAAAAAAATAAATTTTTAATCAATGATAACCGCAATCAACCGATTTTAAGGAAAAACATCACATCGCGAGACTTTCTAATGAATTGAACCTTAGAATAATGTTTCACCAGATTCGCGAGTGAATAACGCCTCGTCTAGGCATTAGGGCCTATACATGCTTGAACTCATACCCTTCACGCTTCCGCTTCATCCGCGTGCTAACATAGAACCAAGTACAGCTCTATTCTATATTAGCACAAAAATGGGAGCGTGAGCGTGAGCATAGGCGTTCGAGCATGTGTAGGCCCTTAGAAATATGACCTGGAGTTTTACAGTGACTCAACGCGACGTAGAGCGGCAATGCCTAATTTATTTTCAGGTTGCGATGGATTATAGTGTCTTACTTTCGAAGAAAGGCTCTATCTACATTTTGCCGTAAAGCCTGGTTACCTCTACGCCGTAACATGAAGGTGACCTTTACGGCAAAACGTAGATAGAGTATTTCTTCAAAAATACGAAAGTATAGAGTAACATTACGCACACATAAGTAACTTCCATTTGTTTTGGATTGCAGAAAACTGTTTATATTGGATGGATTTGTTGTCTCGTTTCTTTGGCGTTTTGCACTTTGGGAATGAGGTCTTTCCAGCAGGAGGATTACGTTTACAACGTTGTTTGGGAAGCAGTCTTTGGAGCGCTCTCGCGACCACTCTGGGCCGCAGGTGTAGCTTGGATCGTTTTAGTTTGCGTTCTTGGTTATGGTGGTATGTATATTTAATAATAGTCAGTGGCGCCAATGATTTTTCTAGTAGTTCGGGCGAAACTGCTTCAGGCCGACCCCCTTCCCCCTAGCCCTCTTTTTCCGATCGGCAATCTTCTATAAAAAAGAGAAGAAAAAACTACAGTCATTAATAAAGGACCCCGCACCAAATGTACAGAAAAAAGCCTTATGATAAAAAATTGTAAAAAAAATTTTTTCTTGTATTTTCGAACCTGCAAACTAAAGATTCGAAATAAAAATGTCAGAAAAATTGACAGTTTTTAGACAAACGCTTGTCCAAAGTTTCGATTTTTACATGTATTTTAATGGAAAAATGCT
>CAKNYM010049630.1:87458-99857 GCA_932195095.1 Andricus curvator | reverse complement strand
AGCATTTTTCCATTAAAATACATGTAAAAATCGAAACTTTGGACAAGTGTTTATCTAAAAACTGTCCATTTTTCTGACATTTTTCTTTTGAATTTTTAGTTTGCAGGTTCGAAAATACAAGAAAAAATTTTTTTTAGAATTTTTTATCATAAGGGTTTTTTCTGTACATTTGGTGCGGGGTCCTTTTTTTGTGTTGGCTCAATAACTTAATAGGTAAAAAGCAGATTTCAACATTTTTCTTAAATTGAGAATTGGATTTTTTTATTATCGTCCGAGATTAGGAAAACGTACCTCTCGAGGGCCATTAGAGTATTGAAGCTTACAGCCATCAGGAGCATACTATTTTTCACTACTAAAAATTAAAATACACTTATTTTCCCTTCTTTTTTGCATGTTCAGTTACTTTATACAGGTAATGTATCTCCAAATTTTCTGGACCCCTCCCCCCTCAGAATTTGTTTGGGTGGTCGTCCGATCTGCCCCCTCCCCCCAGAGTTGGCGCCCCTGAATAATTTTTGTATAAATTAACTACTCCTCCTTATTCGAATCTTTTAACGATCATCAGGTCCAATAAACACGTTTCTGTCGCTTCCGATCTTCATCCCGTTTGGCAAAGTTTCCTATTGTGTGTACTTGGTCCACATAGTAATACAGGGAATGCAAGCATTTGCATCAAGGACACCGCATTACTTCTCAGACTTCCATGTGGTAAGCATAGCTTTATTTTTAAATTATCCGTTTTAAAATATCGGTTAATTCATTTTTCATTGACTTATTCATTTTTTATAGTTCAACCTCTTCTTGGACAGTTTCGCTCTTTCCGTTGTGATAGCCTTCTTCTGCAGTTTAGTTTTCGAGGCGCCCATTTTAACATTAGAAAAAATGATATTACGAAGACAAAAAGTAAACAAAAGCCAATCAAGGGAGTTACTTCACGATACAGATGAAGATAAATAAGTTTAAATAGTAAAAGTAGTTGTACAGAGTGTTAATAATTTACTTGTTTTATTTTTTATCGAAGCCTTTGAAGTGAATGGACTTCAAATGCAAATGAAGTTGTAACTGAATTTTTTATATTTTAAATGAATTTTTTGGAAACTTCACGTTGATTGTTTGCAAAATTTACATGGATTATTCGAAAAACACGTATATATTAGAAAAACAATAATTGTGATCGCTGAGGTGCTCTTGGGCCCCAAATGTGGAAGGCGTTAGGGGGATTTCTCGCCTTCCAACCTATGGACAATCCGCCAATGAAGACTGATTTATAGCATTTAATTATGATAGAATAAAATTTATATAGCTACTTTCTCACTATGTACTTTTAATTGTTATTCTGTGTATGAATGCAGTACAAATAAATGTTTTGTAATTTAAATGTGATTTTCTATATTTAATAAGAAATAATAATGGCTTCTGTCAGAAAAGAAGTCAGGTGGTCGCTTTGGTGCACGTAGAATAGTCATTTACTCAGATTATTTATCCAAATATGTAAACGAAAGCGAACTCTCCAGATCAAAAACAAATAACCTTGAATTGCAAATCTGTACGCTTCGAATCTAAGTGACTTCCGTTTACTTTTTCTTTCGCTTCTCTTCTACATCAACCTTGTCATTTTTTCACATGCACTCTATCATTCTCTATCATTTGCTCATCTAGCCCTCTCCAATTCTTTTATCCAATTCATCCTTCCCTAAAATTTTTACCACATTCCCTTAACAGTTTCTTTTATCTTTCATTCCTCTTCTAAATCCTTCCCACACATGCTCGCATGTTTCCTCTTCCCATTCACAGATTCTGCACTTTCTGTTATCTTTCTTCTCCCACTAAATCCCTTATCTTACCTTGTTTCCGAATCTAAATTTTGCTATTCTATTCGATCTTCTCTCCGCACATCCCTTTTCTAAACACTTTGTTACTCCTTCCTTTTTTATCATCTTATACTATTTATTATATTTTTATTCCTCCATCATCACCCATCATTTTATTGATTGTCTCTCCCTGTCTCTTTCCTCCAATTCTTCATAGTTTACTCCAGTACCCTCTCCTATATCTCTAGCACTAAAGAACTTCCTTCTTTCATGGTTCCACTTTTTTAACTCTATCGCCTTCCTCTCCTTTCCTCTACCTCCTTTAAACACTTTTTAGTTTTTCATTCCCTTAGCTTGATCTCAAACTTTCATGTCCTCTTTCCTGCTCTAGTACTAAATATATACCTTTTCGCTTCTTCTCTCACCATATATCCAAGCGTCCCTCAGTCTAACCATATCGTCCACCTTACATATCTTTCTTGTAACCTCTTATAATCTCTTCTCTTTTCTTCCATCCTCATACATCTGCTTCATATCCTAATACCCGTCATACCAGCGTATCAAGTATTACCTTCTTTTTCCTTTACCTGTATCTGTTTTATTACCCCAGCTGTTTTTTAACCTTTCTCTTATACAAACTTTGTGATCATCATTTGTTCGCAAGGTATATCCCAAATATTCAAACTTCTCTACTTTTTCCAACTTTACGTCCTTCCATCTCCCAGTCCATTGTTTTTTTCTTTCCCCTCCTTTTCTAAACCTTATCATCTTCGACTATTTATCCAATCCTGCAATTAAGCCCGCCGTCCCTTCTTCATCCTCTGCGATCAACACCATATTATACGCGTATGCCAGTTTATATATCTTTCCTCAGTCAGAACATATGTGTTGTCCTGTTGTCCATCGCCCCCATTCCTTTTCTAATACCTGTCTGATTCGGTGGCACTATCTTTTTATCCTCAACTTTCTTCTTCAACCTTTCCGATTTTCTTCACTACAGGTACCGTTCACCCTCTTACCATAACTCTGGCCACCTTTCTCCTCTCTGTACTCTATTGCACATTAGCCATTCTCATTTCTTTACTTTTTTCCCTCCATATTTCCAGAATTTATTTGGAATCTCATCAATACCGTGTGCCTTTTCGTCTGTCCTATCCTTCTCCGCCTCTTCTTCAAACCTTTTATTTTCCTCCACTTTTTTTATTACACAACTCAGAGTACTACTTTTTTTCTACTACATTCTTCTGCATTACTTTTTCCTTTTCTCCATTTTCTTCATTTCCATCTCACTTCCTTCTTCTTCTTTTTACATTTCTCATCCCATCCACTTTTATCCTCTTATTTTTTTTTGCTGGTGCACTGTAATACTCTTTTTATTTCCCCTATCATTATTTTCATCTCTTCGTTTACATTTTCCCTGTTCGCGATGAAATGGATGATGATGCGGATTCTGTCGCAGATTCATAAAATCGTATTTAAAGCGTTGGAATCCCCAAAAAAGGCACACTAGGTAGAAGACAGTAACAGTTCTTAGTGATTTCATGTTAAATGTTGAATGATATTGAGACGTCTTTCATGTGGATTTATATATAGACAAAATATTTCCCCCATTTGCTTATTCCCTGCAGTACTTGATAACAATTACTATCGTGAAATAGCATTTAAGTTGACCAATCGGTTTCATTTTTTACTGAATTATCAAACTGATGATTTCGGTAGACGTTTGGAATTGGAAAAAATGATAGGTTTAATGCTTTCGCGACGATTCATTATAATAAAAGGAGGTGTTTCGGGTTTCAATCATGTGCAAAAACTACGATTCTTGCCGACGTTTCATAAACATTGTAGCTCACTTCTTCAGGGCTAACCTGAAACTGAAGTTTCAGATTATGTTGTTCTTATATATACTATCTACGATGTCTGTGATTGGCCAGAGCGCTCCACCAAGGAGATTGGTCGAACGATGGAAACCCTAACAACTTTTATTATAATGAATCATCATGAAAGCATTATATCTATTATTATAGAACTCTACGGGGAGCGTTTTCTTATTGAAACTAACACTTTTAGTAAGCTCAGGTCTTCTCAATCCAAATCAATTCTACATGAAACAAGTTTGCTTTTCTTGAAAGAACGAATATAACATACCAAATTTGTCTTGCACACTATCTCCAAAAAATTATTTAAACTACAGCTTTTCCTATCAAACACTCTCAGATTTGACATTTGGTCTACATTGGACCGCATATCATTTATCCAATACCAACTGATCAAAGAACTTTCCACTCAAAAACAAATAAAGAATTGTCAAATTACGTTCAGTAAGGCACACACCACTAACTAACACAGTAAAAAACATCTTTAACCATCCCCTCAGCAATGAAACGATTTCAGCCTTATCTGAAGGACATAATTTTCCAGTAGCTCCCTCAAAAATTTCGAAAGAAGAAATCATCAGTAATTTGGAATCCACAATATATACCCTTCCACCCGAAACAGCGAATGGCATACGGCGTAGGACGGCCAACATCTTACGCCAAGCCCAACTTCCCTCCTCAAACTCAACAAAACAAGAAAAAATAGCTGTGAAACAACTCAGCCGGAATAAAGACATCATAATATTACCCAGAGACAAAGGCAACACAACAGTAATAATGAGCAATGAAGTCTATAACAACAAAATCATGGACCTGTTAACTGACGATACATACAAAAAACTTAAAAAATACCCCACAAAAAAAATAGTCAGCAAAACAAAAGCCCTTCTAAAACGCTCTAAACTTGACAGCAAAACAATATATAAATTAATACCTACTAATCCCATCTCTTCAAAAATTTACGGACTCCCAAAAATCCACAAAAACAACATTCCACTCACTCTTGCTTACCAAAGAACTGAATCCTTCCACAGGAAACTCTACCACACACGTCCAAAACTCTTTTGACTTCGTCAGAAAGATACAACAGATTTACATTCAACCCCAAGACATCCTAGTGAGTTTCGACGTAGTATCTCTCTTTACGAAAGTACCAATCTCTGATACAATTGATATTATTAAATCCTTTGCAAACTTACCCTACAATCTCATACCTTTGATAGAACACTGTCTCACTAATACCTACTTCTCTTTCAATGACCAATTCTACGAACAAACCTCAGGAGCAGCAATGGGATCTCCAATCTCACATGTAATAGCCAACATCATTATGGAAAATCTAGAAATTAAAATATTAACAAATCCAAGCTTAAACCGGAATTCTGGTACCGTTACACCCTAATATCCAGTTCAGCATGGAAATTGAACAAAATGGAAAATTTCCTTTCTTGGACGTACTAGTTTTCAAAAGATCTGATACATTAGGACATGAAGTTTACAGAAAACCCACCCATACAAACCTACATGCCTCCTCCCACCACCACCCATCTCAAAAGCAATGGATCATCAACTCCCTTGTATACAGAACTGTCTCCATAACAGATAAAGATACCTTACAAAAGGAACTACAAAATTTTAAACAAATCCTAATACAAAACGATTACACGAACAAACAAATTAATAAATCAATGGAAAATAGACTCAAAAAAACAAGTCAACACAACCTACTAAAGAAAGAGAGAGAAAACCGACCACCATCCTACCCTACATTCAAGATATCACAGAACAAATAGGAAGAATTCTCAACAAACACAACATCTAAACCATATTTAAACCACCTGCGAAAATAGGACAACTTCTGAACAACCCTAAAGATAAAAAGGCACCTCTCAGTGATCCGGGAGTATATAAAATCCCTCGTTTTCGTGGCAAAGTCTGTATTGGAGAAACCGGGAGGGCGGTGAGCCAACGTGTAAAGGAACATGAGAGTAAAGTCAGGCTAAAACATTTCACGCAATCAGCACAAGCTGAGCATCATATCGAAAGAGGACATAGCATTTTATATGATAAAACAACCGTCATCGCGAAAACGTACAATACTTTTCCAAGAAAACATAGAGAAGCAAACAAAATCTTAAAACAGCCTAATAACATCAATAGGGACAATGGATATAATACCACTCCGATTTGGCTTTCCGTCCTCCTGCGTTTTTTAAAAAAGACTTGATGGGCCAATCAAGTTCGACCAGTCTCTGGCCAATCACAGGCATCGTAGATAACACATATAAGAACAACATAACCTGAAACTTCAGTTTCAGGTCAGTCCTGAAGAAGTGAACTGCAATGTTCACGAAACGTCGGCAAGATTCGTAGTTTTGCACACGATTGAAACCCGAAAAAGTTTTTAATTTTTAATTTATTATAATGAAACACCGTGAAAGCATTAAATCTATCAATATTATAGTAGAATAGTCATCAGCGACTTAAAAACCTCTTTAGTACGACCTTTCATTCAAGTCACGTTATTTTTGCATTCAAGTCCGCCATATTGGATCCAGCATTTCGAATTTCTCAATTTTAACCCCGGATTCGTCACCAGCTCCTACCACTTTTGGCACAAAACGTCGATTTCGAGCCTACCAGTTAAATGGTTAAAAATATGTTTCATGTGTTCTACAATTTCGAAAAACTATAAATACAAATATCGCGAAAAGAATTTTTTTTCTGTTTGTAAATTGTAAATGTTCAGAAAAAATCACATTTGATGTAATTCTCAATCGTTTGTAAAATAGTCTAAAACACCTAAAAAGCAAATCGTTACACGAAAGGTTAAAAAGATTTGTTATTACAAAAATTGCCGCAGTACGCGATAAAATTTCTAAATTCCGTCGATACAAATTTTGAATGCTCATTTAAAATGATATTTTATTTCGTTATCAAGAGTTGTCAAATGGCCCAAAACGCGAAAATACAAAATATTACACGAAGAAAAATTGTAATCGATTTAAATCATTTATTTTATTTATATTCCCTTTAACAGTTCATTTATTTTACATCTATATGATGTATGATAATAAAAAAATTAATGATAAAAAAATTTAACTTTTTTGAGCTGTAGCTTATGAGGATGGTTTTTTCATTGACTTTTAATTCTGTAGGTATAGAGTAATGGTTAAGGCTACCGACTGCTAGGCGATAGATTCCGGTATCGATGTAGGTTCAAAATCCCGCAGCGTTAGACATTTCATTTGTAATATAATGTTTAAAAATGTAATATATGTATTCATTCTAAGCAGGACCATTAAAATTAATAGAAAAAATACTCGCTATCAATTATTATTCATTTTTTAAATACCTTTTCTCTTATATCTTTAGAGTATAGCAATAGTGGGTTTTAAAATTAAACAAAAAGTTTAAAATTGGTACTTTTTCAATCATAAATAATATTTGGACGATATGCAGTCGTATGGTGATGAAGTGGATGGTCCTAAAAACAATTTAATGATTTTTTATCATTTTTAAAATTAACTCCGGCATTTTCGTAAGCCAGCGGTTTGCCAGTACAGAACCAGTACTGGTGTGCAGTACGGCGCCAGTACCGCACGCCAGTACTGCGAAGCATTACCACCCAGTACTAGCCCAGTACAGATGCCCAGTACTGGGACTCCGGCAATATGTACTGGGCCAGTACTGCGCAGGTGGTGTATTTCCACCTGGGAAGCAGATTCCACAGATGCGCGAATTACGGGATTCTAAATATATTGACACTCGAAAATAATGTCAAACAACGCAGGGAACAGTTAAACGAGAAATTCGCACAATTGAATCGTGTGAATGGCCAAAAGTGCAGAATCGATAAAATGCGCTGTTCGATAGAATCGAGATGTCGAGAATGAAAAGTGCTCGTGAAGTACACTCGCGAACATTGATTCTGATTTCAATTTGGGGATTTTTCACTTATTTTTTTGGTGCGTACCAACAAAATAAGCGAAAAATCCCCAAATTGAGGACAGAATCAAGCCTCGCGAGTGTATGTCACTTCTCGCTCTCTCTCTCCTATCTGCGTATATATTCTCTTCGCTCTGCCTTTTATCTCGGCGAACTGTAGGAAAATGTTTTTTTTTTCAAGTTCGGTATTTAGACAAAAACCGGGACATTTTACTACAAACCGGGACATTTTACTACAAACCGGGACGCTTCTCAGAAGACCCAAAAACCGGGACTTGTCCCGGAAAACCGGCACGCGTGATCACCCTAAATACGTTTGGAATTGGCGCGTTAGGCATTGCGACTAATGTACCACTGCGATTGGCCGATGGAAGAGATGGCAAAACATGCTGTCTCCTTCACCCTCGCGGTGCATCGTGGTCGAAGACTTCAGAAATGCGCAGTGGGACTCCGGGGGCGCACAGTGAGCTTTTTACCAAATTTTGTTCAAAATTCTGCTGACTGCTCAATTTTTGACCGATTCTGATAATTTTTTTTTAATACTCATAACGAATTATAATTTTATGTAGCACTGCTACTTTTGTAGTTTTCTGCAAAAAACTAACCTAAAAAAATATGAACTTGCCAAGGTAGCTGAACCACGAAATTTCAAAACTTTCAAAACCATGAAATCGGTAATATCATTACACACAAAACTCAAACCCACAAACCTTAAACCCACAAACCTCAAACCCACAAACCTAAAACCCACAAACCTCAAACCCCCAAACTCAAAAACCTCAAACGCACAAACCTCAAATCCACAAACTTAAAATTCCCAAGCCCATAATCCTACAAACCTCAAACTCACAAATCCATGAACATGAAACCCCAAACCTACAAACCTCAAACACATGAACCTAAAAGCACAAATCCACAAACCCACAAACCTTCAACCCACAAACCTCAAACCAACAAACCTGAAACCCGTAAACCCACAATTTAAACCCACAAACCTCAAACCCACCAAAATTATACCTCAAACCCACAAACCTCAGACCTCAAACAAACGAACCTCAAACCCACGGATCTCAAACCCACAAAGCTCAAACCCCCAAACGCGTAAACCAACAAACCTCAAACGCACAAACCTCAAATCCACAAACATAAAACCCCCAAGCCCATAAACCTTCAAACCTCAAACTCACAAATCCATAAACCTAAAACCCCAAACTCACAACCTCAAACACATAAACCTAAAACCACAAATCCACAAGCCCACAAACAGCAAACCCACAAACCTCCAACCCACAAACCTCAATCCTCAAACCCCCAAACCCGTTAACCCACAAACCTCAAACCCACGAACCTCAAACGCGCAAACATCAAACCCACAAAAATTAAACCTTAAACCCCTAAACCCACAAACCTTAAAGTCACAAACCTGAAACCCACGAACCTCAAACCCAAAAAAATTATACCTAAAACCACAAATCCACAAACCTCAAACCCACAAACAGCAAACCCACAAACATCAAACCCCATGTTCATAAAACTCGACATATAAGTACATCATACAGAATAGTTTATGGGTTTAGGGTAATTGTTTTAGGGTTTATGGTTTATGGGTTTAGAGTTGATGGGTTGATGGGTCTTAGTTATAGGGTTTATGGGTAAAACGCATAAACCCCAAACCCATAAAACCTGATCCCATAAACCCCAAACCTATAAGCCCTAAACCCATAAACCTTAAACCTTAAAGGTTGGTGCGTTTGTGAACCATGCTGCATGATGTGCTTATATGTCGAATTTTATGAAAAAGGGGTTTGATGTTTGTGCGTTTGCTGTTCGTGTGTTTGAGGTTTGTGGATTTGTGGTTTTAGGTTTGTGGGTTTGAGGTATAATTTTGGTGGGTTTGAGGTTTGTGCGTTTACGGGTTTGAGGTTTAATTTTTGTGGGTTTGAGGTTTGTGGGTTTGAGGTTCGTGGGTTTACGGGTTTGGGGGTTTGAGGTGTGTCGGTTATGAGGTTTGTGGGTTGGAGGTTTATGGGTTTGCTGTTTCTGGGCTTGTGGATTTGTGGTTTTAGGTTTATGTGTTTGAGGTTTGTGGGTTTTGGGGTTTTAGGTTTATGGATTTGTGAGTTTGAGGTTTGTAGGTTTATGGGCTTGGGGTTTTATGTTTGTGGATTTGAGGTTTGTGCGTTTGAGGTTTAATTTTGTGGGTTTGAGGTTTGTGGGTTTGATGTTCGTAGGTTTGAGATTTGTGGGTTTACGGGTTTGGGGGTTTGAGGTTTGTTGGTTTGAGGTTTGTGGGTTTGAGGTTTGTGGGTTTTCTGTTTGTGGATTTGTGGTTTTAGGTTTATGTGTTTGAGGTTTGTACGTTTGAGGTTTGTGGGTTTACGGGTTTGGGGGTTTGAGGTTTGTGGGTTTAAGGTTCGTGGGTTAGAGGTTTATGGGTTTGAGGTATAATTTGTGTGGGTTTGAGGTTTGTAGGTTTGAGGTTTGTTGGTTTGAGGCTTGTGGGTTTACTGGTTTGGGGGTTTGAGGTTCGTGGGTTTGAGGTTTGTGTATAACGATATTACCGATTTTATGGTTTCAAAAGTTTCGAAATTTCGTGGTTCAGCAGAATTTTGAACCAAATTTTGTAAAAAAAACTCACTGTGGGCCGTGTCAAAACTCGAAAGTCCAAAATGCAACAGTCCTCTTTATCTAACGCGTAGAGATAGAAAAAGAAGTCCTTTGGACTTAAAAACGGCCCCGGAGTCCCAGTTCCCAGTGCGGCTCACATGCGGAACACATCTAAGCGATGGAAAATGAAAAGATTTAATATAATTCAACTTTTTACAGTAAGTATAAAATCTGTTTTATGCAATGAAAATATATCACAATATCATTTTTAGGTTATGATTTCGGTATCTCTAAAAATGATTTTGCTCATTTAATCTATAATATGTTAGACCGCGTCTAGTCATCCCAAAAAAGCGGGGATTTGGAAAAGGGGATGCACGTCGCTTCAGTTTATACCTTTTTACAGCACACAAACCTTTCCTTCAGATATTATTTGATGAAATTTCAGAAAATTTGTTCAAATTGTTCCACAATTTTCTAAAATTTCTGTATAGTATTGCATATAACTATAGATGTATTATGCCGATAATTGTACGATTTGAAAGAAATCAGTAACAATTAAAATATGTCAACAAGTAGTTTTAGGTGATTTTCTCTCGCTAACAATCAGTGTCACTTTCTAGATAGAATGGGTTTCATTTTCTCATCATAATTGGGACAGCCCAAATCAACTACTGTTTTTTAATATTAGTTCTCATTTTAATAAACAATTTTTGTAGGTTATTCTGTTACTCGGGCAATTCAATGAGTTCTCGCAGGATATCGAAATGGATAAGTAAGTTTATTTCCTTTGATCATTTGATGAAAAAAGATATATAAGAGATTTTTTATTATGATTTCGAGTATACCTAGGTATACTAGGTAGGCCCCAAACTCAAAATTGAATCGCCTTATTTTACTCTAAATAATACAATTACATCTTTGTTAGATACTTAGGGCCTACTCCTGTTTAGAATCAAGTCGTTATTCGGAGTGAAAAATTGGCTAATTTCAATACTTTTGAAGTAAAATGATTTTTTCAAATGCTTGAGGGTCAGAACCAAAAAAATCGTTTTAACAAAAAAGTATTAAAATTAGAAAATTTTTCAATCCGATTACAGACTTGATTCAAAACTGGAGTAGGCTCTAAGTATCGCTAACAAAGATGGAATTCTATTATTTATGAAGCGAAATGACGCATTTTAATTTTGAGGTTAGGACCTGGTTCCAACGCCCCTAAGTCTAAAACTTTTTGAAATGCCTACATCTAGAATATAAATAAATATAAATTAATGTTAAATGCATAATTACAAGTGAATTTCGAAACTTTAAAGATTAGGACATAAATTAATTTTACAAAACTTGCCCTGGCGGACCGAACGAACGGAACGGATACGCTACAACGTATCCTTATAGTATCCACATCGTATCCTCTCCGTATCATGCAAGAAAAACTCATTAAAAAAGAAAGATTAACATTTGGTTAGATTGCAGAATACGGGCGTCACCCCTATTTTGGCAGGACATTTTTTTTCGGCAACAAAGTATTAGAATTTTTTTTTTGAACGATAAATGAAGCGATTTGTCAAGGCAAAAGTTCAAAATTATTGTTACTTTTGTTACTACGATGTCTCAAATATGGGTCTGTTACGATATCGGAATGATGATATTGGACTCACCGTTTAGGTGTTTGTCAGCATCCGTACGGCCAGAAACACTAAATAATTATATTTGAATGGTTTTTTAATAAATCAAAATGTATTTAGATATTCTTTTATGCCGACATAAGCTATTATGTCCACAAAAAAGGAGAGTTTCACGCAAATCAGCTGTCACTTGAGACGCGAGGAGACGAGATGTTGGAAAGGGGTAGGGATTTGACCAAAATAATTTTTGTGACAAGTCAAAGGGGTGCAATTCCGCCCCCAAGAGACGATGGAAAAGGGGTAAGGGTTTGACCAACATTATTTTTGTGACCAGTACATATCTATTTTTTACTTTTTTGACAGTGATGTGCGTGAAACCAGTGGCGTATCTAGGGATAACGGCGCCCATGGCAAAGAGAAAAGCCCCCTAGAACTGCGCCCATGGTACGAGCCCTGCCTGTCATATCCTAGATACGCCACTGCGTGAAACTCTCCTTTTTTTGTCGACATAATAGCTTACGTCGACATAAA
>CAKNYM010049630.1:70053-87058 GCA_932195095.1 Andricus curvator | reverse complement strand
CAAATTTATACCTGTATTTTGTTCACTTTCCGGAAAAAGAAATTCCATAATTTTTTTTCATCGTTCACCCGTGCCCAGGGCTTTTGAAATTAACATGGGTTTTAAATGGGAAAAGGTCAATTACCAAAAAAATGGAAAAAAGTACTTTTTATAAACTTTTTGTGAATTAAAGTATAGTCACCTCTTAAGGAGTATTCAAGGAATAATTTTCACCCACTAACTTTTGATTTTGACACTCCAAATCCTCTTTTATTGTGCTCGGAAAATGCCCTAAAAATGCAAAATAGCAGTTTTCTATCAAATTCATGCTAAAGACGGTATTTTTTGAAATTTTTTCAACATGTATTATTTTTAATCGATAAGTGACGAGTTTTGAAGTATATTTCAAATAATTTCAATTGTTTGCACAATTATTATTTTTCTAAACAATTTTTTTCCCCTGTAAATCGTGAAAAGTTATTATCTTTCGGGATAATTATACAAACTTGATGAATGTCAAGAGTAGTAGTTTTTGTTCAACATATTTGGTAATTATTGAAACAATTTTCATTTGTTTAAACAATTTTTACTTCCAAAAATCGTAAAAAGTTATTATTTTCTGAAAATAATTACACCGTTAAAAAATGTTGAGATCAATATATTTTTAAAGGATATTTGGTGATTATTTGAACAATTTTTATTTGTTTAAATAATTTTTCCCTCTGTAAAGCGATAAAAGTTATTATTTTCTGAAATTAATGACAATTAACAGATGTTTAGAGTAATAATTTTTCTAAAGGATATTCAGAAATTTTTTAAACAATTTTAATTTGTTTAAACAATTTCATTTGCTTATCTCATTCGTTCAAAAAATTTTTATTTGTTTAAACATGTTTAATTTGTTTAAACAATTTTTCTCTGTAAATCGTGAATCGTTATTCTTTTCTGCAATTAATGCCACAATTAACCAATGTTAAAAGTAATATTTTTTTGCTTAAGATATTTTGCAATTATTTAAACAACTATTAATCAACTGCTCTAAGTAAAGTATAGTGTTCTTTTTTTCTTAAAATCACCCCCGTAGATAATTGGAATCTGTGAACTAAAAATGATTTACATATAGATATTTCCTAAAGTATATATAGTTTTTTTTTCTTTTAATTACCCCATAGATACTTAGAATCTGTGAACTGAAAACAATTTGCCTGTAGATATTTCCTAAAGTATTTTTTTTTCTTCTTAAAATCACCCCCGTAGATAATTGGAATCTGTGAACTGAAAATAATTTGCATGTAGATATTTCCTAAAGTATATGAATGAAACAGAACAGAAAAGTAATTTTTTTAATTATTTTAAATTTCTTTTAAGTATGGGATTAAAATGTTAAGTGTAGAGCTGTGAACTTAGAAATTGTTGAAGCATTTAACGTGACAATGTACATTTTTGCACTCAAAAATATTACTCTTAAATTCCTTTAATTGGGTCATTAATTCCGGAAAGTAATAATTTTTCACGCTTTACAAGGGGAAAAAATTGTGTAAACAAATCAAAATTGTTTAAGAAATTACCAAACATCCTTCACAAATATATTGCTTTCAACATTCCTTATTTGTGTCATTATTTCCAGAAAATAATACATTTTTAGGATTTTAGGAAGAAAAAATGGTTTAAACAAATAAAAATTGTTTAAATAATTACCAAATAAGTTAAACAAGAACTACTACTCTTGACAGTCATTAACTTTGTACGATTTATTCCAAAAGATAATAACTTTTCACGTTTTACAGGGAAAAAAATTGTTTAAACAAATAATAATTGTTTAAACAATTTAAAATTATTTTAAATATACTTTAAAGCTCGTCACTTATCGTTTGAAAATAATTCATGTTGAAAAAATCTTAAAAATACCGTCTTCACAAAAAATTTATAACAAGTATTTCTTTTTTCCATTTTTTTGAAAATCGAGCTTTTCCCATTTGAAACCCCATGTTAAATTCAAAAGCCCGAGGGCACGGGTTAACCTTAAAAATAAAAAAAATAAAAAATTACGGAATTTCTTTTCAGGAAAACAAACAAAGGGGGGGGGATCTCCAAAAATCGCAAGTCTAATTTTTGGACCATCCTAATATATATATATATATATATATATTTAATAGATAAACGTTTATTTTTTAGCCTGCTGGCCTTAAAAAATTGACTTGCTTACACTTCTTTTACAGAATTTTCTTAAAACTAACCCTTAAAACTAACATCCTTCCACACCTTATCTCTAACGCCGCTCGCTCTTATCGCATTGCCTTCCTCGCTTCGCCTCGCCTCGCACGCATGTCCCTACTTTCTTGCTATGCCTCGCATTACCATACTCTGCCTCCGCGGCTAATCCCTAATACTTATCTACTATTTACAACATTTACATTTACTTATATTTACTTCCTCCTCTATTTACAATCTTTCCTTCTCCATTTCTCTTCCTCCTTCCTTCTCTTCTTCTCCATCTTACCCAAGACTCCCTTCACCCATGCTACTGCCCTTTTGTCCCCCCTTTCATGCATCAGTACCTCCACGCTTATCCCACTCCTTTCCACCTCTACGCACTCCTCCAACCAATGCTCCACTCTTGCCTCCCCCTTCCCACATAGTTCACACATCCTCTTTTCCCTAGTGAGCCAGAACCTATTATAACCCTCCATGCACCCACATCTCATCCTCGCTATAAGCTCCTGACTTCCTTTCTCTCCTTTCTCACACAAATATTCCGCTCTCGTCCTTGGCATAATCCACACATAGTTCCCATTAAACGTTGTCTCTCTTATTCTCTCTGCCCCTGCTGTCTTCTCTCTCTCCATGCTGTTTTTCTTAACCAACTCATATACCTTCCTTCCTTCCTCATGCATCCTTCTCACTTCATCCATCTGCAGTCCATTCGTTCTAAAATACCTTTCTCTTTCAACCTCCATCTTCCCACCCCCTCTCCTGTTCTCTTTCTCCCACCAACACTCCCTAACCAGCTTACTTCCCCCCTCTTCCAAAAATTTCTCCTCATACTTACACGCCGGACTCCCCGCTAAAATCCCTGCACTCGTTCACCCCGTCTCCCTCCTGACAATATAGTTAGGTGTGTTCCTTGCCAGCCCCAGTGTCCACTTTACATACCTCTCCTGTGTCCTATTTACCTCTTCGCTTTCCTTCCACCCCCACACCTCTACTCCATACAATAGGACACTCATCACTAGTGAGTCAAACAATTTCATTCTCCTTCCAAAATCATCTGCGAATAACTTCTTTCCCAACCCCCACACCTGCCTCATCACCACATTTGCCCTCCTCACTCTCTCTTTTATGTGACCATCCACTCCGCCATTCCTCCGAAACAAGAAGCCCAGGTACACAAACTCTTTCACCTCCTGCACCGCCTTTCCCTTCCACTTCCACTCCCCTTCCTTACCCCTTCCACCTCCTTTTCTGAAAACCATAACCTTGGAGTTTTCCGCATTCACTTCTAACCTGTTCTTATCCAGGTATCTTCTCAACCTCTTCATCATTTCCTTTAAGGCCTCCTCGCTTTTTGCCCGACACTATGTCATTTTCATACGCTAGCGACCAAATTCTAACCCCTCCTATCCTGACTCCTCCTACTACTCCGGCCTCCAGCTTACTTTCCATATCCGCAATTAAAATCGCAAAAAGCGTTGGGCTAAGCGGACACCCTTGTCTTAATCCCCTATCCATCCAGAATTCCTCCGAAATCCCCTGTCCTCCTCTAACCTTATCTTTGGTCTCTTCATATATCTCCCTTACCCTCTCGATCAGGCCTCTCTCCACTCCCCTATCCTCCATCGCCTCCCACAACCTCCCCCTATCCACCGACGGAAACGAGCCTTTTAGATCCACAAAAAACGCGTACACTCTCGACCCCTTCTTCGCTAATTCTCTATCCACAATGTGCTGCAGAACGTAGCTTTGTCGATAGTACTCCTACCTGCCCTAAAGCCCGCCTGCGTCTCCGACAATATTCCTTTCCCCTCGACATCCTTCCGCAGCCTCTCCGCCACGACCATCGCGTATACTTTATACGCCGTATTCATTAGCGTAATTCCTCTATAATTTTCCTGCCTATGTATTCAACCGAATACAATGTATAAGTGAATGATTGCGTGAATAGTCAGACATGCTGTAACTTAAAGTTTCTGACTAGATACAGCAATTGTAGTTAGGTTAGCACGTAGAGTTCATACTACTGAAAGGTCAAGAGAAGAGACAATGCGAGCGACGAGAATCGCAACAGAGCGGATTGTATTAGTCATTGATGTCACTCACCTCGCGATATCGACATCACCGTACGTGCCGAGTTTAAAATTAAACATGTACGTGCCGAGTTCAAAATCTAACCACTCTCCCTTTAACATACACTGTTAAAAATAGTATTAAATTTAAAATACCAATGTATATTAAAATTAATTTCTCAAGCATATGAAATCCCTATTCAGGTACGTGTTTATTAAATTTCATATACAATCATGATAGTCGCTCAGATAATTCCATTTTACACAAAATCAAAATAAGATTAGCAGTAATTTTCGATTCTTAATAATAAAACATGATACCTTCTTGCAATTAATCAAAAATAAAATTGGATTTTAAGTCGAAAAGTTCAATTACGTAAAGAAATGACAGACCTAACCTACAATCAACTATACTCACATTAAATTTCTACGATTCAGGGCAATTTTTTGAAAGAGTTCCACTTGTACGTTGCACTTTAATCATAAAAGCAATTCAATTGACGAATTCTAGATTATTACTTCAATTGCGAATATTTGATAAGATTTAAAGAAATAAAAGCACTTTGAGTTTTCAAGCACGCTGCTATACCGACATGTATATTAAATTTAATATAAAGTGTACAGCTATTCATATTTTAATGTATATTAAATTTCAATTCCCGTGTATGCAAATGACTTCATATACATTTGTATTAAATTTAATACAGATTTTTCTAACAGTGTAGATATCCAGACATATATAAACGCCAGAGTCACCCTTGCAAATCGTCTTACATTCCCAGCAGTCATACTGACAACTTCGATCTACAAAAGTCGCTCTGTACAAGTCGCTTACTTTAACACTTCGTGAACCAAATAACGAATCATCAAGTTGTGAGCTAAGTCCCTTCGGCAGAGACTTTCGGTCGTTATGCGAGTCATTTTTCGGATAAAGTCCGCTGGTTTAACGTTCGCGAAAAAGTACTCAAAAGTGGATTCGGTAGCTGTTTAGGACCGTGTATCGCTCTACTAGTGAACAGTGATCGTGCATCACTTCACCACAATAATTGATTTACTTCTAAGTAAATTTCATACAAACATCTGGTAGAATTCCGTCGCTGCTCTACAAAATAAGCGGAGATCCGATCGATAAGACAACTGTCTCTTGCCCTTTCAAGGAAAGAAAGGTAGATGAAAGTTTTTATTGTACTCATTATAACTATTGATCCGTCCTTATTTCTAATAAACTTGTCAAATCTGATTCACACTTTTTTTTAAACACTGTATACCGACACAGTCCCCATAGGGCTGATAGTGACAAACGAACCCACAAACAAATGATTGGTCAGGACTTACCAGCCTGGCAGAATCAGCAACGCTGGTCTCTCTCTTTCTCACTTTTTCTTAAACTACCCTCGCCTTAGCTCGGGACGTGACAGCTGATTTGGTGGCAGCCGTGAGGTTGTCACTTGCGTTTAAATTAATTGCTTTTGATGTAATTGATGTAATTTTATATACGCTGTTTGGTCACCTTTGGAGCAAGGCAAAGTTCGAAGTGCATGATAGGCCTTGGTATACTTCACATGCTCGCAAACTCTTCCATCGTTAATAAACCTACAAAATACCCTGAATTAGCCTTGTATGTATTCTTTGTAGCAAGATTGTACAAGTGAAGGGCTTAAAACAACGTCATCATCATTTAACGATCGCGTTTAATAATATTCCGCGAACTGATAGTAATTTGAAACCAACTATAGTTTTGGATTGCAAACATTTCTTCGAAGTTTTAAAATAACTCACAACCGTGTTTCAATCCTAAGCTCAAAAGGGGAAAAAGGAGTAATAATTCATCGTTTCGGAAAATTCAAACCCTTTTTAGATTTTCAACAACTTGAATAAATTCAAAAATGAGATTTTTGTAATTTTGAAGTCTTTTGATGCTGTATCAAACAATAAAGTCATGAAACTTATAACTAGCTACAGCATACTCTCCGTGTTCATTTCATTTTCTGTTTACTCAAAATCAATGCACTTTTAACAAAACGCGACTCAGGTCATACAATTCATTGAATTGTTACTATTATTTTATTCATTCGGTGACAGCTGGAGCTGTTATTGCAGAGCCTATCATAATACACGGGCTCTTCACTCGTTTCTTGTCAAAGCGTACTCGTCTGATCCTTACGGTATTTTCCACTGAACAACGGAGGCAACTCCTTGTTAGTGATTAATGCGCATTTGCGGTCAGACGTTTCACTTTCATTGTAACGAATTCTATTGTGTTTGATGAACACAATTCTGAACTCCTTGAAAGTAAAAGTCATCCTCTAGGTCGGTTATTCATCCATTAATTGAATAACTCCAAATAGTTTTAAAACTTTTCATTTTAGATTCTTGTACGAATTCTTTACCTTTGAATAAATAAAGCTCTCTTAACAGAGGCATTTCTCATAATCCGTTCAAATTTGAACAATTGTTAAAATTGAATGCCTGCCTAATCATCCAAACTAATAAACAAGCAATATTCCAAAAGTAAGAATTTAAATTATTCCAAATTATTCAATTCAAGTAAACCATATGATGACATCTATGGCAGAGTGTTTTGCCATACAGCAAGGAGCAAGGGGTTGCAAAAATCCCCAGTTATGATGGTCAAAACATGCCCGCTAGAGATCTTATCCTAGACATTATAAAAGGGGAATCATCGGTGCCAGTAAACTGTGAAACGCGGTATTTTAAAGCGGTATTAGCCCGTTCAAAAGGGGCGGCACGAGATAGCATTTATGGAAAAAATTTAACAAACCCTTAATGATTTTATTGAACATTTAAAACAACGTTTTGCTCCCCGTAAAACGTATTCATGGTATTTGCATGAAATTCCAATTATTCGAATGAATCGAGAAGAAAATGTAAACGAATTTTTCGATTGAGTCATTGTCTTTAAATCAGGAGCTCGAGCGACGCTTGAAGATAAATATCCTAAGGTTGAAAAATTGTTAGCTCCTCTTGAGGCCATGTGATGAGTGGGTCACGTGACCAGATTCCTACCTTACCGGCACTTTTTTTATTTGTCAACTTATTTTCACACGAATAGCCACTTTGAGTTGAAAATTTGGGATAATAAATAAGAAGCACTAAGAAACGCGGCTCTGGTCCTAAATTTTTATTAGTATAAAAAATTTCATTTTTACAACAAATTTGTTTTTGATTTTTTTCGTAATTATAACAATTTAGGACAATTTAGTTGACAAATAAAAAAAAATGCTGGTAAGGTAGGAATCCAGTCGCGTGACCCACTCGTCACATGGCCTTAATGATTGTCCCCTTGAAGCCTTCAAACGTGGTTCACCTCATAGTATATCAAGCTTAGTAGAAGCACGTGACCCTCTGAATTTATATGCAACTTTAAAGGTCGCGCTCGAGTACGAAGCAAGACAGCAGTTAAACTCTCAGTATTCTACAGACCCTTATCATGAATCCAAATATTCTTAACCCAGTTATTTGAATTCATACGAGTATGATCATAATCCTAGTCCCCATGTTCGTTTCACAACGACTGCAAAATCATATGAAGCTTCTGATCAAAAATACACAATTTCAGACACGCAAGAATTTTCCAATTTTCCGTATAATCATATTCCTCCATACGAGTATCCGTATTCATTTAACTCTTATCCTGATTTTCCAACTACTCCGTTGGAAACTACAGGATATCCTAATCCATGCTGTTCACAAGATGGAATCATTATTCAACCCCCGTTTCCAACAAATGCAGACCATTTAAACTAATACTCCGTTCGTCGGACAGGCGCAACGACGAGCACGGAGAACTAGGAGCGTCATACAAGCATACAAGCTATTTAGCCCTAGGGACTTTCTTGAATAAATAAATAATACAATACAATACATACAAGTCATGATAAAGGCGAACAAATTTCGATACAAAATTTAATTTAGAATCCCCAGCCGTAGAATGTTCATCCCCTGATTTCCATAAAACAAAAGCATCATTTTTAGTTCACAGGAGGGGGGGGGGCAATATTAATGTAGTAAAGCTGAACTCTTTAAACGAAGAATTACAAGTTAAAATTTCGTTTTAGGATAATCATATAGTCACGCATTCGAACCCGTTGAAACCCATTCCTTTCATCGATAAGGAGTCATTGACTGCCCTCGAGGGTATAACGGATTATAAAGGAGTGGGTGAGTCTATGCCCAGAAAAAGGTAACTTTTGCACCTCAATCAAAAACATCAGAAAGTCCATCAGATTGTAAATTGTTGAACATAACTTCAACCCCATGCAAATCTATTAAAATCTTAAAATCAAACCCTCCAGATAACCATAGTACCGAAACTAAAATAGGAAAATCTGACTACACACGCATACCCATCACTGAGAAATTGCCTTCGCGGCTAGTGAAATGCGTGATGCATGTCGGCCGGATGCGCTTTGATAGTAGACGAGGGGAGAACTTGAGGATCGGGCTATGGAATTCAGAGAAAAGTGGCAACCCCAAAATTACATTACACGTACGAAAGGCTGAATACACAATACCATCAATATCCCAATAATCAAACAAATTGACGATTATTACAACAAAATAACCATTTCGTTGAATTAAATATTTAATAATTTGGTGTCAGTAATTTATATTCTCCTTTTATACTCTTTGTTATAGATGATTTGTTTCTACAAATCAGGTGATGCATATCCTTGACTGGACGAAGTATTGTGTTTACATAAATATATATTTCTCTAGTTAAAGGAGATATTTCATTTGATTGAAATGAATTCAGAGAAATAAACATTAAATATGGTAAATTTGAAGTCATCACAAACTTTACAGTGACGAGCACATTGGCTTTACACATTGAATTTTCCTCAAGTCAAATCACACTTTTCTAAAAAGTAATTAAGGAAAAGAGATTATAATCTTTTAAAAATTGAAATGATCACTTTAGCCTTTATACTATCATTTTATTAATCATTTTGTCTGCACATTTGCACACATATGCAGGAGAAAAAGGATGCTAAACAAAAGTAAGTTTTCCTTTTAAAATAAGGTATCATATAAATGAAATATCGAACAAATGAATACAGCAATAACAAATACTTTTACTGAGACTTTGAAATGTTCGAAAATATATGTATGTATGTATGTATGTATGTATACCATTAAGCCATTTCCCTTTCAGGGTAGGCGTGACACTACCCGATTCGGGTAGTGTTTCTAAAAATATATGTAATCGAGTAAACCCGTGCAGAAATTGCCCCGGCTGGCCTTACTACAACAAGTTTTCTGGTCGGACCCCGGCCGGGCTACACCTGGTTGGGTTTCATGGCTGGGACCCGGTCGGGAGCCGGCCGGGCTACATTTTTCTCGAATCACCTAGTCGGGAGCCGGCCGGTTACTGGCTGGGACAACCCTGATTATATTTCATGGTCGGGAGCCGACCGGGCACTGGTCAGGATACTTTTTTTGTAGAAATGACACATTTTTTAAGAGCCGTGACATTATCAAAGACGTAATTACGGATACTAGATGAATTATTATTTGATGAGTATAATTTAAAGATTTATTAGATCAGTAAAACAGAAACTAGCTTTTTTAAATTCTTAAAAAAAAATTTGATTTTTTCCAATGTTTTAACTTATTAAATAAAACTGTTATCGATTCTGCAATGTGCAACAGCAGATTTATTACAATTTTTATAATTTTCTCTATTTTCAGACAATTTTTAGTCTGTACACTTTCAAATTTGCCGCCATGCCTGACGCTTTCTGCGCTGGCGTCGGCATAGACACTTGTAAGTTTCAGTTTCGAACCTCGAACGAGAATGCACGTGTCATCTCCTCGAAGTTCGCAAATAAAATCGCGATCCGTAATGAAAAATAACCTTATTTCAGTAATCAGTTTAAAAACCCCACTTACTTCGCGGATAATTATTATTTTAAATTAAATTATAGTGTTGTGTATTCATTTTTTCCTTTCTTCCTTCCTAACCTCAAATCACCACGTGGTTTCAAAAATAAAACAATTGCTAGGAGATTCTAGAAACAGTGATCTAAACTCTACTCTAATTTCCTCGCGAGAATTTGTCAACTTGATTTTACATTTAAAGTTCACCATATTCTTCACGATTAGCCTTAAAAGACAAACCAAGGTACCAATTTCTCGCCTGAAGCAAAACATTTTTTGACCGTTCTGTGGCCGGGTTACCCCACCGGATCCCGGCCGGTATGAAAGCCGGAATCCGACCAGTTTACCGTCACGTTTTTAGCCGGATCCCGGCCAATATCCCCGGCCGGCGCCCGGTTTAAACTAAGGCTATCCGGCCGGCTCCCGGTCGGATCCCTGTTGCCATTCCTACATGGGAAATTAATTAATTTTCCCGATTTTCCTAATTCATACATTCGGCCAGTCCCAAAACCCTCAGAAAGCAAGAACATGTAATCACCCGGACAAGTTGTTCAAGTGCTCTTCCCACCAGAAAAGAATCTTCAATTCTATGTAAAGAAAAGCTGTACAATTAACTTCGTATGATGAAGTCACCATTTCATTATGGTTGCTTTTTACATGAAATATAATCCTTTCATAATAAGACTCCACCTGCATAGCGAAAGGAACGCCTGTAATGTATATAAAATGGCGAATAAGAAGCAGATAAGGCGAGCTGTAGCACAACTGCATGCATGACGTCATTATTCATTATGGCTGTCCCACATATGAAATGCAGTCCTATCCTGATAAGACCTCACCGGCAAGGGAACGCCTGCAACAAGATAAGAACACTCAGGAGGAAATGGCGATTGAAAGCCATGTTACCACCCATAATTCAACACAAGACAACAACCAATAAACCACTCTGAGGATACATTTGGATGGCAATAGAAGAAGATCTGTAGATTCAAAGTTTCTACTCACCAACTGACTCGTTTCCTCAAAAATCCTGCCATTTTCAAATTATACCTTTTATCAATCACAAATTGCATGCAATATGGATAAAAGTCTCATTAACATTTCAGAATCTTTGAAAGTAAATTATTGTTGTTAAACAAGCACATGACAAGTTATGAAATTATTGTTGGATACTCAATATATTATTCCTCTAACGCAAACATAATCAAGGGTTTCAAACACCATACTTCGGTAAAACATAAGGTAAAAACAATTTTTTATTCCGTGTGCTCTCAATAAGAAAAGGCGTGAGTATTTCACTCAATTGATCAGGAAAACAATAAACTAATAATGAGCAACATTTCACGAGTTGAGAAAATTCACTAGGTAGGTTAAGAAAAGAAATAGGTCTTTGTAACTCGGTTCTATAAAATGTTATTTTTCGAGCGAGGTGACATCAGAATTACTATAATTAATACACATAACTAGTAATTTGAATGAAGCACTAATATATTTTCTATTGTCAACTGCATACATGAAGTCATCGTTCCATTACGGCTGTCCGCACGAGAAGTGTAACCCGACCACAATGAGAAGCAGTGGACAGCTCGCAGTAAGAAACGACATACCTACGATATGGCGTCTAAAGTTGAAGTATCAACATCCATAAATCGGCACAGCATCAACATAGAATTAAATGCAAAAGGCAGAACATTTCCTCTGATGCGTGTGTGCATTCATCTTACCAGGTTTCAATTATGTGTCTTCAGAATGTTATAATGCAAGGCGAGCATAAAACATAGATGTTAGATTCCTAGTTATCACTGCTGGAAGTAAACGGATTCAAACGGATAGAAATTAGCGGATTTAAACGGATAGACATTTTTTATCCGTTTGAATGAGCACTTTGCATCCTTTTCAATCATGCTCTATCCTTTGTTAGATTTTTGAATATTTATTCGTTTGAATAATTTTCAATACGTGAAGTGAAATTTAATGCACCCCTATCCGCTTCAGTCCGAACTTTTGTATCCTTATGTATCCGTGAGATGGTATCCTATTTATCTGTTTTTATCCGTCTTCAATGAAAAATATTATATCCTTATGTATCCTTTTCAATCCATCTTCAACTGAAAATAATCTATCCATATCTTTCCGTTTAAATCCGTCTTAAAGTAAAAATATGCTATTCATATCTATCTGTTTCAATCAGTCTTCAAATAGTAATACTCTATCCGCATCGATTCTTTTGAATCTGTATTGAACTAATAATATTATATGCTCGCGTATTAGTTTGAATAAAAAAATTCTATCCGTATGTATCTGCAGTGAAAAATATAATGCTAATTCGTATTTGATAGAAAATCACGAATTATAACGGACAGTCAATAAGTTTTTTGAAAAAAGGATTGAAGAAGGATGAGTAATGATTGGCACGGATTAATATTCTATTTGTGTTACATAATCATCAAAATCAAAGTAGTTCGCGGATAGAAAGGATGGGGTGACGTATATAAAATCATGGATTCGAACAGATAGGAAATATATTTTACGGGGAACGGATTAAAGAGGATAAGTAACGATTGGCACAGATTAAGATTCTATGCGTATTGCATAACGAGAAAAATCAAGTAGGTCGCGGATAGGTAAGGATAAGCTGACGGATAGAACATTATGGATTAGAACGGATATCCCATTCTTTTTGTGGAGAAAAGATTCATGAGGATAAGCTTTGACTGGCATGAATAAGTATCGTATCCGTGCTTGATAACAAGGAAAGTCTAAGTAGGTCGCGGATAGAAAAGGATAGGTTACCGGATAGAAAATCATGGATTGAAACGGATAAGAAATATAAATATATTGCCTATCTATTTCAATCCATAATTTTTCTAATTTATATTGTGAAGATCAGATTGAAGAAAATAAGTAATGATTAGCACAGATTAAGATTCTATCCGTATTAAATAACGAGAAAAATCAAAGTATGTCGCGGATATGCAAGGATAGGGTAACGGATAGAAAATTACGGGTTAGTACGAATAGTCATTTCTTTCTGTGGAGAAAGGATTAAAGAGAATAAGTAATGAATTGCACGGATAAGCATTCTATCCGTGATAGTTGACAAGGAATGTCAAAGTATCTCTAGAAATAATTTTCCTTATTTCATCTACACGGAGAAACCCAAACACCATTGATTCTTGCGTTTGATACGACTCATTGGTGTTTGTCGTGAAAAAAGCGTATTAACACCACTGCACGCTGCGTACGCACGATTCATTAGTGTTCACGCACGATTAATCATTGTTCACGCAGTAGCCAGTGATGCCTTACGCAATCAAAATCGAAACACGACTGAGTCGTTCGTGCGCCTCATTGGAATGCGTTTACGCATTAATAGTTTGTGCGTACGCGGCACTCACCAATGTGCAAAACAATAAACAATCGCGCTGTCTCGCATGAGACTTTCATGTCAAAAATATCTACAACACTGTTAAAAATGTTTGCAATTTTAATATACCTTTAATATACATTTGTATATTAAATCTAAAACCTAGGTATACGGAATCGCCATTAAGAGACTATGTTATTAAATTTCATATACCGCATATTGATCATTTATCAGAAAAGTCCGATATTTGCACTTTACAAAAATTAAAAACAATTCTGGCAACAACTTTCAATTATAAATGATCAAAAAGAATATTTTCTCCTAGATGAATGTAAACTACACTGGTTTTTCAGAGACAAGTTCAATTAAACAAATAATTAAGAAACCTAACCTCCAAGCACCTGTACTCACGTTAAAATTCTAACATTCGCAGCGAATTTTAGGAATAATTCCACCCGTACGTTGCACTTTAATTGCAAGTAAGAATTTAGTCGACGAATGTAAGATTATTGCTTTATTTTTTAAAATTTGACAAGATCTGAAGGTATCAAAGGACTTGTTGTTTTCACGCATTCTGTTTTACCGACTTTAATATACATGTATATTAATTTTACAACATGATGGTATATTAAAATTAATGTACGGTATGTGCAAATGACTTTACTCATATGTATATTAAATTTCGATCAGATTTTTTTAACAGTGAACCGCTGCGCGCATACTAGTGAGTGTCGCGCGTTGCGGTCTTTGAAAAATCGTTTAGATATATTCCTACCATCCAAATATTGTACGAAATATAATCATTTATTCAACTAATAACAAGAGACACTTGAACTTCACATTTGATGCTTCAATCGAACAACCGTTTTTGCATAATCATGGAGCATCGATGCGCACGCCACACTCGCTTATGTGTTCGCAGCGGCTGTATATGTTTTTCGCCCTAAAGTCTCATGCGCCTCGGCGTGATTCGTTATTGTTTTGGACAGCGATGAGCGCCCCGCGCACGCACTAACTATTAATGCGTAGATTATGGCCAGTGCTGCGTAGGCGCCACTGGCCATTGCGCGAAACAGTAATGAACCGTGCGTACGCAGCGTTCGGTGCTGTTTCGCGATTTTTTTTCCACTAGACACCAACCATTGGTGTTTGGGTTTCTCCGTGTATAATATGTTAGGCTGCGTCTAGTCGTCCAAAAAAATCGGGGATTTGGAAAAGGGGATGGACTTGTCGTGTCGAAAATTCGGGATGATTAGCCAAGCTTATGAAAAATGTTTAACTACTCATCCCGAATTTTGGGACGACGAGACACTTCGAATATGTTATAGCTTTAGTGGCTTCAGTTTATGCCTTTTTGCAGCATGCAAACCTTCCCTTTAGATGCTAATTGATGACATTTCAGAAAATTTATTTGATGTAATTTTTTATATATAATTTCTAAACAGAGCCGTCTGAATTTTTCAAACCTTACTTAACTGTGCTTTGATGTAAGTACGTGATTGAGATATTTTTTCAAAAAAATGTATTATACAATAATAAGTTGTATAAGGGCTGGAACTCAAAATAGTCACCTTTTTGGCCATCACTTATAACTTTAAATCAAATAATATAATAATCATTATTACTATTATTATCGGGTAGTGTCACGCCTACCCTGAAAGGGAAATGGCTTAATGGTATACTTACTTACTTACTATGGTTTATAGTGAAACCAGGCAGTCAAATAAATACGCTGAGTCAGCTGAGACGGGAAAGTTCGTTTCCCAGTAGGAAAATCTTGGATTGTTCACGGATGTCATTAGATAATGATATTGGTTTTGATGATGTTACAAATAATAATTGCACAGATGCTGAATCCAATAAGTCTTCTGAAGAATCTGCCATCAATTCAGAAATTGATGTAAATACAGCTCAAGGCTTTGAAAATGGAAATGCTGGCGCAAGTCAAATTGACAAAAATAAAGCAAAGTTAAAAAGAAGATCAAAGACCAAGGATAAACGAAAAAATCAAAAGTTCTGTTTCACTTGGTTAACGGAGCTTAAATGGCCACGTGAGTTTACTGGCAAAACGAGATGCAATGTTTGCGGAAAGGATGTTCAAGGTAGTGCTTTTTATTTACGGCGATATGCCAGGAGCACTCGCCACATTGCACAAGAAAAATCAGTATCAAACACACCTGATGCAAAGGAGTAAATCAATAACAAGACTATGTTGAAAGATAATGTTAAAAATAGTGATCTGAAGCTGATTTGTTATTTATGCAATCAAAATTTGCCATTTTTACTTATGGATACTCTTTCAGATGTTTGCAAATCGAGTTTTCCTGATTCCGAAATTGCCAGGTATTGGAAAATGGGCCGAACAAAGTGCAAAAAAATATTGATGACTCATCTTTCCCCGTACGCAAAAAATAAACTTGCGGAGAAATTGAGAGTCTTTTTCTCAACCCGTGTGGAAAAATTTCGTGGCGCTGCACTGTTTCTGTCCAGTCCGCCTTGAGTCGACACTGGCACTCCACAGGCTGACTGTCCAGTGGCTAGACTGGGATGTAACGCTCGGATCGACTAGTTTCTAGACAGATCGGCTATTTTGGTCAAAAATAATTAATAATTAAATAATATAATTATTTTTTATGTCATAAAAGTCCAATATATAGATTTTGCAGTTAATTAAAAATATAAAAAAAGTTTTTGTACAAAAAAAAGAAGAAATGAGTTTTCAAATCTCTTGTACATACGCCCGGTGTCGAACTTCTGATGTAACTTCCTATTATATTGTTGTAACTTTGTCCCGTCGCCTTAACACCTCGGCCATCTAAAAGTTAATTTTTTTTTTCATTTTTGTCGGATATGAATTTCAATTCATCACATCCCAATATTTATTTGAATAGAACATGAACAATTTTTAAACATTAAAAGTGCTTGATGTGTGAATAAATCACTGAAAAAAATAAAGTTTGTATGATTTTCTTGCGGTTAGACTACGAAATAATGATTGCTTATTATTTCAAATAATTAATACGTTAGGCTTAATTATTATTTACGCAATCAATGGATAATTAAAATAAATTCAATAAATCAGTTATGTTCAAATTTGATTTTCTGGAATATCATCAATATTATACATAGCATTATACATATTATAATTATTAGAAATTCAATATAAATTTATTAAAAATTGACTACATAATTCAATTGAAAAAAAATCTGCCCGCTTGGCGGGCACATTCTCATGGCGCGCTTCGCGCGCGGCTCGCTGCGCTCGTAAGTTTGAGCGCGCCTAGGGCGCGCGACTGTTGGATCTCGCGCTTCGCGCTCGATTATGTATTCACCTCGCGCTACGCGCTCGGGCGTATTTACATCGCGCTTTACGCTCGGCTCCTCTAGATTTTTGATCTTCGTGTTCGACTTCGATGAAAAGAAAAAGTTTTGTTTGCAAATATTATAAAATTATCAAAACCTCTACATATTAAGT
>CAKNYM010049630.1:33435-55787 GCA_932195095.1 Andricus curvator | reverse complement strand
ACTTTATATAACCCACCAGTACCGATTTATGAAGTTTCAAAAAAATGGTTTTACTGTTTATCTTATAAAACTTTTTTTGGTATTCAAAACACGACAATATTACATGTAGAGTTTTTGTTCGCGTCCTTGAGACGCATCGATTAACCTATTGATGAACCTTTCATGACCCACCAGTACCGATTTATGAAGTTTCAAAAAAATGGTTTATTCTGTTTATATGAAACAAACTTTTTTGATATTCAAAACACGACAATATTACATGTAGAGTTTTTGTTCGCATCCTTGAGACGCATCGATTAACCTATTGATGAACCTTTCATGACCCACCAGTACCGATGTATGAAGTTTAAAAAAGATGGTTTATTCTGTTTATATGAAAAAAACTTTATTGATATTCAAAACACGACAATATTACATGTAGATTTTTTGTTCGCGTCCTTGAGACTCATCGATTGACCTATTGGTGAACCTTTTATGACAGAACAGTACCGATTTATGAAGTTTCAACAAAATTGTGTATTCTATTTATATGAGAAAAACTTTTATTGACAAACCTGTCTATGACCTCTTATGATCTAGCAATACCGTTTTATAACTTTAACAAATATATTGTTTATCTTGTTGGCATAAGGAAAAATTTTTTAGTATTGTGAATACAACTATAATGTATATCATATATTTGTTCGCGTCTTCGATACGCGTGGATTGATCTATTGGCGAACTTTTGAAGACCATTATTGATTAATCAAGAGCTACTCAGAAAGTTTTAAGAAAAGTTACATTTTTTCAATGAGGTATTAATTTGAAATATAAAACTACCGTAGGTTAGAAAGTTCTTCATTGTAACAGAACACATCAATTTACATTTTGATGGGCCCTCTGATTTTCTGAAAATAAAATTTTCGGAAAGACAGAAACATAAGCTTGAAAAATATTGAAAGTATACATTTTTTTCTTTTGTCAGGGGAAACCTCCCTCTATGAGGAAGGAAATTTATTTGATACTTATGAGGAAGCAAAATGCTCATAAAATGAGCACAAATAAATATACCCATAGTGAATACGTCCATATTTTAAAATATTACAAGATTCTGTTCTGTGAATATTAATGGTCAGGGAAAATAAAAAATTTGTCAGGGAAAAATTATGGAATTTTTAAAATGAAATTTTGCAGTACCTCTGATTTAATATTTTTGTGAGTGTTTTATTTGCCTTCTATTGAGATTTTTTTTTCAGTTGCTTCCTCCTGAAGATTACCTTTTTAGTTATAAATTTTATTATTTGTTTGAAAATTCAACTATTTTTTTATACAATTATCCTTTTGTTTGGAAATTCATCTTTTTTTTATTGAAAAAAACACATACCCAGCGTATCTGGTGCCCAGAAGACTTGAATGAGATTTTTTATCATTGTTTTTTTTTTACATTCTCATCAGAGAAGGTACTAGATTTGTGTAAACTTTGACCTCCCCCCCAGTTTTTGTCAAATGTCCACGTTTTAAGACCCTCTGAACCCGAAAAACAGGTTTCAACGAATGCGTCTATCCGTGTGTATGTATGCATGTATGTCCGTCTGTCTATGAACACGATAACGTTTGAAAAAATTAATCTATTAGATTCGCCTTTCGTACACTATTTGAGTGTCAGAAACTGAAGGTCAAGTTCGTTAGCCAGCTATTTTTGATACAAATTCAAAAAGTTAGAGCATTTTGAAACACGATAGAAAAAAAGTCAAGGTAAGGAAAATGTTAATTTTTGAAAGCCCTACAAGATTATCATAACAAGTTTTTAAATTTCCTTGAAAAATCGAAAATTAAAATTTGTTATCGCACAAAAAATATTTCAAAATAAAGAATTTCATTTTTCGGTCAAACTATGCAAGATTCGAATAAAGATCAGAAGACAAAAATTATGCACCTAAAAAAGATCTAAAAAATTTCTTATCGATCGCTTTTTGATAGGACGCGTAATTTTTGTTTTATTTATAAAAAAACGACATGAAAAATAAAAGAAATTTAACTTTTGGACAAACAACACAAGCCAAGAAAAAAATAAATAGACAAAATTTGTTCATTGGAAGGAGAGCTACAAAATTGATATCAATCGTTTTTTTATAAGATGGGTAGTTTTTATTATAATTGTGAAAAATAACATTAAAAATAACAAAAATTAAATTTTTGGAAAAACGGCGGAAGGTACGAAAAAAAATTATTGACAAAAGTTGCTCACCCAAATAAGATCTATAAATTTTTTATTAATAATTTTGTTATGGGACGCGTAGTTTTTGTTTTATTCATAAAAACAACATTCAAAATAAAAATTTTTTGGACAAACGTCATAAGATACGAAAAAAGATGAATAGACAAAAATTGTGCACCCAAAAAAGATTACAAATTTTTTAATAATCAATCTTTGATAGGATGCGTAGTTTTTGTTTTAATCGTAAAAAATAACCGAAATTTTTTTTAGTTGTTAAAAACGACACAAGGTGAGACAAAAATTAATAGACAAAAGTTGTTCAACCAAAAAAGATCTATTAATTATGTTTTGGCAGGATGCCTGTTTTTTGTTGAAATCGTCAGGGCTGTCACTTTCTTAAGAAACAGTCACTATGAGTCACTTTTTTGTAAGAAACAGTCACTATAAGTCACTCTTTTTACAGAAAAAGGTAATTTTAGAGTTTTTAAACCTTCTAGACTCCGCGGCGCTATAGCGCGAATTCTGATATTCAATTGTTTTAGTTGATCGTGGCATGGACAATGTTTTCTTGACTTGTGTGTTGTCTTGCACATTATCTAATGAAATTGTGAACCTAGTAATTAATATGAGTTCCACACAGGTATGTAAAGTAAAAATAAATATGTATTTATACTAGTACTATTTGAATTTACGAATAGACTTCGCTTTCAAATAAACAGAAGCGAAATATATTTCCGTCAATTTTAACAATCACTTCCGAACTGTTCCCATAGTTCTTATGGGTTTCAAATACTATTAGATTAAAATATATGTTTAGAAAATGTATTCACTAAATGAAATATCCTTCATCCTTTGAAAACAAAAGTTGTGTTTTTTCTGGGAATCCCCTATAGTCATCTCTCTTGCTTCCTTTCTCGGAAAAAAATATCGCTGTTTCATTGACGCAATCTTTTTCTAAGTACGTATTTTGATCGACTTTTCTGATAGAGATGATTTTTTTCATGCGTCATTGTTTACATAAAATTCAGTGAGAGTGACAGAAGGTTTTTTTAAATTTTATATAGCTCAAAAAATATAAATGTTACAAAATACATTTAACTTTATTATTAAAATATTACTTCAATCCAATCGTACACATAAAAATTTCCATTTAAATCTATTTTCTTTCAACTTTTTATACTTTGTTTTTGTTTGAACAAAATATTATTTTGTTTAAAAAGGTTTTCAAACATCGTTTCATTACTTGTCGCTAGTGCCAGAAACTTGTTTATGAGCTTGCAAAAAATTTCGCGGTCGTCAGATATGAATTCATAATATTTATTTATCTAATCAATCAAAATTTACGTGCGATGACTTTCAGGAAATAAAATTATACGATAGATCAATTTTTTTGAAAAGTGTATGACTTAAAAAATTAGAACTTTCAAAATATTCAATAGAAATTCTAAAAATTAATATCTCTTTCTGTGAATATATACTTACATAGCATTATATTTTCGGAAAATATTTGCAGAAAGAAAAACTAAAATTTTCGGTCTGCTTTTGCGATACCTATACATAAAGTTTTTTCCAAATCAAATAAATAGAAAAATAATTTTTTAATTGCTTGAATATTTCGTATTCGCAAAAATTTTGTAAATCTGCAAAATTTTTCTCTGTTTCAATTTAGTTTTCTTGTCTTGGATTACTTACATATTTACGCGCATTAAAGTTAGAATTTTGTACTTTAGGCATTTTTTTAGGCATGAGAAAGAATTGCAGTTTTTCCTCTTTGTGGCTCGAAAAAGATGACGGATAAGGCTATACGGTAAAATATTGGGCAGTCAGTTTTAGCGATCATGAAGCTTCCTGCTCTGTATGCGGTGGTTCCAGAATTATAGTTACTGATAAGGGATTTCTGGCTCTCATTCAAAATGCTTCGACAGACAAGCAAGAAAAACTTCACCTGCCAACAAGGGACAACTCAGTTGATGATAAAATGTGCATCAACAGTGTCAAACGATTCTTTTTTTTTATATATCAACATTTGCAAGTACCATTCAAATCTACAGCGTTCGGAATCAAACAACAAGAGGGGAGTTAATATGGACTTTGAAGTGTGTTTGCTGCTGATTTCAGTGCTGCTTCATATGCCGACTTGCGAAATATTTTCCAGTCTATGTTCGGCGTGAATCAAATCACCGAGAATTTTACTCTTGGCCGCATCAAGGCCACTTATCTCCTGAATGATGGCGTGGCTCCCTAGTTTAGGTTTGTACAAAATAAAAACATGGAAGACTCGTTTTTTAGTCTTTTATATGACGAAACAACATTGGCAGTGCTACAAGTTATATAATAATTCTGGAGAAGTTGAATGAAGCTATGGACCACGCTAATTTATCTACATCTAATCTTCTGATGTAATGTAACGACGGCCCAAATGTAAATAAAGGAGATTTCAGAAAGATGAACAGCCAACTAATTCCAATGATGAAAAAATGATTAAATGACCTTGTTACTTGCTCCATACACGTTTGTCATAATGCGCTCCTTAGTGGAATGCATAGGCTGGGAGAGAAAGCATCTTCTTTGCTTTATTTGTTGCATGATTTTGTTCACGGCTGGCCTATTAAAGTCGGCGTCAAAAGTACGCTTCCCTCACTTTTATCGCTCGCAACTCGTTCCAAAAAAAATCGCAGAAAATTCTGGCCATGAAAACGTGAAAGCTTAAGGTCTCCCGAATTGAAAGATATGTATATTGTGTCTTAAGGTGTCCAGCATGCAACGCAGTTTTCCGAATTTCGAAATATGAAGTTGTTTACTAATTACAGACCGTTCTCCACAAACATATCATCTTGGAAAGAAATAATGATAGGAAGTTGTTTTATGGCTTAAGATGTGCAGTTTTGTAACACGATTGAAGTATAATTTGAAAAAATGAAATTAGATCAATATTTCGAGAAAGAAACCTTTACGTATATTTCGGGATTTAATGAGAGTAGCCACCGTATAAAAAGTGGGAAAAAAGTGAGGGAAAAAGTCAGGGATGTCGGTACCCCTTCCTTCTGAGGTCCCTATTGTTGTGAAATGGATACTTTTTTTCTAACACTTTTTATACGGTGGCTACCCTCATTAAATCCCGAAATATGCGTAAAGGTTTATTTCGCGAAATATTGATCTAATTTCATTTTTTTTAAATTATACTTCAATCGTGTTACACAACTGCACATCTTAAGCCATAAAACAACTTTCTATCATCATTTCTTTCCCAGATGATATGTTTGTGGAAAACGGTTTGTAATTCGTGTTACATGTTTATAAAAATATTATATATATTATAAATATAAATATATTAAATATATTATATATATATATATATATATATTATACATTTTATAAATAACATATTTCGAAATTTGGAAAACTGCGTTGCATTCTGGACACCTGAACCCGAGCAGAAATCGCCCGATTTCGTACGTAATACCGATCTGGCCCCGATCGCGATTCCCGATCTGGCCCTGATCGGTAGAACTCTGTGGTCCGTACTTGGGCCAAACCGGGCCAGATCGATTTCCTACTGAAACGCCATCTCGATGCGCTCACAGAATTAGTGCTGGGTATGGTTTTTTGATGTGCAGTGAATTTCGAATATTACTCGTTTGTAATATTCTATTATTTTTTACTTTTGAAAACGCCTAAGGCAAGTACGCCACTTGTTCGGAGGCGTCAAGCACTAGCCCAGTATACCTCGAAACCTGCGAGAGGAAAATGAAAGTAAGTAATTACGCTCTGCGGCTCATTGAAACCTAACCACACATAAATTAACCATCAATTAACTTGTCTGTTCTCAAAAAATGTAAATGAAATGATTATAGATGGTAATGTAAGTGATCCTGAAGTTAATATTGATCAATCTGTTCAATTTATGAATTCGGACGAGCCAGAAAATTTGGATCCACTTAAAAGTCAATTTCTGACTGACATCAACGCTGTTACAGGTAAGAATAGTAGATTCACAATTACATCATTATTACACGGTAGTCTTGTTATTCCATCTTTGTTATCTTTTATTCAGTTTTGACGAATGTGAGTGACATGATGGGTGATCAATTGCCACGTAGAAACAGTTAAAACAATGTGGACCATGTAAAATGGGAAATTTAGCAACAGGATTTATTCTCCTGCATTTTCTTGTGGATTACGTTTGGGCCAAGGAGGAAGAGCAAGGTAATTTACTGAATACTTTTTACACTTTTTTTTTGTTTCGTTGACACGTAACGGTTTTGAGAGCACGTGGGGCGCTTGTCAAATTTGAAAATTTTAGATCTCTCTTCAGCTTTCATCCTATAAATCCTGGCATAAACTGTTTTTATTTTTTTTTCTCGGGAACAGTTTAATCGTTAATCTAAATTATTTTACCAATTTTGGATTGTTTTTGTAAATACCGCATATTAAATTTAATGTGAAACACTTTAGATTCCTATAATTTGAAATCGAAATATATTGTTTTATCAACAAAATAGTTGAATTTTCAACACAAAAAGATGAATTTTCAACAAAAACAAATTAACTTTCAACTAAAACAAATTATTTTCAACCAAACAGTTGCATTAACAATCAAATAGTTGAACTTTCAAGCAAAAATGGCAAATTTTTAAGAAATTAGTTTAATTTTTAACGAATTAGTATAGTTTTCAAGCAAAAAGGCTTATTTTCTGAAGACAGATGAAATTTCAACCCGAAAAGTTGAATCTTTAAACAAATAGATGAATTGTCAATCAAGGAAGATGAATTTTAAACCAAATAGTTGAATTTGCAACTGAAGAAAGATATTTTTTGACCAAAAATGGATTAGTTAAATTTTTAGATGAAAAATTAACTTTTAACAACAAAAAAAACACAAATTTTCAACAAAAAAGTTTAGCTTTCAACAAAAGAGGTGAATCTTAGAAAAGAGTAAATATTTAACACAGTAGTTCAAATTTCAACTAGTTAGTTGAATTTTTAATTCAAAAATATGCATTTTTAACTACATTATTAAATTTATAACCAAGAAGATGAATTTTCAACAAAAATGTAATTTTCTACCACATCGTTTAATTTTTATGAACAAGTTTAAATTTAAACTTCAACTTTCAAACAAGTAACTTCATGTTCATTCAAAAAGGGTGTTAATTTAAAATCAAAAACAGTTAAATTCAACCTAAAAAGACTAATTGTTGAGAAACTAGATGAAATTTTAATCAAATATTTAGTTAAATTTTTAAGCCAAAAAGTCAAATTCTCAACCATATAGATGAATCGTCAAATTTACAGTTTACAAAACTAATTTTCAAGAAAAAAACGAATTTTCAACCAGTTGAATTCAACAAAAAAAACGAATTTTTAACAACAAATACATTTATTTGCAACAAAATTGTTGAATTTTTGAGTCAAAAAGATGAATTTTCCTAAAAATACATGAATTTTGTACCAAATACTTGAATTTTCAAATTATAAATGATAAATTTCCAATCAAAAAAGGAAAATTTAAATTTTCAAATAAAAATCACCTTTCTTGGTAAAAAATTCAACTGTTTTGTTGAACATTTGTTTTTTGTATTTCTGGTTATTTAACATTTTTTTCATAAAGAAAAAACCATCTCCTGGCAATTTATACCATCTACAATAATCTTACGTTTCCTAAAAGTATAATTAAACATTTTTTTCTGAAACCTGTTCTTGACGTGCCCGTACTACTTTAATTTTAACTTAAAAAACTAATGCCATTATATATATTTTCAGCTGTTATTTGTGCTAAATTTGAAATCACGGAAGAGGAGGCTCTAAGCAAAATTGGGACCATTATTATAAATTCCAAAGATTGGGGTGGCCGTCGAAGGAGAGGACTATGCACCAGTTTCGAGTTTTCTCAAATTAAATGTAGGTTATTGCGGTTTTAAATAAATCATAGTTTATAATTTATAATTTGCTCTTTATTCGCGAAATTCATAAAATGGATTATAATGAGACTGATTATTTTGAAAAATTAATTTTAAGAGATTATTTAAAAAGATTTCGAAACATTTTATAAGATTTCAAAAATTGTCAAGGAAGAATCTAAAAGATTTTAAGGCATTTTTTTTAATATTGTGCAGAATTTAAAAAAAACTAAAACCTAAAATTTGGAAAAAGAGTGTAGAAGATTTTAAAGCAAAATTTTTCAATTGGGTAAGATTAAAAAATAAAAAATAAATCGAGTAAATTCTAGAAATATTTAGAAGAATTGAAGAGATTCAAAAAGAATTTTGAACTTTACAAAATTTTTAGAAATGTAGATTCTTAACGATTTAAAAAACAATGTTCAGAAGCTTTAAAAGAATTTCGAAAGGTTTCAAGAGAATAAACAAATTTTCTTAAAAGTCCTGGGAAAATTTAGAAGATTACAAGTCAATTTTTTTACATTTTGAATGATTTTTCAAAATTTCAAGAAAAATTCGATTCGGTTAAAAATATTTGTTGGATTTTAAGACATTTTAAATAGGATAGAAATATTTAAAAACTTGTAAACATTTCCGAAAAAACGGCCATACCACGCTGAAAAACCCAGTTCTCGTCAGATCACTGAAGTTAAGCAGCGTTGGACGCGGTTAGTACTTGGATGGGTGACCATTCAAGAATACTGACATGAGTGCTGTTGGCACATCGTGGGTGTGGTGAGCCCACACTTGTAGTTATTTATAACTACAAGAAAAACCTAGAAACACTACCCGAATCGGGTAGTGTCACGCCTACCCTGAAAGGGAAATGGTTTAATGGTATATATATATATATATATATATATATATCAAATATTTCTTGATTTCTTCCAAACTTCTAAATGTCCTAAACATCTTTTAAACAGACTGGAATTTTTCCTAATATTTTGTAAAATCCTACAAAATAAAAAAAAGTTTAAAAAATCTTCTAGATTCTTTTTTGACAAATCTGAAATATTCAAAAATCTTTTTTAATTTTCTCAAAAATCTTATAAGACTTATATTTATATACATTTAAAAACTAACTGATAATACTTATTTTCTTGTTCTCAATTCTCACAATTTAATTTCAGTGTCGAATTTAAGTGTTCAAAAACTTTTAACAAATAAATACTTATTGAAAAATAGTTTTGAATTGGTGAATTTCAATTAGTATGTACTTACATTAACTAACTTCAATATTTGTGTGAAAAAAAAAATATTGAAAAAGCATTTAGTGTTACATCAAAATATTGTTTTATTTATTTCTAGACAATACTTCATCTTAAAAAACCTTTTTTTAAATAAGAAAACGTGTATTATGTGTTAAACATAATACAAAAATGTTACGTAACGGCGGTGAAGGGAGGTGGTACAAAGGAAATGTTGCGGTCTGTTACATTGGGGAGAGGGGGTTAAAAATGGTCGAAAATAATGTTACGTAATATGTGAATGCTCCCTAATCTAAACAGTCTTTTGAAAGTTACCTGGGTACTAATTTAAATTTCCCTCTACTAATGCCCCTTCAGCCGCGCAGGCTCATTGAGAGCATTCATTCCGCATTTGGTCGGTGTGCAGCACTAGTGCTACCCTTTCTCGCAATTGAGATTAATCACGAATTAATTTGCAAGGCCGCCGCGGCTTGCCAATCGCCATACCTTTTTCATGTTCGAGATGTCAATTGACGTTTTCGGACTTAAAATAAATACATTTTCTGCGTAACGACATGCACTTGAGGAATTATTAAGAAAACTTAATTATTCTTCACAAATGTTTCAAAAGCCCCCCGAAAAAATAACAAAATTTAAAAAGTAGCAGCTAAATGTCTACCACTTTTTAATAAAAATTAAAATTTTTAATGAAAAATCGATTTCTGACTCGATTAAATATATGAATTAGAGCTATTTTCATTAAAAAAATTTAATTCTCTGTCAAAAACTTGTCGCATTAATTTACTTTGTTTAAAAACCAAAAAATTGTGGCGGACATGAACCTACGTTTTAACCTAGGTTTAAGTATAGGTCTAAACCTAGGGCAGACCTGGTTTTTCCTCCCAGCCACTTGTACCATGTCCTAAGAAAAGACCAGGTTTTTTCGGGAAGTGTGCTATGTGGGTTTCAGTTTCTGGTCGTATCCTTACGGATGACAGAGTGTCTATGAGCGAAAGGACGTTGAATTCAATCCGCACAGTCAAATATGTGCTTAAGCAGTATAACAATTTCCCTCACACTGTGCCTCTTACAGAAAGGCAGAAAGGAAAAAGAAAAAAGAAGCTGAGGTATCTAGGCGTGAAGAAGAACAAATGAAGAAAAACTGCGCAAAATATCTGAAAGCAGGAAAAAATTGCACTCTGAAGAAGAAAAGCTTGCTATTTTGAGAAAAGAAGGAGAACAGAAATTAAAACATTCTAAGAAGCTCTTAGAAGAAGCTAACATCAGATTGAAAAAGGCTCTGGAAAAACAAAACATGGAGAAAATTGAACACGCCCAGGCTCTTGTAGCAGTAAGAGAATTGCGGAAAGAAAGAAGAATGAAAGAAAGAAGAAAAGCGAAAAGAAATTAGTAAGACCCAGAAAACAGTAGAGAAAAGAAAGAATGATATTTTAGATTTTATCTAAAAAAATAAAATAAAATCTGGGTAATATCTAATTATGAAAATTCTATTTAATATTGAAGTTTAAATTATTTTAGTTCGTCATTTTCCGGTTTTCTAGTTCCTATCGTAAAGCATTGTTGAATATGAATACGGCAGTTGTGTGAGAGGTTTGTTTAGCTTGTGATAAAATGAATTACAATGTGTGTGACTTGTAAAATTTATCGTGTAAATTGTGGCCTTGGTATTCACCCACAAATTCAGCACTACAATTTCATCTAATTTTGTCAAAGCAAGCCGTTAAAATATGTATAGTAATTAAATTGAAATTTTGTAGTTAATGTGTGTTCCTATGGACATAACAGGCCTCTTTTTGTGTGAACATTAGTCACTTTTAGTCACATTTTTTTTCAAAATTTGGCCCTTTTTTTGTTCAAAATTAGTCACTTCTTAGCTCAAATTTCTCACTGTTGTCACTTTTTAAAGTACATTATAGTCTGTGGCAGCCTTGCAAATCGTAAAAAATAACATTGAAAATAGATTATTCAATTTTTTTCGGAAAAGCACTTTTTTAATTTTGAAAACATTTTTTAGATTAGCTGAGAATAACAAATAATACAAAATAAAGAAAAATATTAAAGTAATCATGAAAAATAAAATTTTTACTTCATTTTGCAATATCTGAATTTGATATAATATATTTTTGATATATTGATATAATATAATATAAAAATTTGATATAATAGAGTTAAACTCAATGCAAAAAAGTTCGCAAGAATTCCCAATCACCGAATGACAGTTTTCGATGCTTTGACCTTTAATTTGGTGTAATTTTTTTTTGGTTAATTTGGTTTCAAATCAATGTTTTTAACAGAAAAGCTTCTTTTTTGGTTCAACATGAACTTTTTTGTTGAAAATTTATATTTTGGGGTTGAAAATTCAACTCATTATTTAAAAGTTGAACTACTTTGTTACTTCATAAAAAATAGTAATAACTAAATACAAGATAAAAAATTAATCGACAAAAATTACGTAATATAGGGGGGGGGGGCTTTATTGCATTCAACCACTCAATGAATATTAAAATGAAAAAATAGTAAAAATCGTTTATGTTTTGATGGATTTGAGTTTGAAATGCTCATTAATTAAATTTAAAATAAACTTCATTATTTCAAATAAATTTAATTTAAAATTAATCAAATCGTGTGAACCCTTAGAAAAAATTTGTTGACTGGCATCCAACAAAAGTAAAGAAAATATAATGGTTAATATATTCTGTTCAGTTTATTGAATTTTAAAATTAAGAAAAGTTTCTTACTAGTTCAAAAATTATGTAAAATTTTTTGTATGTACAGTTTTGGCTAGTGGAGAGTAATAAAAAATCAGAAATTAATTTTAAAAATCTGCCTGCTTCGCGGGCACATTCTCATCGCGCGCTGCACGCGCGGCTCGCAAGTTAACCTCGCGCTACGCACTCGGTCTTGGTGTTTCCCCCACATTTCTGCACACATCTTTTAAAATTAAAGGTCAAAGTATCGACAACTGTAATTCAGTGATTGTGAATTCTCTTTTGTTAAAGCTCCTTCGGCTTTAACGAATATATTCTCATCATGTATCTCGTGCTTCGCACTCGATTTTGTCCAACATGCGAAATTTTCTACATTATATATTCAACATTATTATATCAAATGTATATTACATTTATTTCTGTACGGAGGCCTGTGATTGCTTATAAGATATTGCAAAATAAAGTACGAATTGTATTTATCATGATTACTTTAATATTCGTTCCTGATTTTGCATTCAATTTCATCCTCAGCTACCGTGAAAATTTTATATCATTTCAATGAATGTATATTATTACAATTCATAATATGCATTGATATCAAAAACAGACGTATTTTCCTTGTCTTGTTTTTATAATTGCAAAGAAGTGCGCATCCTATAAAAAAAAAAACAATTTTGTTATTATGCATTTTATTGCAACTTGTGTCGTTTTTTCATCAATTCAATTTGTTTATGTTCAATGTCATTTTTTACGATTTGAACCAAAAATATGCATCCTAGCGTTAAGTGGTTCTAAGAAAATTTGTAAGTGAAATTTAGGTGAAAAACTTTGTTCGATAAAATGTTATTGTATCGTGTATCGTTTTTCCAAAAGACTGCGTCTAGTCATCCCTAAAAATTCTGGGAGTTGGAGAAAGGGATAGACTAGTCGTCCCGAAAATTTGGGACGACTAGCCAAGCTTCTGAAATATATTTGACTACTTCTCCCGAATTTCGGGACGACGAGATTTACACCGTTACATCGTACGAAAATAAAAATCGTTTCCAAAAAGTTAATTCTTTTATTTTAAATGTATTTTTATAACAAAAGTTTATAACAAATTTGTAGATCTTTTCAGAGTGCACAATTTTTGTCAATTCATCTTTTTTCGTATCTTGTATATTTTGACCGCAAAATGGAATTTTTGATTTTTCACTATTTTCTTGTGCGATAAAAATTGGAATTTTCGATTTTTCAAGAAAATTAAAAGAAGTCTCATGACAATATTGTAGGGTGTTTAAAAAGAAATATTTTTCTCTTCTTGACTTTTTTTTCATATCGTCCGTTGTTTAGCTTAAAATGTTCATTTTCGTTTGTTTTTTGGAATATTGGAAATGCTATAACTCCAGTAATTTTTGTTTTATCAAAAAAAGTAATTATCCGTCCATAGAATTTTTAAATTTGAAAAAAAGTGGTCTCAAAAATTTTGAAAAAGCGCTCACTTTTTGAATTTTTATTCAAAATGTCTGGCTAACGAACTTGACCTTCATTTCAGTACACTTGAAGAGTATACCAAAGCCCAATGCAATCTGTCAATTCTTCCGAAATTCACCGTGCTGACAGAATAAAAATCTACACACACACACACCCACAAAGTAAATACATACAGTCAGAAAATTCACGAAAACCTGTTTTTTGGTTTCAGAATGTCTCAAAACGTGGACATTTGACAAAAACGGAGATGGTCAAATTTTACACAAATCTAATACCTTCTCTGATGAGAATATAATAAATGTTTTGAAAACCCACTCACGAGATGAAAAATAAATTAAATAAGCAAAGTTTTGATGAGAATGTGCCCACTTATCGGGCTGATTTTTTCACTGTTAATGTTATTTTTCACAGATAAAACAAAAACTACATACCCTATCAAAAATTGACCAATAACAAATTTGTAGATCTTTTTTTAATGCACAAATTTTGTTGAATCATCATTTGTCGTATTTTGCCTAGTTTGACCGTAAAATTAAATTTATGGATTTTTCATTATTTTTTGTGCAATAAAAATGTGTATTTTCGATTTTTCAAGAAGATTCAAAGAGTCGTTATTATAATCTTGTAGGGCGTGCAGAAAGAAACATTTTTCTTGTCCAGACTTATTTTTGCATCGTGCGTTTTTTTGGCTGCAAATGTTAATTTTCGTTTCTTCTTTTGGATTTTGAAAATGCCGTAACTCTGAAAATTTCCATTCTATTTTAAAATGTCATGGGAATAAATTGTTTTAATTTTTGATTACTGTAAACAGCCGCACATATAATTTTAATGTTTTGAAAAAAAGTGGTCTCACAAATTTTCAAAAAACGAACACGTTTTGAATTTTCATCCAAAATGGCTGACTAACAAACTTGACCTTCATTTTAGGACACTTGAAGAGTATACCAAAGCCCAATCCATTCTGTCAATTCTTTCGAAAGTTATCGTGCTAACAAAATAAAAATCTACATACACACATGCAAACAAACATACATACAGGCAGACACATTCGCGAAAACCTGTTTTTTGGGTACAGATTGTCTCAAAACGTGGACATTTGACAAAAACGGAGGAGGTCAAATTTTACACAAATTTAATACCTTCTCTGGATGAGAATGTAAAAAACTGTTTCTATTTAGAATTTTGGAAAAATATGTGAAAAATATAGTTTTTTGTTGATTGAGGAAAGAGCACACTTTTTGGAAAAAGTTGAATAAGTCAAACCTGAAATTTACTCAACTTGAATCGAAAAAATGTATTCAAATTTTTCTAAAAAAGTACATTCAACTCATACATAAAACATCTTTTAGCATTTTAACATTTTCATTTTGAAACTTGAACTGTTTTCAAAATCACAATGACAAGTCTTACAATTGCTTTATGTATATTACACAAATATAGATCACTTGGTATGACAATTTTTTGGTATTTAATAAAGATTTTAGTATAATATACTTTTCACTCAGAGTTCTGTCGAAATGCACTCTCTGAATTTGAATTAATTAAACTGACTAATTTGAAAGTAACAAGTCAGTCACTCATCCAGCCGGTTATTATTATTCAACTAATCGTGTGTGTAATTACGCTTATCGAATTTATTCAAAAAATTACAGGTTTATTTTATTTGCTGAAGAAATTAGTTAAATTATTTTCGTCATTTGGTAGATTTATGTAATAAGAATGAAGAGTAAACCTTTGATAATATTTTTGAAACTAAATTTTATGTGACCTTCAATATTTGTAAACATCCAGTGAAACTGGTTTTAGAGTATCATCATTAAGATTAAGCGAATAAAAATGGCATGTAATAATCTGTTACGTGACTAATTACATGATTTATATTCAGCGGCTTTATAATTTGAATAAGATAAATACACAAGAGCTCCCATAGAAGTGCATACGATTTACCAATTCCTAGAAATGCTGGCCCACGCAGTTTCTCAGCGGTCAGGGAGTGTCACGATTGCGATTCTCGGCTCTGAAGGGCCGCAAGTGCACGGGTACTCAGTCGAGCATATTGCGCAATATTATGGAAACGGTTCAGGCGGCCCTGACTGTTTACGTTTCGAGTGTACCGATTTAAAAGCAAGACCAGTGCGAGGCAACCCCCGAAGCTGCTGTTATATGGGATCGCTTGGTATTGTGTTGAAATTTTGGGGAATGATTTGGAATATATGAAGGCACGTCTGTCTGCCTTGTTTCAATTGTTATTATGTTTAAATAGTGCAATTTTAGTAATTTTTAATTTAAAATGCAACTGAGAACTGTGCTTTAAAGCCCCAGTTAAAATAGAATTGATAAAATTTCAATATTTAAACAAAGTGGAAACTCAAATGGCCCGGGCAGGCGTGCCTATATGTATTTTGAACCATTTCCCAAAATTTCAGCCCAATCTGTTAAATTTTTAAAAATATAAATCTGCCGAATGTAATAAATTTTTTTGCATATCACTCGAAAATTTGTTTGAATCCACACATAAATAAACCATGATTTTTGGTTTAAAAAAATGACATTTAACACGTATTTCCCATGAGAAAAAAAGACGTTTTTGTAAATTTTATTCAGAATCGTCAATATTAATATTAACTAACTTGACTTGAAACTCAACATTTCTCTTCACAATAATTAGCCATAGAATACAAATAAAATATAATTTTTTTAATATCACTCCAATAAGTCTGTTTTATAGTATTTAAAAAAACCGAAGTGAAATTGTTTAAACAATTTATTATTGTTTTTAGCAATTTTCTCTTGGAATAGAGTTAGAAGGTCGCTGTTTCTTAAAAAATTTCCCACTATTTGTTCAATTTTCAATTTGAGTGAGGTAATACTCAATTAATATTAACAAATATAATTGTTTGAACAATTTACTGTTATTGTTAATAACATTGAATTTGAATGCTATAAAATTGCAGTTTTTTCAAAAATTTTCCACTTTTTGTCCAATTCTCAATTAGAGTGAAGTGAATAATTCATTCAATTTAGCAAAAATAATTGTTCCAACAAATTATTATTGTTTATAGCTATCCTCTTCTGTATTAATACTAGATCGTTGCGGTTTTTTTCTAAAATTTTTTACTTTTTCTCCATTTTTCAATGAGAGTGAGGTAATAATAAATTAAAGTTCACAGAAATAATTGTTTGAACAATCTATTATTGTTAATAATATTCTTTATGCATAATGGTAGAAAGTTGCGGTTTTTTTTTTAATTTTTAACTATTTGTCTACTTTGTACTTGGACTGACTTCAAAATTAATTAATTTAGAGAAAATAATAGTTTAAACAAAACATTATTGTTTATAACTATCTTCATCTATATTATTGCCAGGTAATTGGTAAATGACCTCTGTAATATTGAATCAAATGGAATATATATTTTGAAAGGAATAGAAATTATTGAGTGTACTCATGTAGAAATGGAAATCAATATGAGAAATGCGTAAAAGTCCGAATATGGATCTTTACGGTTTAGAATCTCCGTACGAACTGAACTCTGTGTCAGCGCGGGCATGACATGCATGCGAACACACATCACTGTAATATGGTTGCCATACTCACTTCTTTGACTTTATTCAAACTCACTTCTTAAATTTTTCACATTTCGATAGCTGTCATCGTTGCTCTCTCCAACATTGACTAATTCAATTAGTATAATTAAGCTCACGATTAGGTAAATCATAACCAGTTGGATGGTGACTGACTTGTTACATTAAAATTAGTCATTTTAATTATTTCAGATTCAGAAAGTTCATTTCGACAGAACTCTGAATGAAACGTATATTATACTTGCCCTGAAATCTTTATTAAATGAAAAAAATTTGTCATGCCAAGTGATCTATATTTGTATAATATACATAAACTAATTGTCAGATTTGTCATTGTGATTTTTAAAACAATTCAAGTTTCAAAATGAAAATGTTAATAATTGTATTTTTCTACAAAAATTCGACACCTCATATTTTTTTCAATTAAAAAAAATATATGAGTGCACAGACGTACGTTTTCATGTTATTTATAATTTCCTAAAGTTTCATCAAAAAGTCTTTATTATTCTGAAGATAATGTCGGAAAAACTGATATGGCTCATAAGATAAATAACTGTGTCATATAATTTTAAATCAAATAATTTTCAAATTGGAAACATTCTAAATAAATACTCAAAATTTCATAATTCACAATTAAAAGCCTGAAATTTTTTTAATAGATAACGTTCAAAATGTAATAATATCAGACAGAAACTTTAAAATTATTAATTTGAGAAGTTGTAGGCTCCGGAAGCTACGATCATGGTTCTTTAAAAGCAACCAATCCCGACGCAACTGGAACGTGTACGTCATCCGCTTCTGCTCCTTCTGTCCTAGAAGGTAAGCAAGAGCGGGAAATTTACTCGAGAAAACATCGGGCAACACTGTTCCTTGGAGTCAGGTCTCTAGCCGCGGATGATCTTACGCGGCAGACGGGACAGTTGGAGATGAGGTTTCACCTCTGGATACTTTTTTAGAGCTACCAATCTTTGTAGAATGTTATGAGGAACAGTGTTGACGGACCAGATGAAGTGATCCCAGAAGAACAGCCTTTTGCATCCGGTTCGCGAAGGAATGAGCCTGACGCTGGCAAGCCGGAATCTTGTTGAGTTGGCTAATAAATGAAGCTTTCATACCTCCAAGACAGCCGATTATGAGAACTACAAGATGGACTTTGAAGCCTTGGTACAGCCTGCTCAGCTCGAAAAGAAGTGCTTGATATTTCGCCCGTTTTTCTTCCTCCTTTGCCGTGATATTACCATCGGCTGGTGCCGAGAATTCAATCACGTAAATGATCTTGTTCTTCAGATCTTGGAGGACAATATCAGGCTTCGTAGCACTGATACGTTGAGTGCATAGTGGTGGCACTCCCATGTATAGTTTTGAAGGCATTATGTTTTAGTGTCCGGGGGAACCGCTAGGTGGCGCTGAGAGTCAGTACAATGCAATGCGCATGTGCAACCATAATATTTTCAAATATTTCGAAATCTCGAAATTGGCCATTAGTCCAAGTGTCAAATTGTGTTTGTTGTGTTAACCTTGTTATATAAAATTTTCTGCAAGTTTTGATGTGTATATTGTTATATACTACTGTGTGTACTATTACGTGCTGATGTAAGGAAATGTGTTGATTGGTAAGTATTGAATTAAAAAAAAAAGTACTATTTGGTTGATTTGAGGTTACTTTGTTGTTTTCATATTTCGAAGCAGTAACAAATAAATTAAAAAGGATATAAATAAAAGTATTTTTGAGATATTAGGAAGTTTTTTTCTTCAAGAAAAGTTTGTCGTTTATAAAAATTTCTTTGTTAGAGAAATAAAAAATATTATTCGAAGACATAATCTCAAATGTAAAACCAATTAATCATTTGCATTACAACAAATCATACTTCTAGTATTTAAATATATATTTTACGTATGAAAAATCTTTTTATATTCACCAATTTTGATAATTTTGAAAGTTTATTTACACGAAATTAAGCGAAATTCAATATTTACGAGAATTTGGGGGAAGCAGAGTTTGGAATGAATTGCTGTCAGGGATTTGTATGTTCATTGACTTATAGTGTCCGGGGGAACCGCTAGATGGCGCTGATTTTGAAGCCAAGTCTTCAAAACGATACATGGGAGCATGATCCAATTCACACCAGGTCTAGCCACGCGCAAGTAAAAAAAATTGCAGCCAATCAGCAACGATACCAGCTACACCGCCACATTGAATAAATGTACAGCTGGTGGCTGTGTTGAATGGTAACCAACATGGCCGCGAAGCTGGTATGCGCGATTTGGACGAAAATGGGACGTATTTTGGCTAGACCATAAGTGAATTGGATCATGCATGGGAGTGCCACCACTATGGTTGAGTGGTCGAGAATGAGAAATTCCAGTAGATCTTACACTGATCATTCTCCACAACGGACTCGAGTTCCCCCTGGGCGTATGGCAAGACGGGCAATAGATCAACACCATAGAAGTGCCTCAGATGGTAATACACTCCGCGCTCCCTTATACGACATTCCCCTATACGTCCGCTCCATTATACGACCAGTTGCCGCTCCCCTATACGACGGAAAGGTCGTTCTCCTCCATCCCCACTCTTCCGCTCAAAGCTCGAGCGGGAAGCAAATAGTCTCGCGCGTGAATATGATATAGTCAGCTGTCAGTGACGCAGGATTCAACGCGCATGCGCACGACCACGTGAGATTGTTGGTATTGCAAGTGGAAGGGTTCCCCTTGCGCCGTCGTATAAGGGAACGTTTTCGGTCCCGAGCTCGTCGTATAATGGAGCGCGGAGTGTATAACACTTTTAGAGCCGCATTGTGTCTCTCTATGTACCCGTATCGTGCATATTTTGAGCATCCACTGAGAACATGTCCAAGTGTTTCTGCACTGAGAGACCTTTTGTTAGAATAAATGAAAAAAAATGAATTAGAATTTGGTATAAAATCGTACCAAAATAGGGAAAACCGAGGTTTTATTACACTTATTCGTATTAGAGTACCGAAGTTTAATATTATCATACGAGTATTTAAAACACGAAGACGACAAAGTAGTATTCTAAATACGAAATATTATGAATCTCCATTTCAAGAATTAACACTATGAAAAAGTGATATTCTTTTTACTGAGTTTTCGAAAAATAATTTGAATAAGAAAAATAGTGAATATCATAATCTCGAAAACGTGTTTTAGAAATTGATATTGTCTATAGGAAGGTGACAGAAACCTAAGCCGCATAGCAAACTATGAAATCCTTATTGTTGATTTTTCATATAGTTTCGTTTGAGAATGCTCCTCGAGTGTTTCCGCCGTTTTCCGATCGAGCCCGATTGAGCAGAGCCGAATATGGAACGCATGGAACACCGACCGCGGTCGGTGCAAATCCAATTCGGTTCAATTAGATTAATGCATGTAAATATTGTAAAATCCCATTATTATTATTTTTAAGAAATTACTTGAAACAAAAAATTAGCTGAACGAGAAAATTAATTATACCTTTATCTTATTTCTATTCTCTACTCCAATCCCTGTCCAGATTTTTCAAAACCAAAAGCGTTTTCTGATACCAAAAATTGTAAAAAGAGCATTTAATGCGTTAATTTTCAAAATCACAAACTTCTTTTTTGAATAGTCAACAATGTTTTATTACTACAATCTTTTAACTGTCAAAAAATATATTTTTTTAAAAATTAATATATAATATTGTACACATTAATTATATCTGCCTCCTTAGTTCTGTCGAAAGATGCTTGGTTGTAGTCTAAAAGGCGCTTTTATCACATGTATGCCGACAGGTTATGTTTCACAATATTTTAAATAAAAGTTAACTCTTTCTATTTTCAATTAATTCATTTACTATGGGATTCAAAACATGAGGAATTTTTTCTCTCGAAATTTATACACTAAGATAATAAGATTTAATTAAATGAGTACAATTTATAAAATATTACATCTAAATACACTCAGGTTTATTATAATGAGTTACTGAGATATCAGATTGGATAATATTATTCATACAAGAATATTATCAGTTCCTTTAAAAAAAATGTATTTTATAAAAAATCAATTCAATCATTGAAAGTGATAAAATGTTTAACCTATCTATTAACCAAATTTTTGAAGCAACAAATCACTCGTGAAACAGGGCCCAGATATTTTTCATACTGCCCTGAATTGTCAAGCGACGCCGGTTTGCCGAGATTTTTGGCAAATATTCCATAATATAAGTTAGCCGCGGGGTTTAGTTGTTAGGGATAAAATGCGTTAGTGCTTCGGGTAAGTTAGGTTCGAATCTCGCCGCAGCGATTCCGATTTTTCATAGCGATTAAGCGTGCGATTATGCATGTAGTGAATAAATTAAGTATATAATAATACAAATTATAATTGTACGCGTGTTTCCGTATATAATTGTATTTAATTTGTGTATTTAGTACCTCCTTCTGAACGTTGAATCTTTTGGTGGAGTGAGTTATTTTTCATATAGTCGTTTGAGATTCTCATGTGCTTTGTATGGCAACTTCAAAAGATGTTTTCACTCTTTCGAATAAATTGAATTACTATCGTTTTAACTTCGCTTGTCAACTCTGATATAGTGAATTTTAAATTCTCGCAAGTTTTATAAGAGTTAATGCAACATCCTTTCCATTTGTTCAAACAAAAATATTAATTTTGCCGGCTGAAAACCACTATATTAATTTTTGATACGCAAACCCTGTTTTCCCTATTTTGGAACGATATTATACTAAATTCTCATTCATTTTTATGACTTATTCTAACAAAAAGTCTCTCAGTGTGGCTCTTGCTTGCACGCTCGGCAGTTGGTATCGCCTACAGGTATATTCATTATGCGCTCGCGGTAAACTAAGGTGTCTATAACGCCATCTTGACAGGCAAAAAGAAATCCCTCAGTCTCCGATTTTAATCCAGCAGACTTGAGAAACATGTTGGACAGACCCATCGAGAGCTCTTCTCTACGTATAATTCCGTAGAATTTACCATGAAGGGGCTTGTCTGCATGTTCTCTTAGTAGAAGCGTATGTTCTGCTTCCTGTACACGACTTGTGAGCACCAAAGGTGTTAGTGATGCTAGGCCATGTGTAGTGTCGCTGGAATCAAATGGGAGGCCAAGCTCCTCTGCGGCCCTATCTGCGGCACGATATAGAAACGCCGCAGCATTGACGACTTCATGTTGATGTACTAGTCGCATAAGAAAATCTGTGCTATTTAGAACTGAGCAGGCTGTAGCCAGAACCGTTCTGCGATA
>CAKNYM010049630.1:6661-17352 GCA_932195095.1 Andricus curvator | reverse complement strand
ATATACATATACATATACATATACATATACATATACATATACATATACATATATGCGTTACACTGCGAAATCGGCAAAGTTACTCTTCACAGAAGTAACGCATACTACACGAAATAGTAACTATTCTCCAGAGTGTGGACGGTTACTAAGTGGTGCAGTGCATCCTATTATTTGAAATTGTTCATCCTACTCTTTTAAGAAGTCAGTTCAAATAACCTGAATGCGAAATAATAATTTCAACAAAATTCACCGACGAAAAGCTGCGGTTCAATTTAAAATAGTTAGAGCTGCTGGTTCACAGAGTTTCTTTTAACGATCCACTTTTTTCCGTGCATCCGTTTATATTTGAGAAGTATTATTCTCTTAAATATTGTTGGCTAATATCATCCGGTTATACTAGCGCGCAATTGTTTCGTCATACCTACGTCTTTTTTTATACTTAACAGAAAAGTTGATAACAGTTATTAAAATAATTACACATAACAAAATAAATTTTCTTGTATCTTTTCAGTGCTGGATTCGTCTTCAAAGATCCCGTCTGGTATTTTGACAGGAAATATTATTGATCTGGGAATGTTTGACGAATGCATGTCAGTTCAGGAGATGAAAGGAAATGTAAAAATTCGTGGTCGACACTGTATGTATTCAATAACATTGGCGAATCAGAACAATTCAAGTTTTATCCAACCTACTTTTTCAATATGCGTTCCATCAGCATGTAATGCATATGACGTGGAAACATTTCTTAATGAAACCATCCATGATATTGAGTTTGTAAAAGATTTGGGAATCACTGACATAACTGCAACTTGCTCAAGTGTTGGTCCTCAAAGATGGTCAAACGGAAGCATCATATCAGTGTAAGTACAATTACTTTTTATTATTTCTATAAGTTTTCATCAATAATAGTCGATTTTCAACGTATATGGTATTCATGAATTTAATATTATAACACATTTCCATAATATTCTTCGTTGCAGGACAATATTATCTATCTTTGTGATTTTCCTAATAATTTGTACGTTTCTGGATATCCTCCAACGAAGTAAGTCTCTTGAATCTGCAGTTGCTAGTAACTTGGCAGAGTTTTCATTGTACAAAAGTGCCAACAAAATTTTGAATATGAATGCCAATTCCAATCCATTGACTGCATTGTATGGCATTCGATCTTTGAGTATGTGTTGGATTATTCTTGGTCATCAGTATGTAACGAGCATTTTTTATGTTAATGTTAACATGATTGATATGATTGATGTGAGTTATTGAACAATACTTTTTAATTTAAGAATGTTTAGAGGGGGAATGGCACAGTATACTGGATTCACTTAAAGAAACGCCTTAAGCTTTTTTTATAACAAAATTAGACCAAATGCTCCGAGGAGTTGACAACTATATTGATTACTACATTGGTGTTTTTATCAAGTTTAAAGATCTAAAAAAGCTCCGCGTTTCTTTGTGTTTTCCACCATGCAACTCTTTCTTAATATACAATTTGTTTGAAATTCAGACAATTAAGAAAATAACAATCAAACACTTCTCTAATTATTTTTTTATTATGCAAAATAGTGGATTAAATCCTGGAGGTCTTTGTACGTATTTATGGCCCTTTTCGCCGTGGATACGTTCTTCATGCTCAGCGGACTTTTAGTGACTTATTTGTTTCTAAAAGAAATGTCTACAGGAAAGAAGTTCAATATCTTTAAGTTCTATTTTCACCGTTATATAAGGTGACAATAATTATTATTATAATATGCTGTATACGATATTAGTGATACTTAAGAGGACACAGAAAAAACTGGGGTTTCTAATAGAACCAATTTTTGGTTCCCAAGGATCTGCGATAAAAAGGAACCCCTCTTGCTGAAAATTGACCCAAAACGATCATTTTTTTTCCAAAGGAGACTCCAGTTCAACCTCCAAAGGAACCCAATTTTAATAGAGACTTTTTCCAAAGAACATATTTTTCGCTTTGCCCACTTCGACATGTTATAGAATTCTGGCGGACATAAATTAATGTAATTAATTAAAAAACAAAATATTATCGCATTTAGAAGGGATATATTGACTTACTAAATATCATTCGCAGGTTATAAAGCAAACTTGTAATCATAAAGGTGTATTCATACGCTATATCGTTTGCTTTGCCGAAAAAATTGGTAAATCCCTAACTGACCAATAACCCCACTTTGCAAGCGATTGGTTTGCGAATGCACCTTGATGTTATTCCATTAAACTGTTCTCCAAAGGAACCCTTGTGGGTCTCCACAAGTTTCTATCCGAGTACAAGTTGTAAAAGATACCAACTTTAATTTAAGCCGCATCTTTAGTGAATCCCCAGTTTTTTCTGTGGACATGTAAAGTAAATAAAAACAATATGACTGCTTCTTAGGGAGCAATTGTGTGTAAATTGTAATTCAACTGAAGCAAAAGCTTAAAAAAATGTGTGTTAAATATGCCTAAATTTATAAAAACCCAAGTTATGATTTTACCTGCAATTAATTTATAAAAATAATTATACAAAAACTTGCAGATTAACACTACCGCTGGTAGCAGTCCTAGTCGTTGCGATCTTCATTGTCCCTCTTATGGGATCAGGCCCAAGGTGGGAGCAACTTGCAAATATATTTTTTGCTGATAAATGCAGAGAAAAATGGTGGTCATTTTTGCTGTACACGAATAATTATGTTCAAGCAGATGATCTTGTGAGTGTACTGTAATTAACATCGGTAGCGTAATTTCATTACCCGTGTTTTTTTTAAAGATGCACTAAATTTTTTTTTTTTTTAGTGTTTGATTCATTTATGGTACCTGGCCGTTGACATGCAGTGTTTCTTGATATCGCCACTTATATTATACCCTCTTAGCAAGAAACCAAAACTGGGATTGGCAATTTGGATTGTATTGTTTGTTTCGCAAATTGCATCACCTGCTGCAATTATAGCAATAAATAAGGTGACGGCTACGGTGGAAGTAAGCCAGACGTAAGTATAGAAATAAATATAAAATAAAACATTTTATCGAAAACATTATTTCTATTTAGGGAAGGAAAGGTATATTTAGTTATTTTTTAACTGTTGCTAAGGTCCCCTAATTTTCATAATTCACACTATCAAACCAAGAATTTTTTTGTTATCACCTTGATAGTCTGGTATGGTCCAGATTTGACGCTGATCAGCTAAATACACTCGAAGTAAAGAATGTTTTTTTTTTCAAGTCATGAAAAAAATAAAAATACAATCTCAGGCCTAGATTCATTGAATAATTCCCGGACCCTTTTCATTATTTCGAGGACTGTCTTAAACCTTGTTACAAACGATATACGAAATTTTTAAAAATTCGTGGCCTACACTAAAGTCTTGGACAATAAAGTAAAGTTTCGCTATATTATTTTTTCGTGTATAAATGCGTTTTTGCAAAAAGCGGTTTCTCGAAGTTCTACCTACCTCTAACAGGGTGTCCAGCGACCTTGAAAACCTGAAATTCTCCTTGAATTTTTTTTAAACCTTGAAAACCTGGAAATCTCCTTGAATTTTACACGAGAACCTTGAATTTGAATGATTATTTTTGTTTTGCTTTTAAAACAGTTATTTTATTGAAATACGAAGAGTAATTTAAATCTTTTAGTCTATTATGAAAGAAACATCTCCTTTAGAAGAAATCTTGTTACTAAACAGTTTTTTATTTATCAAGATATAATTTATCTTTTGTTCATTACAGAATAAATAAAGAGATTTCAAGGCACTTTTTGTAGACTCTACCAATTATTTTATAGATTGCAATGAACAGACTTTAATAGTTCGATGTTAATTCAGTTTCGGAACCAAATGTTGAAATATTTAAAAGGATTTTGATCATTTCACAAAGATTTAAAAAAGGCGTGCACACTAAATTTCAAAGATTTCACAAACATTTCAAAAAGATTTTCAAACTTTCAAAAGATTTGAAGGATTTTAAACGATTTTAAAAGTTTTCAAAACATTTTAGAAGATTTTAAAAGATTTCAAATAATTACATAATTTTAACGAAAACAAAAGATTTCACAAACAAAGATTTAAGAAAGATTTCACAAAGATTTAAAGAATTTCAAAGATTTAAAAACGGCGTGTAGTACATTAAAAAGATTTCACAATTTCCCAAAGATTTCGAACATTTCATAAAGATTTCAAGGAGATTTTAAAACATTCAAAAGATGTCAAGGATTTTAAAGGTTTTAAAAAGGTTATAGTAAACTAAATTTTAAAACATTTCAAAGATTTGAAACGATTTCAACATTTTTTAGAAGATTTCATAAAGGTTTCACATATTTTAAAGATTTCATAAAAAAAATTATAAAGATTTCCAAAGAATACAAGAATTTCACAGATTTCAAAGATTTCAAAACATTTTCAAGATTTTGAACGATTTAAAATTTTTTTTAGAAGTTTTCACAAAGATTTCAAATATCCCACTGATTTTAAACAAATACAAAAGATTTTACAAATATTTCAAAGAATTCATAAGGATTTCAAAATATTTCAGGAATTTTAAAGATTTTTTAAAAGTTTCTTAGAATGTTTCGAAATATTTCACAAAGATTTTAAATACTTTAATACTTTAAAACGAAGACAAAAGATTTCAAAAAGATTTCAATGAATTAGTAAGGATTTCCAAAACATTTCAAAAAATTTAAACGATTTCAAATTTTTTTTAGAAGATTTCAAAAGATTTTACAAAGATTTCCAATATCCCAGTGTTTTCAAACGCATACATAAACTTTCAGAAATATTTCACAAATATTTCAAAGAATTCATAAGAATTTCTAAATATTTCAAGAATTTCAAAGATTTCAACAAGGGTACAGTACACCAGATTTTAAGGATTTCAGAACATTTCAACGATTTTAAACTATTTCAAAAAAATTCAACCAATTTGAGAAGACTTCAAAAGATTTCAAACGAACACAAAGGATTTCATAAACAAAGATTTCACAAATATTTCAAAGATTTCGAAAAATTTCCCAAAGATTTTAAAGATTTTACAAAATTAAAAAAAAATTCCAAATGGTTTCTCAAAGGCTTCACAGAAATTTCAAGATTTTGCCAAGATTGTAGATACTTCAAAAGATTTCAATGAATTCACAAAGATTTCATAAAGATTTCAAGGATTTGAAAGACTTTACAAAGGTTTAAAAATATCCCCAAAGATTTCATAAAGACAACTTATGTTCACACAAAATTAAGAATTTGTTTATTTATGGTTCTGCTGTTTTTAAAAATTGGTCGCCAATAAAAAATTAAATGGTTAATTTGTTACATGTATAACAAACGGGGTTTTCATTATTTGATGTAAAAAAAGGAGACCTGGAAAAACTTGACTTCATGACCTGGAAAACCTGGAAAAGACCTTGAATTTTCTTCCGAAGAATCGCTGGACACCCTGTATAAGTAACTCAATAATCGCGAAGCAAGCCCATTTCTTGCAGAACGTTACATAACATCTTTACTTCTTAAACCTTTCTGTAACTCTAACACCTTAATCCATTTATTTCAGCATCGAGCAGACGTTATCCATGTTTAGAAAACTATACTCAGTGGCTTACGCAAGAGGTGGTAGTTGGCTCGTTGGTGTCCTCTTTGGATATATAATAGCTTCAAAACAATCAGATTTAAACAAGGTAACTTACGCTTGATTCTATGCTATAGCTATGCATAGCTCCAAGTTTTGTGCATAAAGGCCTGGCAATGCTCAAACGCAAATGCGTAGATGCGTTCAATGTGCTATCATAGGACCGAGAATAAATCCATCTTATGTTGGCACTGGGAAACAAATTTACACATTTGCGTTCGAGCAAGCCTAGACATGATCGAACTCTTGCGTATCACGCTCCCGCTTCATCCATGTGCTAACATAGATCCGTGTACAGCTCTATTCTATGTTAGCACATATATGGGAGCGTAGGCGTTCGAACATGTCTAGGCCCTTAAGCATATGACCTACAGTTATGTAGTGACCAAACGCGACGTGGAGCGGCAATGTCTAATTTATTTTTAGGGCAACGATGGATTATTGTGTCGTACTTTTGAAGAAAGGCTCTATCTACACGAGAAGGTGACCTTTACGGCAAAACGTCGCTAGAGTCTTTCTTCAAAAATATGAAAGTATAGAGTAACATTACGCACACATAAGTGATTTCTATTAATTTTGGATTGCAGAAAACTATTTATATTGGATGGATTTGTTGTCTCGTTTCTTTGACGTTCTGCACATTGGGTATGAGGTCTTTGCTGCAGAAGGATTACGTTTACAACGTCGTTTGGGAATCAGTTTTTGGATCGCTCTCGCGACCACTTTGGGCCGCAAGTGTAGCTTGGATCGTTTTAGTTTGCGTTTTTGGTCATGGTGGTATGTATATTTAATAATAATCAGTGGCGCCAATGATTTTTTAAGTAGTTCGGGCGAAAATGCTTTAGCCAGACCTCCTTCCCACTAGCCCTCTTTTTCTGACAGCCAATCTTCTATAAGCAAGAGAAGAAAAAACTATGATCTTTAATCTAATCTTTTTTGTGTGGATTCAATAAATTAATAGTAATTTTCGGCATCCTCCCCCCTCAGAGTGGGTCGGGAGGTCGCCCGATCTGCGCGCCAGAGTTGACGCCCCTGAATAATTTTTGTATAAATTAGCTACTCCTCCTATTACGAATCTTTTAACGATTATCAGGTCCAATAAACACGTTTCTGTCGCTTCCGATCTTCATTCCGCTTGGCAAAATTTCCTATTGTGTGTACTTGGTCCACATAGGAATTCAGGGAATGACAGCAATTACATCAAGGACACCGCGTTACTTCTCAGACATCCAAATGGTAAGCATAACTTTATTTTTAAATGATCGTTTTTAAAATAGCAATTAATTTATTTTTCATCGAATTATTCATTTTTTATAGCTCAACCTCTTCTTGGGTAGTTTCACTCTTTCTGTTGTGGTAGCCTTCTTCTACAGTTTACTTTTCGAGGCGCCCATTCTAACATTAGAAAAAATGATATTACGAAGACAAAAAGTAAACAACAGCATATCACGGGAGTTACTTCACGATGCAGATGAGGATAAATAAGTTTAAATAGTAAAACTAAAGTCGGGTCCAAAAGTCCTGACACCTGGCTTTGAAGACTTATTACTCGGCCAGAAAAAATCGCAAAATGTTGAGTCAAAAACAGAAACTTTCCTCAACATTATACTTGTAAAACGATGTCAGTTTGATTTCCGTCAAAAAATGTTTGCCTTTCCTGTCACAGAAAATGGATGGAAAAACAGAAGATATGACCTTCAACTTTCACTACGTCGACTTTGAAGTCCTCCAGATGTTCAAAAATTGGCATATATAGCACTTCGTGCTCTTAATTTCGATTCAAGGAGTAGGATATTGTACCGATTTTATGATGTTTCATAATCAATCACATAAATCACAAAACACCAAAGGTCTAACATTTACATTTTATTCAGGTTGAACCATTTGTTTAATTAGACGTTTAAACAATTTGAACTTTAAAGGCTGAATGGCGCTTTGAACATTCGTAATGTCTCATGTGCAATGAAGAGGAGATTCAGTCTACGCCTGTGGCTTACGGGAGCTTGACCTTTTTTTTGAAGGGATTTCTTTCACGCTTAAATTGGACAATGCTGAGAAAGAACGCTTTTCAATACGAGTTTTCCAGTATTGAAACTCATGAAGATTATTTTTTACATTTTTAGCACTGCTAATTATAATAATCATTAAATTGAAGTAAAACAAATTGCCATTTGTTGAATACATGTTACAGAATACTCATGAATTTTTTCAAGTTTATGGTACCAATTTTGGAACGTGTGGAGGACTTCAAAGTCGACGTAGTGAAAGTCGAGGGTCACTTCTCCTGTTTTTTCACCCATTTTCGGTCACAGGAAAGACACAAAATTTTTCACAAAAAGCAAACTGACATCGTTTTACAAGTATAATGTTGAAGAACGTTTCTGTACTTGATTCAACATTCTGCGATTTTTTCTCGCCGATTAATAAGGCTTCAAAGCCAGATGTCAGGATTTTTGGACCCGACTTAAGTTGTACAGAGTGTTAATAATGTACTTGTTACATTGTAATTCTAATGAGAAGGTATTCGTTTTATGTAAAATTTGACGTAGTTGATTGTCATCAAATCTCCACGTTTTGAGACCTCCTGAGTCAGAAAAAATGATTTTGACGAAAATGTCTGTCTGTTTGTCTGTAGTATGTAGTCTGTATGTCTGTACTATGTAGTCTGTCTGTCTGTAGGCACGATAACTTTCGAAAAAATGATCAGAATGGATTGAGCTTTGGCACACTTCTTTAAGAACTGAAAGAAAAGGACAAGTTCGTTAGCCAGCTACTTTGGTTGGAAATTAAAAAAGTCAGCATTCTCAAAATTTTTGACACGATTTTTTCAAGATTTAAAAAATTCTATGTACAGTTATTTGTAGTACTCGGGAAGTCAAACCATTTTTCCTCACGATTTTTTTCGATTAAAAGAAAATTATCACAGTTATAGCATTTTCAAAATTAAAAAAAAAACGAAAATGAACATTTTAGGCCAAGCAACGCACGATATGAAAAAAAGTCAAAAAGAGACAAACGTTGCTTTTTGAAAGCCGTACAAGATTATGATAACAACTTTTTGGATTTTTTTTTTAAAATCGCTTGGGAAAAAAATGTTGACCCCACAAAACATAGTAAAAAATTAAAATTCCATTTTGCGGTCAAACTATGCAAGATAAGAAAAAAGATGATTGTAAATAAATTATCCGTTCCAAAAAGATCTACAATTTTTTGGTGATTATTTTTTCATAAGAAATATAGTTTTTGTTTTATTCGTAAAAAATATCATTACAAATAAAAAAATCCAATTTTTGGAAAAATGACGCAGGGTGCGAAAAAAAATGAACAAAAGTTGTGCACCTAAAAAAGACCTATAAATTTGTTCCTAATTATTTTTCGAAAAAAAGCGTAGGTTTTGTTTTAATCGTAAAAAATAAAAATAAAATTTTATTTTCGGACAAACGACACAAAATTTGAAAAAATTAATAGACAAAAGTTGCTCAATAAAAAAAGAGCTGCAAATTTGCCATCAATAATTTTTGTATAGGACGCCTAATTTTTTATAATTATAAAAAATAACATTAACAATAAAAAAAATTAAATTTTTGGAAAAACAATACAAATGACGCAAGGAATTGAAAAACAAAAGTTCTTCACTCAAAAAAAATCTACAAATTTGTTATTAATCATATTTGGTAGGATGCGCGTTGATAAACATAATTGTTTTTTATAGGATGCCCACTTTTTTTATTATAAAAAACAAGGCAATGAAAACACATCTGTTTCAATATCAATTCATGTTATGAATTGTAATAATATAAATCTATAGAAATTATACATTTTTCAGGGTAGCTGGGAATAAAAATAAAAATTAGTGCAAAATAAGGACCAAATATTAAAGTAATCGTGAAAAATAAAATTTGTAAAATATTTTGCAATATATGAATAAGCAGTCCCAGACCGAGATACAGAAACAAATATAATATTCATTTGATATAATTTGAAATTAATGTACAAAAGTTCGCACTTTGGATAAAATCGAGTGCAAAGCACGAGATGAGTGATGAGAATGTGTTCTTTAAAGCCGAAGGAGCTTCAACAAAAGAGAATTCACAATCACCAAATCACTGTTGTCGATGCTTGACCTTTAATTTTAAAAGATCTGTGCACAAATGTAGAGGAAGTACAAAGACCGAGTGCGTAGCGCGGGATAAATACACTATCGAACGCGAAGCGCGAGTTAAATACACTATCGTGCGCGAAGCGCGAAATCCAACAGATGCGCGTTATAGGCGCGCTCAAACTTGCGAGTTAATTTTTTACATTTTAAATTGAATTTTTCGCAAACATTATGTTTATTTTTTGCAAATTTTGCTTGGATTATTGCAAAAACATCTGTATATTAGAAGAACAATAATTGTGATCGCTGAGATGCTCAGGGACCCCGAACGTGGAAGGCGTTGGGGGAATTTCTCACCTTCCAACCTATGTACAATCCGCCAGTGAAGACTGATTTATAGCATATAATTATAATAAAATAATATTTATAATAGTAACTTGCTCACTATGTACTTTTAATTGTTATTCTGTGTATGAATGCAGTACAAATAAATGTTTTGTAATTTAAATGTTATTTTCTGTATTTCATAAGAAGTATTAGTGCACGCAGAAAATTTGTTTTCAAAAATTTACCCAATTAGTTCGGTAAATGGAGGGCATTACTGCATTTAGATAAAGTTTACAATTATTTTAGGATTTAATACAAAACAGAACCATAAATAATACAAAAGAGTTATGTCAAATCTCAAGTCCAAAAGTGAAAATTCTGATATGTAATAATTGATATAAGGGTTGTATTATTTTCATACCAGTATATTATAAAATAACACAAAGTATTGTAAATTTTTATTAAATGAATGGTATAAAGTTTACTTTTGCGTGATATTAACAATTCACTTAAAAAAAAGTATAGATTGCAGAATTTTTAAAGAGATTTTCACTTTTAATAGGAGAGGAATTACACAACAGTAACCCGTGTGGAAAAATTTCGTGGCAGTCTTAAGTAGAGAGATCGTCTGGCTAGACCGAATCTAGACCGTCTACTTAAG
>CAKNYM010049629.1:71799-155008 GCA_932195095.1 Andricus curvator | reverse complement strand
CGCTCAATATCTGTAAACAAATTGCTTTCGGCTGTTGAAATAGCTGCCATCGAAATGGAAGTGGAACAGCAGCTTTCTATTGATGAACTTCCATTGGATGATGTGGGCAGCGAGAACTTGATTGCAGCTGAAGGCATAGGTGCTAGGGATAATGAACATCAAGTACCGGATGGACTAGAACCACAAACGCACATTATAAACGATGATATAAACAGCGAAGTTCCAGAAAAGCTACAGCACCTTGAAAGGAATTTTGGTCATGCTTTACTAGAGTTCAGACATGTAGAACCAACACAAAGGCATTCACTACCCAAGATGAACATCACAGGTGATCTGCATGCTCTAATAGAGAACCTGAACAGCAAGGTTTTACCTATGCATTTGAACGCAACACAAAATGCGTTAGAGGTGCAAACTCTTGTATACTGTGCACAGCTGTGGCAACCGTTAGAACGTTGGGCCGCAGAACTAGGCCTATAAATGCAGTCTTTGCTCCAAGACAGGAGCGAGATCCACCATGGAAGATCAGGTTGGATATGGATGTCAGCAAAGTAAGGTGCAAATTGGGTCGACTAACTCAATATAAAAAAGGAAATCGAACCAGAAAGCTGATACACCATGTTATTAAAATCATCCACCCTCGGTACATCGAGACATTGACACCAGCAATATTGGATGAGATTATAGACTCCCAGCGGCAGAGACTTAATGTTCTTACTGCTAGACTCCGTCGGTACAAGAAAAGTAGTGCAAGAAGGCAGCAAAATCGAACCTTTCAGGCAGATGAAAGAAGGTTCTATCGTGAACTGAGTGTAAAGCAAAATAACCAACAAGACACCGAAGTTCCTCAATTGGAAGACATGACTAACTCTTGGTCAGATGTTTGGGGAAAAACTAACAGGAGTAATTTGGACACTGCGAGGTTCCAACTGGAGAAAGCAAGAGCAAGCAATAACCCTGAAATGGAGCTGACGGACATCACAGCTTTAGATGTTTCAGCGGTTTTGAAAAAAGTATGTAACTGGAAAGCTCCAGGTCCGGACATGGTGCACAATTTCTGGTACAAGTACCTAACTAGTGTGCATCCTGCGTTGGCACGGTGTTTTCAGAAGATCATCGAACATCCAGATCTAATGCCAGGCTTTATGCTGCAGGGAACTACGTATATGTTGCCTAAAAAACCAGACGCTCAAAATCCATCTGAATTTCGACCGATAGCCTGTCTTCCAACAATATATAAATGTCTTACAGCTATCATAGCAGGTAAGGTATATTCTCACTGCGACGAGAATGACATCCTTACAGAAGAACAAAAAGGATGTTGTAAAAACTCCCGAGGCAGTAAAGATCTAGTCACCATAGACGCTGTTGCCATGACGCAAGCCCGTAAAAATCAAAGGAACTTGCACATGGCATATATTGACTACAAGCAAGCGTTTCCTTCCGTACCACATGACTATTTGCTTGAAGTCTTAAAGTATACAAAATTTGTCCACGCATCATTGACTTCCTAAGTCGTGCGATGATGCTTTGGGGTACAACAATCAACTATTTTGATCATGGACAACCAAGGATAACTAGATCAATACGCATTACGACGGGTATATTCCAAGGAGACTCCTTCAGTGCATTATGGTTCTGTTTAGCGTTGAACCCACTAAGCAAAACTCTAAATAGCATGTCTCATGGGTTCAGAGTACATGATAACGAGGATGGTCATCAATTGACCCATCATCTATACATGGATGACCTGAAGCTGTACGCTAGTTCGGACAAGAGACTGCAGCAAATGATCGATGTCACAAAGCAGTTTTCCAACGATATCCATATGGAGTTTGGACTAGATAAATGCAGAACAGTGCATTTAATCAGAGGAAAATTAGGAACCGCAGAACAAGAGAACGATTTCGTGAATGACATCGAGGCAATGGCTGAGGGCGAGTCATATAAATACCTGGGTATTCTCGAATCCAAGGGTATTCAGCATACGATAGTCAAGAAAAGCCTAACGACTGCCTTCACTGCAAGACTCAGATTGGTTCTGAAGAGTTCTCTTAACTCGGCAAACAAGATCAGGGCAATGAACACCTATGCCATCCCTGTTCTCACGTACACCCTTGGGCTCATCAAATGGTCGAACACCGACCTCGAACGATTAAACAGAATCATCCGCGTAGAAATGACGAAACACCGTATGCACCACAGTAATTCGGCGATTGAAAGGGTAGTTCTACCACGACATAGAGGGGGTAGGGGCGTTGTAGATGTCAGGAAACTGTGTGAGTCACAAGTTATACAGTTGCGGGACTATTTTAACAGCAAGCGAGATGTTACGCTTTACAATACGATCTGTAAAGCGGATCTGGACGACACGCCCTTGAATTTGTCCTCAGAGGAGGCCTTGAATATCAGGGCAGAAACCATACAGGAATTAGAAACGCAATGGAGACAGAAAGCCATCCACGGCGAACACCCCAAAACGTTAGATCAATATGAAGTGGATAGTGAGGCATCCAATATTTGGCTGAGAAAGGGAGTCCTGTATCCAGAAACGGAAGGATTCGTCATTGCGATTCAGGATAGGGTTGTCAGCACCAGGAATTATCGCAAACACGTGTTACATCAAGACGTGGTTGACCGGTGCCGATTATGTGGAGATACCAACGAATCCATCGAGCACATTATTGATGGTTGTCGCGTAATGGTTCAAAGAGAATATACGCACAGACATAATGATGTGGCGGCCATTATACATCAACAACTTGCCCTAAACCTAGGACTCTTAACAGAATGGATGCCTTTCTATAGATACATTCCAATGCCCGTTTTAGAAAATGAAGATTACATCTTATATTGGGATGTGACCATCCAGACGGATCATTACATCCGAGCCAATCGACCTGACATCGTGATGCGAGAAAAAAAAGGTGGAAGAGTCTACATCATCGACATTGCTTGTCCACTTAACCAAAATTTGCAGGCAACCTATACAACCAAGATCCATAAGTATAGCGAGCTAAGGCATGAAGTAAAGGCAATATGGAGGAATGTAAAGCATGCATCTATTCATCCTATTGTGATTTCGGCTACAGGCAATGTGCATGCAAGATGCAGTGAACATCTTGAACATTTAGGAGTCAGTAGGGTACTGGCGGCAGTTCAGAAGGCGGTTTTATTAAACACCTGTCGCATTGTAAGAAACTTCCTCGACCATCAGGAAGCAAGTGACTAAGAACCCATGGCGTGATACATGGTAGCTCTAAGAAAGCATCCAGAGGCGACTGTTGTCACCTCCAACACTAACGGCCGCTGTGTAAGGATAACACCGGTGAAGACAAACTGCAAACTATACCATGCTCCTAATTTTGTACCTACAACATCATCGCAAATGATTTCAAAACATCGTATTAAAATAATTTATAACGTCCTCATCTCATCAGTCACTTGACTTAGTCCGTGGCTATGACGAAAAACCGGGTTCACCCGAGAAAAAGTTTGAAAAAAAAGATATATACTTTTGCCAAAGGCAAAGGTTACAAGGTCCAGAGGAAGAGTGTCCACTAATTACTGCTGAAGAAGTGAAGAAAGTTATCGCTAGAACTAATAACTTTTCAGCGCCAGGGCCAGATAAAATCTACAACTTTTGGTGGAAGAAGTTTACTTCTACGCACCAACATCTAGCTCGTATATTTACTACTTTCTTAAACGCAGAACAACCCGTCTCACTGTGGCTTGTGGAAGGACGCACGGTATTGATCCCTAAGACCGGAGATTTGTCAAGTCCAAAGAACTACAGGCCCATAGCTTGTCTAAACACCAGCTACAAGCTATTCACTGGCCATTCATATGTCCATGGCTTGGATTGACTACCGTAAGACATTCGATAACACGAACCATGAGCTACTTATTATTAAGCTCCTTGAGTGCCTGGAGCTGCATCCAAAAATAGTGAGACGCATAAAAGAGCTTATGTTCTTGTGGCGGACAAGATTTGTCATAACATCTGACAAAAGACAAGTGACTACAAGCTATATCACATATAAGAGTGGGTATTTCAAGGAGACTCTCTAAGTCCGATACTTTTCTGCATCTCCCTCTTGCCTCTATCTATTGTGCTCCGAGGAAAATCTCTGGGTATCTATGTGGTCAGCCGAACATAAGAGAATATAAGGTCAGCACGTTTTATACATGGAGGACCATAAACTCTTTGCTTCGTCGAAAGAGGACCTTAACATCCTTGTGGAGGCGCTAAATAGGTACTCTAAAGCGATTGGCATGAGCTTCGGACTGGACAAGTGAGCCTGCGTCCACCTACACCAAGGAAGACTAGAAACTACATCATCGCGTGTGATCAGGATGTTCAACTCATAGGCGGAAATACCATTCAACATCTTGGAGAAACATATACATATCTTGGAATACCGCAAGCGGAAACCCAAGATGTGCGTGTGTTTAAAACGGCCCTTGGAAAAAGGTATCGCCAAATTCTCAGAAAAATTCGGGCTTCCGAATTATCTGGAAAGAATAAGATCCAGGCGATCCAGAGGACATGCTGACAAGCCCCTTCATGGTAAATTCTACGGTATTATACGTAGAGAAGAGCTCTCGATGGGTCTGTCCAACATGTTTCTCAAGTCTGCTGGATTAAAATCGGAGACTGAGGGATTTCTTTTTGCTTGTCAAGACGGTGTTATAGACACCTTAGTTTACCGCGAGCGCATAATGAATGTACCTGTAGGCGATACCAACTGCCGAGCGTGCAAGCAAAAGCCAGAAACACTTGGGCATGTTCTCAGTGGATTCTCAAAATATGCACGCTACGGGTACATAGAGAGACACAATGCGGCTCTAAAAGTGTTATATTACCATCTTAGACACTTCTATGGTGTTCATCTATTGCCCGTCATGTCATACGTCCAGGGGGAACTCGAGTCCGTTGTGGAGAATGATCAGTGTAAGATCTACTGGAATTTCTCATTCTCCACCACTCAACGTATCAGTGTTACGAAGGCTGATATTGTCCTCCAAGATCTGAAGAACAAGATCATTTACGTGATTGAATTCTCGGCACCAGCCGATGGTAATATCACGGCAAAGGAGGAAGAAAAACGAGCGAAATATCAAGCACTTCTTTTCGAGCTGACCAGGCTGTACCAAGGCTACAAAGTCCATCTTGTAGTCCTCAGAATCGGCTGTCATGAAGGTATGAAAGCTTCATTTCTTAGCCAACTCAACAAGATTCAGACTTGCCAGCTTCAGGCTCATTCCATCGCGAACCGGATGCAAAAGGCTGTTCTTCTGGGATCACTTCATCTGGTCCGTCAACACTGTTCCTCACAACATTCTACAATGATTGATAGCTCTAAAAAAGTATCCAGAGGTGAAACCTTCATCTCCATCTGTCCCGTCTGCCGTGTAAGGTCATCCGCGGCTAGAGACCTGACTCCAAGGAACATTTTTGCCCGATGTTATCTCGCGTAAATTTCCCGCTCTTGCTTACCTTCTAGGACAGAAGGAGCAGAAGCGGATGACGTACACGTTCCAGTTGTGTCGGAATTGGTTGCTTTAAGGAACCATGATCGTAGCTTCCGGAGCCTACAAATTCTCACGATAATAATATAATAATAATTATAATTATTATTCCAATAAATCTTTTCTACGATACTTTGCAAATATACAATAATTATTAATTATTTTAACAATTTTCAAAAACATATTCAGATTTTGTATATTTTTCAAGGAATAGGCACAATTTGATTACGGAGTCAACTAGGAATGTCATTTCGATGACTGTTATCTATGTTGCTTTGTAAATTTACAAGAATTTTCAATTATTTAAACAATTTCGTTTAAAAAATTGAGAGTTTGGCTACTTTTTAACGAGTAGGCTCCATTTCTTATAGAATTAAGTAAGAATATCTTTCCAGTGACTTTTTGCTATAATTCTCTGCAAATTTCAAAGAAGGAATCATTATTTAAACAATTTTGATAAACAAATAAAGAGTTTGGCTATTTTTTAAAGAATAGCTCAATTTGTTTACAGAATCAATAAAACATGTTTTTCAAACAAATATTACCTGTGTATGATACTTTTAAAATTTACAATAATTATTAATTATTTGAACAATGTTTATCAACATATCCAGAGCTTAGCTATTTTTCAAGGAATAGGCACAATTTGTTTACGGAGGCCCCTAAGAATATCTTTCTGACTACTCTTTTCTATTTTTCTTTATAAATTTACAAGAATTATTAATTACTTAAACAATTTCGATTAAAAAATTAAGAGTTTGGCTATTTTTCAACGAACAGGCTCCATTGTTTACAGAATTTGGTAAGAATATCTTTCCGATGAGTTTTTTTATATAATGCTCTGCAAATTTCAAAGAATTAATTAGTATCTGAACAATCTTGATAAACAAATTAAGAGTTTGACCATTTTTCACTGAATAGGCTTAATTTGTTTACGGAATCAATAAAAAATGTTTTTCAAATAACTCTTTCCTATGTATGATGCTTTGAAAATTTACAATAATTAGTCATTATTTAATCAATGTTTATCAACATGTCCAGAGCTTGGCTATTTTTCAAGGAATAGCCACAATTTGTTTACGAAGTCAACTAAGTATGTCTTTCCGAAGACTCTTTTTCTAGGTTGCTTCACAAATTCAGATTTTGGCTATTTTCAACGAATAGGCTAATTTTTTCATAGAATTAACCAAGAATATCGTTCTGATTAATTTTTTCTATGTTGCTATGAAAAGTCTTCCTGATGACTCTTTTCTATGTTGCTTTGTAAATTTGCAAGAATTAATAATGATATAAACCATTTTCATTAAAAAATTTAGAATTTGGCTATGTTTTAACAAATAGGCTACATTTTTTTTACAGAATGAACTAAGAATATAATTCTGATGACTTTTTTTATAGGATGCTTTCCAAATTTCCAAGAGTTATTAATTATTTAAACAATTTTCATAAAGAAATCAAGAACTTGGCCATTTCTCAACGAATAAGATCAATTAGTTTAGTGAATCAAGATTTCTACGATACTTTGCAAATATACAATTATTAATTATTTAAACAATATCCATAAAACATTTCACAGTTTAGCTATTTGTCAACGAATAGGCTACATTTTTTTACAAAATTAACTACGAATATCTTTCCGATGACTTTTTTCTGGGATACTTTGTAAATTCTCAAGTACTATTAATTATTTAAGCAATTTTCAAAAACATATTCAGATTTTGGGTATTTTTCAAGGAATAGACACAATTTGTTTACTGAGTCAACTAACGATGTCTTTCTGATGACTCTATTCTATGTTGCTTTGTCAATTTAAACGAATTATTAATTATTTAAACAATTTACATAAACAAATTCAGAGTTGGGTTATTTATCAACGAATAGGCTACATTTTTTTACAGAAGTAACTAGAATATCTTTCCGATAACTTTTTTCTGTGATACTTTGTAAATTCCCAAGTATTACAAATTATTTAAACAATTTTTATCAGCAAATCGGAGGCAACTAAGAATGTCTTTTCGTGGACTATTTCCTACGATAATTCACAAATTTATACTAATTATTAATCATTTAAACAATTTTCCTAAACATATTCAAAGTTTGTCTATTTTCAAAGGAATAGGCTCAATTTTTTTACGGAAGCAACAAAGTATGTATTTCAAATAAGAATTTCGTACATTACTTTGCACATTCATAATAATTATTCATTATTTAAATATGTTCCATAAACATATTCAGAGTTTGGGTATTTTTCAAGGAATAGACACAATTTGTTTACGGAGTCAACTAAGATTGTCTTTTCGATGATCTTTTCTACGTCGTTTCGTAAATTTACAAGAATTATTGATTATTTAAACAACTTACATAAAAAAATCAGAATTTTGCTATTTTTTTACGAATAGGGTGAATTTTTTACAGAATTAACTAATAATATATTTCCGATGACTTCTTTCTATGCTTTTCAAATTTCCAAGATTGATTAATTATTTAAAATATCTTCATGAGCAAATTAAGAGTTTGGCAATTTGTCGAAGAAACCCTCCTTCAAACCTCCTGCTCGACATTAGTTAAAACCGAGGTTAAAACGCAGCGAATACACAACTCGGTCATATACGTCGCAGTTGGTCATCCACCCGAGTGCTATCCGCGCTCGAAATGGCTTGACATCTGGACTCTTCTCGACATCATTTACTCTGTGTTTCTATGAAAATTTGTACGCGCCGACGTACAATTTGAAGCCGTGTACAAATCAAAATTATTGAAGTAAAAGTTAATTTCATGGTATTTTATTGAACTTCATTTCCAAATAAAATAATTACATGTAAATAAATTGGTCGCGCGCGGGGCGCGCGTATGAGTCTAGTGTTTTTTAAAATTCTATTACCTTCGTTGGTTTATGTATTCATTTATTGCACTCTTATATAATGCATACCACTTATTCAAGAGCACCAACCACGCATCGTCTTTCTTTTGATTCTTTGTCGCTATTGGCTGTAGAGCCCTATGGAAAACCGGAAACACCGCCTCAATATCGTATGCGACAAATCTCGTTTGTTACTTTCACGAATAGACACACTGCATCTCGAATGGCACTCAAGAATACCATTTTAAACTCGCATGCGAGATATAACCATGCGACATGTCTCGCATGGTTTCAAGAATAGAGCCCCTGGTAACAATAAATTTTGTCAGATAGAAAAATGGCGGACATAAGCGACCAATGAGATTTGAATGCACGATTCGAGCCGGACGCGTCACTTCCCTACCTGTGCAAAATGATTATAAAATCTCTAAAGAATCTTAGGTTCAGTCACTTTTCTGACATTTCTATTTGTAGCTACTCATGAAGTAGTTTTTAAAGAACAAGGTATAGTTTTATGATGCCTACAAACCATATTTCACCCAAATACTTGCCGGCCGAGGTGTCCTTTGTTCGTAACCAGGAAAATATTGCAAATTTTAAAAATATAGATATATATTGCAGTTAGCGATTTTAAATAAGGATATTTGGAATCTACACGTTTTTATGATTCCAGACATATGTAATTTATTAAAAAATGTTTAAAATTCCAATAAGTTTAATATATGGAACAATATATTTTCGAATTTATTGCTTGTAAAGTTTTCAACTTTTTTTAGAAAGATTACATATGCCTGGAATCGCAAAAATGTATAAATTTCAAATATGCTATTTTCAAATCGCTAATTGCAAAATCTTTTCTTTTTTTTTTAATTTCGTGATTCGGACGTGCTTTATAGGCAAAGGGCCTCTGCTTAAAATGTTCGATCACGTTGGACATATTTATGGCTCTAGTGTAGTCCTATCTATTCTAGCCAACGACCAGGTAGATCAGAGTTCATGTAGCAAGTTTTGGTGGCTAAGCTGCGGGGGTAATAACGGAGGCCACATTTAAAAGCCTGAAATACAAAAATAACTTTTAATAATAGATTTAATGCTTTCATGATGATTCATTATAATTAAATGAGGTGTTTCGTGGAGACTGGTCGAACTTGATTGGCCAATCAAATCTTTCTGAAAAACCCGAGAGGACGGAAAGCCAAATCGGATTGGTATTATATCTATTGCCCCTATTGATGTTATTAGGGTGTTTTAAGATTTCGATTGCTTCTCTATGTTTTCTTGGAAAGATATTGTATATTTTTGCGATGCACACGTTGGCTCACCGCTGTCCTGGTTTCTCCAATATAGACTTTGCCACAAGAGGAAGGGATTTTATATACTCCCGGATCACTGAGAAGTGCCTTTTTATTTTTACGGTTGTTTAGAAGTTGTCCATTTTCGCAGGTGGTTTAAGTATAGTTTGGATGTTGTGTTTTTTGAGAATTCTTCCTATTTGTTCTGTGATACCTTGGATGTAGGGTGGTCGTTTTTCTCTCTCTTTCTTTAGTAGGTTTAGTTGCCTTGTTTTTTTGATTGTATTTTTTTATTGCTTTATCAATTTGTTCATGTAATCGTTCTGTATTAGGATTTGTTTAACGTTTGGTAACGCTTTTTGTAAGTTATCTTTATCTGTTATGGAGACAGCTCTGTATACAAGGGAGTTGATGACGGATTGCCTATGAGATGTAGGTATCTGTTTGTATTGGTGGGTTTTCTGTAAACTTCATGTCCTAATGTGTTATCAGAGCTTTTGTAAACTAGTACATCCAAGAAAGGCAATTTTCCGTTTTGTTCAATTTCCATGGTCATCTAGTCCATATCTCGCATTGCTGCTCCTGAGGTTTATTCGTAGAGAATTGGTTATTGAAAGAGAAGTAAGTATTATTGAGACAGTATTCTATCAAAGGTACGAGATCGGAGGGGAAGTTTGCAAAGGATTTAATAATGTCGATTGTCTCAGAGATTGGTACTTTCGTAAAGAGAGTTACTACGTCGAAACTCACTAGCATGTCTTGGGGGTCGAATGTGAATCTTTGTATCTTTTTGACAAAGTCAAAAGAGTTTTGGAGACTTCCGTTTCCATCATGAAAAAGTTAGGTAGCGGTAATTGGTGCTAATTGTAGTGAATTTGCAGTGGAATTTGTGGTGAGTTGTTGGGAGGAGTGTGTTAAAGGGTTTTGTAAGTGAAAATTTTGTATGTTAAAAAGTATTAAAGTGAAGAGTTGTGTGATAGTTCGAGAGTTTGTGACTATTTTGGGTAGGCTGAGAGGTTAGTTTATTTAGCGTGAGGAGCAGAGTGGGGAGACAGGTGCAGTAGATTAGCGGCGACAGGGAGGGATAGGGAGAGAGAAGCACGGAAGAAGGTATGGTAGCAGGGTGAGGTAGCGCCGTGGAGACAGTAGCTAAGCAGAACGCAAGTATCGTTTTCATGGATTCAGACGAGGAAGGATTCTGCACGCCGAAGAGTAAGGCAAAAAGGAGGGGACAATATAGGAAAACGGTAGAGAGGGAGAAGTTGAGGGCGGATAGTTTTGGCTCAGTCGAACCGTTTATAAATAGGAAGAGGGATAGGGCGGAAAGAGGAAGTAGTGAAGACAAGATAGAAGTAGGATCCACCCTAAAAAACCCGAAAATTATCAGAACACCATCGGGAAAAGATCAAAATAGAGAGGGGGAGAAAAACAAGGGGAAAGACAAAGTTGAACATAGAGGGCCAATAGAAGTTAAAAAGTTAAAGTTAGAAGAAATACGGGAAATGATGATAGAGGCAATACAGATGAACGAAAAAAGCCAGGAAAAAGAGGGGAGGAATTAGAGCAAGAAATTAGGAATGCAATGGCCAAACTTAGAAAAGGGATGCGAAAATGGGAAGAAGTTATGGAAAATTTCGAAAAAAGGATGCAGAATTTGGAACAAAGATTATAAAAACAGGATGAGCATAATAAAAAGGTAGCACAGTTGGAAGATAGGATAATGAAGATGGAAAAATCAAACCGGGAGATTGGTGAAGGGGAGAGTTGGAATAATGAGAGGCAAAGGCTAAGGGAAATAGAAAGAAGATTAGAAAGGAAAGAAAGAGATGAAAGAACATAGTGATAAAGGGTTTAAGATTAGAAGGGAAAGAATTAAAGGTAGGAGTGGAAGGTGTGCTAAAAAGGATATATGTTAGAGTAGAGATAGAGGAAATGCGAAGGGAAAGGGAATAGCAATATTCGTAGACTTGAATGTGGCGTTTAGTACTTTGGTACTTTTGGTAGATAGAGCCATCGAATCAGACAGGGTTTTGAGAAGGAATGAGGGTGATGAACAGCATGTATGTTAGAGTGGTCCAAAAAAAAGCGACTGTTTAAATGTTCATGGGCGCGTGGAAATTCGTATGGCCTAGGAAAAATCAGAATATGCCTATTTTTTGTTTCGTTGTAGAGTCATTTTTCAGCTTGCTAAAAGCAATTGTACCTCTTATGGAGTTCAACATGTAAAAATACAACTTTTTTTCAAGTTTAATTTTTCATAGGAAGTTATGAAACAATTTATTCAATGTTGGAGTTATTTTTTCTCCGAGATTTCAAGATGGATTTAGTCAACTTTTCATATTTTAGAAATATTATGTAACAATTCTACAACGAGGGGACATCTGCCAGAATTTTAATATTTGCAGAATTTGGTGAACGCTTTGCACGCTTTGGTGAAGTTTGTGTCGAGTGAAATTTTTACAGACTATACTTTGAACCCCTCAGAATAAATTTGGAAAAGAAAAACTGAAATGGTCAAAGCTGTATATTAAACAAAGGAGTTTGAAAAATAAGTAAAAACTGATAATTTAACTATAGGTTCACCCGTAGGCTATACAGGTGAAGCGTTTATAGCGACTGTCATAAACGGCTAAGTCTAACCTATTCTATTGGAAATTCGAAATACAAATTGACCCTAAAGAGAGTGGCAGAACTCGGCAAACCAGGTAAAAGCACGAACATGCCATAAAATCATGAATAACTCATAACCAAGCCAAGCAGGTGAATCCTTAGAGGAGACTCACAGTTTTATCACTTTTACATTATATTAACAACAATTTTTAAAACATTTTAGCAAGCTGAAAAATGACTCTACAACGAAACAAAAAAAATAGGCATATTCTGATTTTTCCTAGGCTATACGAATTTCCACGCGCCCATGAACATTGAAACAGACGCTTTTTTTGGATAACTCTAATGTATGTTCTGAATTATCTGATAAATAAAAGGATTGAAAGGGAGAAAGGGACCATGATAGCAATACTCGTAGACTTAAAGGCGGCGTTTGAATCCTTGGACCGAGTCGAGATAGAAAAAGTTATGCTGAAAAAGGGGATACGAGATGGCTGAATATATACACAATATATACACTGGCATACGCAGACGATATAGTGTTGATGGCAGAGGATGAAGAAGGGATGAGGGGCTTGATAACATGATTGGAGAAATACTTAGATGGGAAAAGTTGAATTTAAATGTAGAAAAGACAAAGATAATGAGGTTTAGAAAAGGAGGGAAAGTAAGAAAGAATGGACTGGGAGATGGAAGGGAGTAAAGTTAGAAGAAGTAAAGGAGTTTTAATATTTGGGATATACCTTGCAAATTAATGGAGATTATTTGGGATATACCTTATAAATTAATGGAGATCATAGAGCTCATATATGAGAAAGGATATGGGGAATAGGAAGAAGAAGGTACAAGAAAGATTGCAAAAGGAGAATGTGGTTATTTCATACGCTGGGATGGCCGATATTAGGTTATGGAGCGGAGATATGGGGATGTAAGGAAAGGAAAGAGATTGAGTAATTAAGTACTAGAGCGGGTAAGAGGGCATGGCAATTCGAGACGAAGTTAAGGGAGGGAAAGGGAGGGGAGTTAGCGAAAAAGTGTTTACTGGAGGTAGAAGAAAGGAGAGGGCGGGCGGTAGAACTAACAAGATGGGAAGAAGAAAGGAGGGAGTTTTCAGTGCTAGAGATATAGGAGAGGGGAATGGAGTAAGCTTGAAGAATTGGAGGGATGGGACAGGGAAAGGCAATTAATGGAAAGATGGGGAATGATTGAGGAATCAAAATATAATAAATGGTATAAGGTGATAAAAAAGGAAGGAGTTTCAAAGTACATATTTAGAAAAGGGATGGGGAGAGAGAAGATGAACTAGAATAGCAAGATTTAGATTGGGAAACAAGGTAAGGAAGGAGATGTATTGGGAAAAGGAAGAGAACAGAAAGTGCGAATATGTGAATGGGAGGAGGAAACATGGGAGCATGTATGGGAAGGATGTAGGAGAGGAATGGAAGATAAAGGAAGCTGGAAAGATAATGGAAAAGGTAAACGGAAGTCGCGTAGATTAGAAGCGTGAAGATCTGTAAGTAGTTATTATGTAATAGTATAAGTATATTAAGATGCGGATGCGCTCGTTCTCTCGCTTTCGATCGCTCGCTCACTTTTCCGACGGTAAAATTGCGCTATATTAATATAGAAGTAAGGAGCTAAATATAAGAATTGATGTATATAGTTGTAAATTAGGGTGGTCCAAAAAAAGAAATTTTCGAATCTTTCAGATTAGTGTGAAAAATATTGTAGGCTACATGTAAATAGAAAGCCCTTATTTTTTATTTTTTTTTTTTTTAAATTAATTAATAGGAATACGCATTTCACTTTTCTCTCTTATGGAGATTGACATGTAAAATGACATTACTTTTTTCAACTGCAATTCTGCAATAGAAGCTATGATTAAATTTGTTTGAAACTTTAGACGTTTATTTGTATAAGAATGATAATGCACTTTAGGGATCGTCCATAAATTACGTAAGACGTTTTTCTTTTGTTTAAATAAAGACGAGAATAAAATTGATGTGAAGTTGAAAAGGACACAACGATATAAACAAAAGAAAAACGTCTTACGTAATTTATGGACGATCCCTTATCATACTTAGATGTTTTAAAAATGTTATGTAAGAATTTAACAACATCGTCAATTTACAATTTACGAATTTTTACAGAACACGAGTTGCTTAGCTAAGAACAGGTTTCTGAAGAACATAAAATCGTATAATAATTTATAGGAGAATAAGACTATTAAAAACATGAAAAATCATTAAATTTTAAGTTTGACGACGCCTTTGGTTTAAGTATGAATACAATAGAGCAATAGATACCAGTCAATCCGAAGGCTCTACTCTTCTCTTAATTTTCTCCTCGGTGCTCCTCCTACTTATTTATGGCTCTTATTACCTGAGGCTTCTTCACACCATAAAGGGAGTCAGTGGCAGAAATAAAATAAATTTAAACGGAAAGTAAATGAAGCTAAATATTTATTGTAGCTTTATTTTTAAATTTAGATCATCATTTACTAGCGACTTTTTGATTTATCAACATTAAACTAATAGTAATGAATAAACATTAAATTAATAATAAAAAATGAATCATTAAAATTAATAATAATAATGATATTATGTATGTATGTATGTATGTATATTTAATCTCTCCCTTTTACGGGTTTGAGGGCCTCCGCTCCCTGTACATATATTTACATTCCATCCTTAATCTAACTTAGCCGCTGCTTATATTCTAATGATTTGCCTTACTTAAAATAACAATACTCTTACTACTAATAATTCTTAAACTTTAAAATGAGCGATATTCCAGGGCTTCCGTTTCCTCTTACCATAAAATACATTTTCAACGATTTCAAAGGTTTACTTTTTGCTATTTTTTGCCTGTACACCTTTCTAACACATGTGCCCATGACTCCATTTCGTATCCACATACTCTGCACAGATTGTCCTCTTCATCCATCCAATATCTACAAGCTCTCACTACTTCTCCCATTCTCAACCGTACCACCCTGTTCCATTTGTCTTCCTTTTTTATTTTTTGCAAATATTCTGGTTCTGTTAACACTTTAACCATCATATACCATCTATTGTACCTCGAATCCATAATCTTTCTCCATCTCTCTTCTCCTTGTCTTACTAACAGCTCTAATTCTATGATTTGCCAATCCAGGACCCCTTCTTTTATTTCACAAGTCCTCCTCATTTTTTTCCTTTCTTCCTCCCATTTCGAATTTCCCAAATTGCATACTTGTGCTATTCTGCTCCCCTCTCCCCTTTTCAACTTCTCTTCAAACCTCCAGGCTCTCTTAATTTGTCTAGTTACTATTTTTTCCCTTCCTAATTCTTCCCTTAACATGTAACCTGGGCAGCTCCAACTAACCCCCATTACCCATCTCAGAAATCTCTCATGCATGCTTTCCACTTTCTTATGTTCCTTCCATCCCCAGACCTCCACTCCATAACACAACACCGCCCAAACCAACGCATCAAACAACCAAACCCTCATTCTCCAATCGTCATTGAACCTTCTCTTTCCTATACCCCATACTTGGCCCATTACTTTACTCGCACACTCGATTCTTTTCCTCACCTGCACCTCGTTTCCCCCTCCTGCCTCAAACCAAAAACCTAAATAACAGAATTCCTCCACACTTTCCACTGTTTGTCCGTTCATCTTCCAAACGTAACCTATTTTGGTCTTTCTAGTTCTGAAGCACATCACCTTGGTCTTCCCTACGTTCACCGTCAGTTCTTTTGTTCCCACATACTCTTCGAAAATTCTCATCATTAGGTTCATCCCCTTCTCATCGTCTGCTAAAAGCATTACGTCGTCTGCGTATGCTAGAGAGTATAGTTTTCTATTGCCCAAAATCGTTCCCCCTTTCCCTTTCTCCTTTAGCTTCTCCTCTAAGTCTGCCAGCAGCATATTAAAGAGTAGCGGTCTCCACGGGCACCCTTGCCTTAGACCTCTTGCTGTCCAGAACACCTCCCCTTCCCCCCCTATCTTCACCCTAATCGTGGTTTCAGTAAAAATTTCCTTTATCCTCTCCACTAACCCTTCCTTTATTCCCCTCTCTTTCAATGTCTGCCATAGCACTTTTCTATTCACTGAGTCAAAGGCTGCTTTAAAGTCTGCGAACAAGGCGACTAATTTCCCTCTTTTCCTCCCTAAATTTCTGTTAACCAAGTAGTTGAGTACGTAAATGTTATCTATTGTCCCCATACCTTTTCTAAATCCCGTCTGATTGTGTGGGATACTTTATTTCTCTTCTATCTGGCTCTCTAACCTTTTTCTTAGAATTTCTGCGTATATTTTATAACTCACTGGCATGCGAGTGATCCCTCTGTACTCCTCTACCTTTTTGCCCTCCCCTTTCTTGACAAGCGGTACCACCAGCCCAGTCATCCACTTCTCCGGCCACCCTTCTCCTTTCCAGACCTTGTTGCGGATCTTCCAGATCCCTTCCCTGACCCCTTCTCCCCCATGCTTTATCGCTTCGTTCTCCATACCATCCTCTCCTGTAGCCTTGTTTCTTTTTAGTCTATCTATCGCCTCATCCACTTCTTCTCTTGTTATTCCGTTCCCTTCCTCCATTTCTCCTTGGACTATCCTTCTATTTTCCCCTTTGATCCTATTTTGTTCTCCCCCTAACAGACCCCTGAAATAATCCGTCCACTCATCCATTTCTATTTCTTCATTCACGCCCTTCCTTCCTCCTCTTTCCCTATTTATCACATCCCAGACCCTACCTTCTTTGATCGCTTTTTCTACTTCTTCCTTATATTTTTCTTTTCTCCTTTGCTTTTTCCTTTCCAGTATCCTCTCATGTTCTCTTTTTTCCTGTTGTACTCCGCCTTCTCCAATCAATCGACCCTTTCAACCTTTCAATTAACGAGTCTACTCCCTCCTCTTTTTCATACCTAACATTCTCCTTTTCCATTTTTTGTTTAAACTCTTTTAATTTATCTTCCCCTCAGACTCCCATTTTCGTGTTCCTTTCTCCCCCTCTTTCCTTTCTCCGTCTGCCACACGCCACCTTTCAGTGTAGCTATTACTGGAAATGCTCGGACCCTATCTCATTCCCCACGTTCATACTGCCTATCATCTTCTTCATTCTTTCTTCCGCCAGGATGTAGTCTATTACTGTTTATCCCTTACCTATAAATGTAATCTCTCCCTTCTCATCTCCTTTCATATTGCCATTACATATAAACCATCCTATTTCTCCTCTTTCGTCTAGCAACCTCCTCCCTTCCCGGCCTGTCTCCCTATGTTTGGAGCTCCTTACATAGGCCTCCTTTTCTTCATCCCAAATCCCTCCCCCTTGCTCGCCAGCCCAGGCATTCAAGTCACCTGCTATCAGAACCAACTCTTCCTTCTTTTCCTCCATCCACCTCCTTATCACTCTCCAACCTTCCTCTTCCCCTCTTCTTCTTTATACACAAACCACCGCTATTTTGACTTTTCCAATTATAATCCTTCTTATCATTGTTCCATCCTTTTCCTCCCTATCCTCTTCTGTTCTCCCTTTTACTGCCAGTTCTTTTCTCACCCCTGAGACCATGTCGCCCATCCCTCTACCTTTAACGTGTTCCTTTCCTGCTTCTTGCATTGTCTACACATAACCTTTGGGTAACATCCTTTTCATCCCCTTCCAGTTCTTCTCATCTGCCCAGGTTTTACTCAACATAATCACATCCCACTTTTCTAACTCCAGCCAAAATCCTTCATTCTTGTTCTTCAAGCCTGACACATTCCAGAAAGCTATTTTTACATTTTTCTCTTCCCTTCTCTCACCTATCCTCCTCACTTTTCTTCCGCCTTGCCGTTTAGAAACCCCTCTGTTTGATCTTTAAACTCTTTTGCATCTTCCTTTCTTCTACCTTTCTCAACTCTTTTCCCCTTTTTCCTTATTTCTTCTAATTCTTCGTCCCAAAACCATTCCTCCCCATTTATCCATAATCTGTCTCTCCCTATCCATACCATGCGCCCTTTTTTCCTCTCGACCCATGCCCTCTGCTCTATTTGCCATCTCCTTTTCCTCTCCCTCCATGTCAGATCCTCTTCAGTTCTTTCCCTTCTTCCTTTCAATAATTTTTTTCCCTTCATAATTTTCTTCTTCTCCTCACTCCCTATTTTCAATAGAAACACTCCTTCTTCTACTTCCTTCGTCCATCCTATTCTCTTAACTCCCTATACTCTGACCTGAACTCCAATATCTTTCAAAAGATTTTTGATTTCCGCTTCCCCTGTTTCACTCTCCACTTTCAATCCCTTAACTACTATGTTATTTTTCCTCTTCGTCCTTTCTTCCCCTTCCAATCTTCTTTCAATCTCACGCAGTCTTTTCTTCAATCTTTCATTCTCATTTTGAAAGTTATCACTCCCTTTTACTATTTCCGCACTCTGTGTTTCCTTCCCCATATGCTCATTCCTGATTTCTAAGTTGTTTATCCGTTCTTCCAACTGTTTTATCTCACTATTTCTCTGTTCGTCCACCTCTCTCTGTCTATTCTCTATGCTCTCTAGTTTACCCCATACCTTGTCATTCTCCTCTTTCCAGAGTTTATACCACTCTTCCCACTTTTCTCTTACTTTTCTCACTTCCCCCCTTACGTCTTTCCCCTGCCTACTCATATCCCTATTCATATCATCCAGTCTCTTCCTTGTTTCCTCTCTGAACCCTTTTATGAGGGCTGCTAGAATCTCAAACATCTCCCCATCCCCCCTATCTCTTTCTGGTGTTTTTCGTTTAATCCTAACTTTCTTGTTATCCTTGTCCCTTTCTGAAACATCGTCCCCTCCATCTCTTTTTCTTTTTTCTTCCCCTTCACTACTGGCCGCGCTCACTTTATTTCGCCATTCGTCTAAACTCCTGTTCGAACCCGCGCTGCTAAGCCTGTTAATGCGCTGTAGGTTAGAGGGTCTCCCGGGTTTATGTCTCGTGCCTGTATCCCTTCTCTCTGCCGTCCCCTCCCTGGTCAGCGTTTGCAACGTCTCACCGCTACTGTCACCTTCCCCCTTCTCCCTACCAACCGCGCCCTCATCATTGTCACCTGTTATTTCGGCTACCTGTTCTATGCGATCGTCTATTGACTGTCGCCCTCTGGCGCCCGTTTTCGGACTTCGATACGTCGGCATCCTACCTTACCCAGTGAGCTGCGACGTTTCCGGCTCTTCACTCACCTTCCTCTTGCCCCCCTTGCCCAAACTCTTTTTACTGCTCCTAACCTCAAAAAAAAATTCGCACTCTTCAATTTTCCTTTCACACAACTTTCTTTCCCCTTTTACACCTTTGCCTTCACGCACCCTTCTTCCTTTACATCTGATCTCCGCACTCACTGCCCTTTCTGCATCCACACACGCCTTTTGATTTATCAACATTAAACTAATAGTAATGAATAAACATTAAATTAATAATAAAGAAAGAATCATTAAGATTAATAATAATTAATAAATAATTAAAATTATTAATAATAATAATGATATTAATTATTTTTAATGAGTATTTAGAATAATAAATACATCTGTATCAATTCAGATAATGAAGTAAAATATGAAATTGAAAAACCACAAATTAATGTTAATCTATCAATTAAATTAATTAAAATTTTTAAATATTTAAAATAATTAGTATTGATAATTAAGGCTTCTGTTTCATGTACCGAATGGTAAAGTACGCGTGTTTGTTCTGTGCTATCTTTTTTGGTTTTGGCGACGAGCATGGAGGTGTGATTGAGGCGAAAGGTGGTACGGGTGGTCGGTCAGTGTAGTGAAGGGGTTGTGTGGAAGTGTGGGGGGATGTTTTGTAAGGTTGAAAGGGTTAGGAGGAGCCCAGTGGGGTCAAACAGAGGGCAGCAGGTAGAAAACAACCCCGGTGCTGATGATCTCACTGAGACCGGCGAAACAGGGAGGGGTAAGGGTGATGCCGGAGATAGTGATGATGACGAGGTTCAGTATGCTACGCCAGGGAACTTCGGGTGGTGAGAGAAGGAAGGGGGACTAGCTGACAGGAGGACTCGAGGTAGGCCGTCAAGTCGGGAACTGCTTAATAGGTCCAGAGCTAGTAGTTTAGGATCGAGACAACTTTTTGATAAATGGAGGCAGGGGGAGGGGTTACGGATAAAAGCGATGAGGGGGATAAGACGGAAGACAGTAAAAGATCAAGGGAAGAAGAAGGATATGAGCAGGGAGATGAGAAGTTGCGGAAAAAGTTGGAAAAAAAGTCTCCACCGAAGGGGAATGAAGCAAAAGGAAAAGTCGATCTAGAGAGCCTGGAAAATCTCATTAAAGGTTTTAGAGAGGAAACGAACCGAAGTATGAATGGCATGCAAAAGCGAGGGGAGGAGGTTTTTGGAGGAAATGAGGAAAGTTAGAGAGAAGTGGGAAGAATCAATCAAGATTGAGAGAGTTGGAAAGGAAAATGGAAGTAGAAGAGAAGACGAAACGGAGTAGAAATATAGTGATTAGAGGAATGAAAGTGGATAGTGTATCAGGAAGAGAAGTGGAAAAGTTGATGGGTGAAATTGGGGCAAAAGTGCACGTGGAAGAGGTAAATGGAGTGGGAAGCAAGCTTGAAGGTAAATCACGTATGTACATAGTGCAAGTGAGAAATGAGGAAGAAAAAGTTGATATTTTGAGAAAGAAGAAAGCTTTAAAGGGGAGGGAAGAAAGGGTAGAGGAGGATATGACGTGGAATGAAAAAAGAAGAAAGTGGATGATGACACAGAGATCGTGGAGTGAAAGAGTGAAAGGGAACACGGTATGGATAGGGAAAGACAGGATGTGGATAAATGGGAATGTGTGGATATGGGATGATGAGAAAGAAAAACTGAGTGAAGTGTGTAGGGAGGGTTCATGGCGACGAGGGGAAGAAGTGGAGACTAAGAATACAAGGGAGGAGGTAATGGAAACACTAGAGGGTGAAAGACAAGAAGGAGGAGAAGACGGAGCGACGGGGTTTCCACAAAAGTAGGGAGGGGACATAATGACGAAAGAAAGGAGAAAGGAAAGAAGAAATAAGTGATAGTAGCGTTTTGGAACGTATCAGGGCTAATGAATAAAGATGAAGGATTCTGGGAAGAGGTGAAGAAATGGGATCTAGTGATGTTAAGTGAAACCTGGGTAGATGAGAAAGATTGGAAGAGAATGAAGAGGAAGTTACCCAAGGGATATATGTGGCAGATGCAAGAGGCAAAGAAAGAGAAGGTAAAGGGAAGAAAGAAAGGGGGTATGGTGTCAGGAGTGAGAAATGAATTGGTGGGAGAAAAGAGAATATAAATGGGATTTGTGGAAACGGATGGAGTAATGACGATAATGGTGAAGATAGGAAGAAGAAAGGTGAGGATAGTTTGCGTTTACAGGAGAAGGGGAGAAGGTTGGAGTGTGATTAGCAAATGGGTGGCGAAAAAGGATGCCGAATTGGTGTTGATAGGAGGTGATCTGAATGTTTGGACGGGGGAACAGGGAGGGGAAATATGGGATGAAGAGAGTGAGACTTTCAGGAGAAAATCGAAACACAAACAGGTGGACCTGGAGGGTAGGACTCTGTTGGAAATTCTGGGAGAAACAGGATGGTTCATTTGTAATGGGAACTCGGAAGTGGATGAGGAAGGTGAGATAACGATTGCAGGAAAAGGCGAAACAGTAATAGACTACATTCTAGCCGAGGAAAGGATAAAGAGGCTGTTGGAAAGAATGGAAGTAGGGAACGAAATAGGGTCAGAACACTTCCCGGTCATTGCAACGTTCAAATGTGGGAATTGGAGAAAAGAAGGAAGGAAGAAGGAGCGGGCGACAGGGAAGAAAGCAAAGATGGGCAAATGGGGAGTAGATAAGCTAAGAGAATATACGGAAAGAATGGACGAAGAGAATGTGATGATTGAAGACGGGAGAGGTGTGGATGAGATGTTGTGTGAGATGAGGGGAAGGGTAGAGAAGATAGTGGAAGAAATTAGGCCAAATGAGGAAGAAAGTAGGGAGAAGAGAGGATGGTAGGATGTGGAATGTATAGAGTGTAAGGAGCGTATGAAGTTATCGTTAAGGAATTAGAGAAGAGGAGAGATAGACAGAAAGGAGCATGTATACCATTAAGCCATTTCCCTTTCAGGGTAGGCGTGACACTACCCGATTCGGGTAGTGTTTCTAGGTGGATAGTTTCTTGTAGTTATAAATAACTACAAGTGTGGGCTCACCACACCCACGATGTGCCAACAGCACTCAGTACTCTTTAATGGTCACCCGTCCAAGTACAAACCGCGTCCAACGCTGCTTAACTTCAGTGATCTGACGAGAACTGGGGTTTTCAGCGTGGTATGGCCGTTGGCTCAATAAGCATAATAAAAGAAAAAGGGAACACGAGAAATTACTGGATGTAAAACGACAAGAGGAGAAGGCGAGGTATATGGAGGAAGTAGAGAAAGCAATAAAGGAAGGAAGAGAATGGGAGGTGAATAATAGAGAAAGGAGTGGATGGAAAGGAATCAATGAAGAGATAAGTATGGATGAATGGACGGTATATTTCAAGAAATTGCTAGGAGGGGTGGATAGCAAGGTCAGGGGGGAAGGTAGAAAGATCAAGGAGAGAGACATGGAAGGTGGAAATGATATATGATATGGAATTGATAAGTTAAAAAGAAACAAGGCGACAGGAGAGGATGGGATGGAGAATGAAGCGTTGAAATTTGGCGGAAGAAGGGTCAGAAAAGAGATTTGGGAAGTATGTAATAGAGTATGGAGAGGGGAAGGATGGCCGAAGGAGTGGAGAACAGCATTGGTAGTTCCTTTATTAAAGAAAGGACGGGGTAGAAAAGTGGAAGATTATAGAGGAATCACTCTCATGCCAGTAACGTATAAAATATACGCGGAGGTGCTTAGAAAGACATTAGAAGAACAGGTAGAAGAGAAAGGAAGTATTCCACGCAATCAAACAGGATTCAGGAAGGGGATGGGGACAGTGGATAACATTTTCGTGCTGAACTATCTAGTCAACAGGAATCTGGGACAGAAAAAAGAAAAATTGGTAGCACTCTTCGTAGATTTTAAGGCAGCTTTTGACTCGGTGAATAGGAAAGTTTTGTGGAAGGCAATGAAAGAAAGGGAGGTGGACGAAGAGCTGATTGAGAGGATAAAAGAGTTCTTCACGGAGACGAAAACAAGGGTGAAGATCGGGGAACAGAAAGGAGAGGAGTTCTGGACTCGAAGCGGGAGGTGGAAATGATCTGCAAGTGAAAAAAAGGATAGAAAGTGCAAGTAAGGTGATGGGTAAAGTGTGGGGGATTGGAAAAAGAAGATTCAAAGAGGACTGGAAGATGAGGGTATGGCTGTTTGATTCACTGGTATGGTCTGTGATGTGTTATGGAGTGGAGATTTGGGGGTGGAAGGAGTACAAAAAAGTAGAAAACATGCAAGAGAGATTTCTGAGATGGGTTATGGGAGTGAGCTGGAACTTCCCAGGATATATGTTAAGGGAAGAAACAGGGAGAGAGAAATTGGTGATAAGGCAGAGGAAAAGGGTCTGGAATTTTGAAGAGAAACTTGAGAGTGGTAAGGTTAGCAAAGTTGCTCAAGTATGCGTGACGAGGGGTGGAAGTGGCAGGAAGTAGAAGGAGAAATAATCAAGGAGCAGAAAGAGAAGAGGTGGGAAAAGATTATGGAGTCAAAATACAATAAATGGTATAAATTGGTTAAGATGGAAGGGGTCCCAGAATATTTAGGAAAGTTAAAAAAGGAGTGCAGGTGGTCCAGGCTGGTACGTTTCAGAATGGGAGAAGGAATGAGTGAGTGTAAATATTGGATGAGTGAAGAAATGAAAATGTGTAGAGTATGTGGTTATGAAAGGGAATCATGGGAGCACGTGTTGGAGAGATGTACAGGGGAAGAGGATGGGGGAAAGAGCGTGGTAGATAGAGTTAGATGGATACTGAGCGGTTGTGGACAAGGGGAAAAGTGGATAAAGAGTCTAGAAGAGAATAGGGAAGAGAGAATACAAGGGGGTGGAATAAACCAAAATCCAGACCAAAATTGATACAAGAGAAATATGTAAGGAAAATTAGTGTTGCGTAACTTACAAAAGCTTGAAGAGAAATGGTAAGAGGAAATGGAAGCCCTGGAAGGTCTCGCGCAATTGTAAGATAATATGTAAGAGTTAGTAAATAATAAGAAAGCGAAGCGATTAACGGTTAAGTTAGGCATAAGGCATAGTGGTTAAGTGAAATGGTAAAAGGTGTAAAGGGAACGGAGCCCTCAAACCCGTAAAAGGGAGAGTAATAAAATACAACAATATTGATAATTAATTATTAATTATTAAAATTTACAATTTTACATGATTAATTAATAATTGAATAATTATCAATTAATAAATAATAAATAATTATTCAATTATTAATAATTCAATCATCTATTCATTCATAATTATTTAATAAATAATTGATAAATACTAAATTAATAAATAATTAAAATTAACAATGATAATTAAAATTGAATAATTAAAATTTACAATTTTAAGAAATAATTGGGAATTATTAATTAATTAATAACTAATTTATATTTATTAATTAATAATTCATTCAATCATTCATTTACCACATTGTGTCGATGAAATTTTACATTTTAACATATAAGAGATTCTACAGTGGCTCTTTATCACAGTTTATTTGTAAATTTCATTTAAAATTACATTGGCTGGCGAAATATGTAGTCATCTAGAGACTTTTTCAGCGATTCTTTATCAGAATCTGGTACATTTTGCCGATGAAAAATCACATTTAATAAGAGGTTCTGCAGTTGCTCTTCATCGCGAGTAATTTGTGAATTATATTCGCTTTTTAGTGTTATTCCGCGTTCTGCGCTAGCATTTGTGACGTTAGACTAAAATTTCTAAAAGTCTTAAAGAAATTCTGTTAAATTGTAAAAATGCTCTAACTTTTTGAATTTTGATGTAATTGAAAAATTAGATAGCAACAGTTTCGAAGTATATTTGATATCTAGTAAAAATTTTGATTGCAATTTTTTAATCTATCAAAAAAAAGTTTCTTCTATTTTTTGAAAATTTTAAAAATGATGAAAGGCATATAACTTTTTAAATTTCATCGAAATTAAAAACGCGATGAGGATAATTTGCAAGTATATTTCTCATTTACCAGAAACTTAAGACTAAAATTTCTAAAAGTCTTTAAAGCATTTTGTTTTTTTGAAAATACTCGTTAACTTTTTTAATTTTGATCTGATCGAAAAATTGTATTGTATATATGGCTGAAATATGAATCATTAACAGTGGAATAGGGCAGGGACAATTGTCTGCAGAAATGCAATGAAATTTAGGTAAGGTGGTTGTTGAGGACTCAGGCAAGCCTCATGAAACTTAAGACTACAATTCCTTAAAATTCTTTGAAGAATTTTGTTTTTTTGAAAATACTCGTTAACTTTTTAAATTTTGATCTTATCGAGAAATTGTATTGTATATATGGCTGAAATATGAATCATTAACAGTGGAATAGGGCAGAGACAATTCTCTGCAGAAATGCAATAAGATTTAGGTAAGGTGGTTGTTGAGGACTCAAGCAAGCCTAATGCTTTAAGGGGATTTATCAGAGTTAGAAAACGGGATTCCAGTTTTCAGCCGCACGGTTGAATATTTTTATCTGATATTTTGCATACCTCATCTAAATATTAGTCTGTTTTGCCGACTAGATTCGGTTTTTTTAAAAAATGTTTCTATTTGATGTTATAACCAAAAAGGAAAGAACAATAGAAAAAAAATTCAGTGACGCTCAGTGTTAGCTGAGTGTGTATTTTCGCGGCATGGACATCGACCGTAGTCAAACTTACGAGGCAGACACCTCGGAGCGCATCGAATTACCCGAAACGTATAATTTCAAGAAAGTGAAAAAAAAGCTTCATGAAAATCGGTTAATATTTGCAGTAATAATAGAAATGTTGAAGTGCACATGATAGTATGCTCAGATACACCGCACTCTGGGAGGAAACGCATTTTTTTCGTTCAAAAAAGTCTACAGCCTTCAATTTTTCCCCGATCTGCAATTATTTTTTTTTTAATTGAAGTGCGCTAAACTTCCAAGAGCACCTTGGTCAGAGATTGTTACATTTTCATTTGTTTATTTATTATATGTTTACTCGAAGTATGAGAAAATCAAGATTTTTCACAAAATCATTATTTAGTCTTTAACAGTGGTTTGCATATAATGAAAATCATCGTAAATCAACGCAAGAGTACTCCCAGAATAGAAGTAATTTGATTATTATCTGTTTTAGTTGTTATAAACAAATTAAATCAACAAATAGCCAAATATTGTAATTTTGGTTGAAAATTTTTTTTTTTCGGATGAATATGCTTCAAATTATTGTGAGAGTGACTGGTAGTCACAATTTTTATAAAACATCAACAATTGTAATGGTTATGAACAATTTTGTGCAGAAATTTGGAATTTGTGGTTTCTTCTATTTCGGTTATTCCTTTATCATCGGAATTGATGTAGATATTCGGAAAAATGATATATGTTTCATTATATTTGTTAAAATACAACAATTGTTGATTTTGTAAAGAAATAAAATAAGTAAATATGAAAATTTTGCCTGGAAAATAATTTTTTTGCACTAAAACTACTTTAAATTTTTGCGAGAGTTGGTTTTTTTAATGCAATTTATCAACCGTTTGCTTGAATCCCTTTTCTTAAAAGTTATTTCACAGTCTCTTAAACTCAAGAGAAATGTTTATTATTTATCAGAAAGGATCGCTTGGTTTTTGAAATAATTTTTCATAAGAATTAGTAGATTTTTTCCAGTGACTCTGTTTAAAAAAATTAATTGACTTTTCTTCTACTATTTACTGAAATTCGCCTAAATCTCATAAGACTTTTCTCTGTAGCCTCTCTGTCCTTTCTATCTATAAGCGATTATTTTTTCTGTGCAGAGGAACAATTTATTGATGAAGTAAATTTTTTTATTCTAGTTTAAGAGACCTATTTAAAGACCACTGTGTACATAAATAGTTAATTCTGTGTATACATTTACTAATCTGATAAAAGTGGCGATGGAATAGGACTTTTTAGCTTGACATGTTATGATAAATAAGGACAGTACAAAAATGTAATTAGCTGCGCTTTAACAACAACCAAAACAATGTCCTAACAGCACTTAGTAGATCGCGAGTTGTCATCTATCAAAGATGGTTCCTCGCAGCCTGTATTTACAGGTAAATAACAACAGGAGTTGAGTTTTTTTTGGAAATACCTCGTTTCTGAATGAATCCAAATTAAAGATGCCAGAGAAAAAAATAAAGTGTATTAATTACTGCGCAAATCTAAAAAATCAAAAATAATTTGTTAGTTTAGAGTTTCACATACATTTCATAGCTTTATTTACCGATTCTTTTTCACAGATATACATCATTTTACATTCAAAATATTTTTTATTTCGCTGCAATATGAGTATTTTCACGCAGTGGATGAACCCAATAAATGGTGTTATAACATGGGAAGAAAAACATTCAGACTATGATTACCACCAAGAAGTTGCCAGATCAGCATTTGCTGATATGTTGCATGACAAAGAAAGGGTCAGTATCTTTTATGTCACTTAATGTTAAGCGACTTACTTTTTTTCAGCTACCGTCAACCGGCGTAATTATGGAACAAAATTCGAGAATTTTTCAAATCGCGGCTTCGCAAAAAATCTGAAAATGTACTCAATTTTGTTTGTCCCATACAGAACTGTTCTTAAGAGCCTTCTGAAGGAGAATCTTATGAAAATTTGCATTTCATCATACCTCAATCGAAAGTCGAATATTCGATTATCGATATGATGAAAAATTGTATGCATGACTCGGGCCGAGGCAATGATTTCACCCGTTTGATTTGCCTTTCGACCCTCGTCACGCAATATACTATTTAATACTTTTTAAATTTTTCATTAAGTTAATATTATTTATAATATAGATCGTCCGCGAGGAAAAGGACTTAATGCGGAAAAAATCGTTTTTTAGTTTTTACACCAATCGATAGCTTTTTATTTGCTCTTTCATAATAAAAAGTATTATTCCTATATCTGAAAAATTCTAATTGGTATTAAACTGCAAAGTGAGGCCCTCTTAAGGAGTTCGTGTGTTGAACCGCCTCTTTAATCGCTCCTCTTGTAAAATGAAGATACCGCGCGTTAGGTCCCTTTCTTCGCGACGGTCACATGTTTATAACAGTTAACTTCAAAATTGTTCAATTTCTAACGAATGTCATATTTTTTAAGGTAGATTGCACCCATCTATAACCAACATTTTCCTATTTTGCTTTTCCTAACGCGCACCTAGGGCGCTCGTCTGTCGGATCTTGCGCTTCGCACCCGGCTACGAAAAATATAATTTTAAACAGTTTGCTAAATTTTTTTTGATTTTAGATTAATATCTAGCTCGCGCTAGATTTTTTATATGTATTTATATAATTATATATATAATTATATATATATATTATATATTATATATATATATATATATATATATATTATATGTATTTATATAATTGGCCAACGGCCATACCACGCTGAAAACCCCAGTTCTCGTCAGATCACTGAAGTTAAGCAGAGTTGGACGCGGTTAGTACTTGGATGGGTGACCATTCAAGAATACTGACATGAGTGCTGTTGGCACATCGTGGGTGTGGTGAGACCACACTTGTAGTTATTTATAACTACAAGAAAAACCTAGAAACACTACCCGAATCGGGTAGTGTCACGCCTACCCTGAAAGGGAAATGGTTTAATGGTATAGATATAATTCTCTAATAAATTATATAATCACAAAAATTTGAATTTTCAATTCGTGAATAGTATTTTCGATGTTTAAAAGAAAAAAGGTGAGTTCTATAAAATCATGACTCTTTTTCGTATGGCGCATAGTTTTTCCGGAAATTGACATTTTTTATTTTTCATAACATTTTTCACGATTAAAACAAAAACTGTGCATCTTATCAAAAAATGGTTTCAAAAAAATGTTTAGATCCTTTTGGGACTAACAATTTTTCTTGTTGCCATTTTTTTTTGTATCTGGTGTCGTTTGAGTGGAATATCTGTGAGGGCTGCGAGAGATTATGATTGGTAGGTTATTCATGATTCACATTTACCGCCAACAAACAACCCATCAAGAACTTCTCAGATCTCTCGCAGGCATTCCACAACCTGAAATCAAAGCTGAAAGATCTAGAGAGTAACTCTACTCATTAGGAATGTGAACACCACAGTTTCGATTACAGAAAGAAAAATGACAGCGGATCAAATCACGAACGGCAAATGGAGCTCGAAGAACGAAAAAAAAAAGAAAAAACTCAATTGAAGTGCGAGGTTTTCGATCCAGAGGCAGATGATTAGGCAATTAAATCAAGGAAACGCTTTTTGATCTGACTGGAGTGATAATTAGGATTAAAGGTTTGAAACAAATTACTGGAGGGGCTCTCATCAAACTGGACTCATGAGAAAAGGAAATTCAATAATGGATTGAAGAGGTGGTCTGGGAAGTCAGAAAAAGAGGAGAATCTGAGAGCTATGTGTACATGAACTGGAGAATTGGCGAACGAGAACTTTCATGGAGTGTAGAAAATGGCTAAGAAGAGATCCATTTTTTTCGAGGACCACGAACGAAGATTCATTAATTGGGTGGTCTGGAATTTGGCAGGTAGTAAGAAAGTCATGGAAGTATGGGACTTTTTATGTAATTTTGATGTTATTCTAATTCTAGAAACATCGGTTCAAAAAGATAACGAACGTATTCTAACTGATAAACTTGATAAAACTCTTTCTTGGAAATCCAAAGCAGCAGTAAGAGGTCATAAAAAAAGGAGACCTAAAGGGGGCAACTAGTTGGGATTCGTAAAAATATAGGGCAAAATGTATCTGTAGAAGAGTGGGAATATGGCCTAATTTTAAGTAATGATGCATTCGGAGATAGGCACATTAAAACAAACATAACTATTTACAACAATGTAGGAGTAGCAAATGCTTTTAAAGAACTTAGAGCTATATTAGAAACCTTAAAGGCAAGGGAGAGCGCGTGATTTTACTAGGCGATTGGAATGCGAGGATAGGAGAGCGTCAAGGAGAATGTGAATTTGATGAGCATGACCCACCCAAAAATGATTACAAAAACAGAAAATCAGAAGACAAAGTTGTTAATTCAGAAGGAGTCACTTGTTAAAATATTGTGAAGAATTTGGAATGAGAATACTGAATGGAAGAATGAATGGGGATATTGAGGGCAAGTGGACTCATGTCGGAGAGGATGAGGGTTCGGTGATAGATTATGTAATTGAATTAGAGGGATGGGAATAGCGAAGCTATTGGGAAGCGTGAAAGAAACAAGAACAAGGTGCACAGGCTTCATTGGAACGACGAGAAAGGTGAAGAATGCAGAAAAGCATTGATATAACTGTAGGAAGCAGATGAAATTGCCTCAAAAGAAGATTGGCAATATTGGCAATATTGAAAACATATACAACCGACCAAAATGAAAGCAAAAAGGAAAATAACAAACTAAAAGAACTACGTATTAAAAAGAAAAAAAAGAAAAGGGAAGAAAATCAGTAAAAGACAGTGGAAGAAACACTTTATGAAGCTACTTGAGGTTGAGGAATTAGAACAGCGAAAAGATCAACAAATGACAAAGCAGGAAAGCAACACGCCGCAAGATTCAGAAGGAAGAGAAACTGCGAATACTGAATGACAAGAGATGGAAGATGGGAGGGATCTTAATGCAAAAATTTCTGAGGAAGATTTGAAAAAAGTAATAAAGAGTCTCAAGAGAGGGAATACCACAGGAGAAGACGGAATCACCATAAATATCATTCAAGAACTTTCACAAGTATGGGAGGTAGAATTCCAAGTAATAACAGGAGATGGAATCGCGTAGTGCTTCGTGGCATATATAGACTTGCAAAGGCGTAAACGAGATTTTAAACAGCAAATGGACTAAGTGAGTAGCAGAGTGGGCAGCTGGAAAGACAGGAACGGAATTTGAAAATCATATAATTCAAAGCTTAAATAAAAAAAGCTAACCCCGTCCTCTGTGGGTTTGCAAAAGATTTCGAAGAAAAGGGAATAGAGAAGGGTAGCGGCTGTGAAGTAACCTTTGATTAGAGGATGATTACTGATTAAAAAATGTTAAGCATATAAAATATGTAAATAGTTTGAAAATGCGTTATAATTTAGTTTTAAGACCAAATTTACATGTACAAATACAACTGGGAATGTAAAAATTGTAAAAACTCGCAAGAGTGTACAAAAGGAGGAAATAAATATTATATTATTATAGTAAATACTTTGGCAGGAAACCTGTTTATTGTTCAGAGATTGTCTGTTTTTTCAGGGACTGTACTTTTGATAACAAAATGTTGAAAAGCACTGAAAGTGTAGAATTTTAATCCCAAAAATTTGTTGTATCCAAACACGAATAGGATATTTTTTATGGAATGAAGGTGGTCTAGAATGCTGTTAGTAGGAAAATACGTTATTTTCTTATAAACGAATAGAATGACTTCATTCATTTTCATCCTAAATAATCGCGGTTCCAGCCCATGGACAGCTGTCAGTTCTGAAGACATTAACTAATTGCAAGAAAATTGTGAAAATTTTCACTTGTGAATTGAATGCAGTTGCGGTTAATTTACGGACAACGTGCGGCTCAGTGCCTGACGGCGCGGGCGGAGCGGGGAAAGCAGCTTACGCATGGGAGGCGTTCGCGCTTAAATTTAATTACCGTCTTCAAAATGCGTTAGCTGCAAAAATCTTGTGAACAAAGTAACATATCGAGACTTTTTTTTAAAATTTGGGTTAACTTTTTGCGCTGATTAACAATCCTACATTAAAAGTTCGCAAATAGTACATCTAATGCTTCAAATTTAAGGATATTTTTATTATTTTCACTAACTGCACAATTTCTGAAGTAATTTTCCCATTGAAGGTGAACTGTATTTCATCGATTTAAAGTTCATTCAACCATGTTTGACAAAATGTATATAAAATGAAAAATTGATTGTCATTTAAACGCAGGTCGTAACAGATTATAAAAAATTGAGAAGTAAAGGGCAGAACATACGAAAAATTATTCAAAGTATTTCTTTGTAAGCACAGCGTATTTATTTAACATAATGGATATAAGGATACGAATATATAAGAAAAATTTGCATATATTTAATCTACGCCTGCCTGTTTCTCGCAAGTTCAGATTCTTCTTCGCTTTCGTCGCTTTGCAAAATTACTCAATATGAAGAACATGAAGAAACCAATATAGGAAGAAGTGTGTTTATATTTCTAACGTACGCCTTTTTTTCGCAATATAAAATTCGTCTTCGCTTTTATCTCCTTGCTTATTTCTGCAACACAGAACTGTTTAAAGATACAAATGTCAGAAGAAATATGTACACGGAAAAATATGCATAGTTGAAATAGAAAAATACTAAGCAACATAATCAACAGAACTGAAATATATTTGAATAAAGTAATTTTCTTTTTTTGAAGCAGCCAACTGTATGTACGATTCATAGATGTAATTCAAAATTGAAACGTCACATGGAATTTTTGATTAGTAACAAAGAAGTACACATTTTATAATTTGGCATCCAAGTTTTGGAAACTTACAGAAATTTTAAAACAAGTTCTGCTATCAATGCCAGTCACTTTTATTTCAATTTTTCGGTTTTAAACTGCATACTTTTTACGTAAACTATAAAATTAATTATAAATTTGAAACATCTGTGAAAATAATTTTCATTTAATCAACTTTATATTCAGATTTACAACATTTTTATTTCAGCTATATAATATCTCTGCCGTAAGGATTTAGGAGTGTCATTCATTAAAAATAATACAGAAAATAAATGAATATATAAAGATGAATACATGAAGTATATAAATGAATAATTCGCTTTCTCTTCCATTTATGTGGAATCGAAAACTTCAGCTTAATGACAACCAATTTATCTAACCAGTTTTTTTATTTGAATTAGTTGTATTTTCTAGAAAGTAACAAGTTTAAATGAGGTATCGCGTTTTTCACAAGGTCCCGGAAGCAATTGGAAATTATGAATGTTTTAAATTGCAAGCGGCAATATAGACGTCGCCCTATGCGCGTACCTCCTCGGCTAAGAACGTGTTCCAGCGGACAATATGAAATTCAAGTCAAATAGGGCAGCGTCAAGATTGCCGCTTGCAATTAAAAACATTTATAATTTTTTAACCATTATTCTGATTGACCTAGAACTTTTCAGAAAACTTCTACAGATCTTAGTCAACAGCTTTCTCACTGGAAGTTTTCCGTTGCTTAAAATTCACTCGATAAACGAAGCGCTTGAACGTTTAATAAAATATTAACGTTTTCTTTCCTCAACTAGTTCCAAAAATCTTGAAAATGTAATTTAGTATTAATAACATTGATAAATTCTGGAAATTGACTAAGTTCGCGCGAGTTGAAGTGAAAAAAGATTGAAATTGTTTGTTTTCGTCAAATCTGGTTTTTATCAATTACCTCAAAAGCTGTAAAACCTACAAATATTTGTTAAAGGAAAAAAAGATGCGCTTTGAAATTCTCTAAAAGTATCAGTCCTTAAAATTAAAATTCGAACGATTTCAAAAATTGACTTTCTGGACAATACTTCTCAAGCTGAATCCTCGCGAATCCCCTTTTGATCCGGAGAGGTTCAATTGTAGTCCATTATAAGTTCCCTTTTTTCTCCTTTTTGGTTAAAAAACAATAAACTTTTCAACCATTGTTTAAAATAATACGTTTCACACTACCCATTTTGTGCATATTTTATGTATTTACTTTGTGAAAATGACTTCCAGAATATCTGTTTTCGAAAGTAAATGAAGAAAAAATATATAAATTGCCTGATTTTACATTTTTTATTTATTACTCATAAAAATGTTATTGAAGGGATTAGTTTTATAACGTTGTATTATTTTATGTTAAGAATGCAAAAAATTGATAAATCATCATCATCTTACAAAACAATTTTCAAGTTTTTTAGATGTAGACTATCTTTTGATATTCAGTAATTTATCAGTTAACATAAAATAATACAACGTTATAAAACTAACCCCTTCAACAACATTTTTTATGAATAATAAATAAACAATGTAAAACCAGTTAATTTATATATTTTTTCTTCATTTACTTTAGACAACAGATATTCTGGAAGTAATTTTCACAAAGTAAATACATAAAATATGCACACAATTGATAGTGTAAAGCGTAGTATTTAAACAATGGTTCAACAATTGATTGTTTTTAACAAAAAAATAGAAAAAAGTGTACTTGTAATGTACTACAAATGCATATATGCCATCAAAATGTTCAAATACGGTCGCAGTACATTTTCCAGTACATGCACAGCCTTCCGAATAGAAAGGGTCAAAGTTTCATGTTCCTAACCCCTGACCTATTAGAGCAAAAACATTTTTTTTTGTTTTTGTTTTTTACGCAAAATTTAGTCTTTCATAATTTATCCTCTTAACGTTTTTCTGCAGGATATGTACGAAACAAGCAGAATCACGGTATGCTAAGGTGGAAATGACACCGACCTGGGATGCGAAAATAAGACCCTCTGTCCCTCTGCGGACAATTGTCCAGGGATGGTCCCGAAGAGATAACTCCTAAGTCGAGGCGTAACAACCGTACTAAAGCTGAATGGCACCTGGGCGAGGTGTCCTGAACAGTGGCTCTGGGATACCGGATCCTTTCCCTAGCTGTTCGTGGGAACAACAATGACACCACCAAATCGCCAAAAAGTTGTAGATGCGGTTCAAAACGATCGAACGCGCAGAGCACCCGACAATGGGTCGGCAAACAATGCCGATCATCCTGGAGTTCGGGGTGCTGAAAATAATTTAGGTGGAAACACGATGACGAACCGGCGAAACGCCCACATTGAGTGAACGGATCAACTCAAGGATGACTTGCTAGACTGCTATGATGCCAGCATTATCCCGTGGAAAGCAGGCACCTTCTGAGAGATGATCGCGATTTCAGGACAAGTGGGAACATTAACATGCAAGTTGCTGCTAAGCCCCAAGATCTGGCTGAAATGGATGCCTACCTTCGTGGAGGTATCTCGCAAGATTCCGACCTCTGGACTGTCAATTGCTCAGTTTATGATGCTGCGAGAGCTTTGGCTGATTCAAATCGAAAGCTAAAACCGACGATGGATCAAAAGACCAAAAGACGCTTGCATCAACTGAACAAGAAGATTGGATGGGCAAGACAGAATGCGTCCCGTGTTCAGTGTGTGATTGACTACATAACATCTGGTAGACCGTTCATGGAAAGGGTTCGAAAGTTCGCCCAAGAACTAAGGATCTTAAATCACACACTGAACAAGTCAAAGCTGCTGAGAATCAAGCAGCATATTGTCGACAAACTACAGCTGTTATCTGACGCAAGGAGGAGAATACTGAAGAGGGAGAGATGGATCAGGGAGAATCAACAGTTTCTCGCTGACCCATCGCGCCTCTTCAGCGATCTACCTGTTTCTGTAAAAAATCCACCCAAGCCCAAGGAGGTAGAGACTTTTCCAGGAGTTTTGCGACAACCTCATAAAATATGAGGAATGTCCATCAATCAATGCCGAAGAGGTGAAAAAAGCACTTAGTGGCACGAAGAGCTTTTCCGCTGCTGGACCAGATTGTATCAAGAACTTCTAGTGGAAGAAGTTTACTTTTACACACCAGCATTTGGCCTGCATATTCACGTCATATTTAAAGTCTGAGACGCCCATTCCGCAGTGGCTGGTGTTAGGACGCACGATACTTCTGCCGAAAAAAGGCAACTTGTCCAACCCAGAGAATCACAGGTCAATAACTTGTTTGAGCACACTGTATAAGATCTTTACAGCTGTCCTAAACAACACGATTGTTCGACGAATTGAGCCTGTGTGGCGAAAGATGTACGAACAACGTGGCTCGAAAAAGGGTGTACCAGGCTGTCGAGAGAACCTGGTAATTGCCAGGTGTGTCTGTAAAGACGCTGCAGCCCATCAGCGCGTCCTGTCAATGGCCTGGATCGACTACCGGAAAGCTTTCGATTCAACCTCTCATAGACTTATCATCTGTCTGTTGGAAAGCTGGATGGTGCATCCACACGTAGTGAGATGCATAGAGAGATTGGTGCCTCTTTGGAAAACGAGATTTACGATCTCATCTAGAAATTATCGTGTGACAACGAAGAACGTCACCTTCCAGAGGGACGTCTTTCAGGGTGATACCAAGAGCCCTTTGCTTTTTTGCATCACACTTCTGCCTTTATCTCTCGCATAACGAAATTCATCTGGATACCTCTGTGGCGACACTAATCAGCCCGAGCATAAGGTCACTCATGTATTTTATATGGATGACCTGAAGATCTATGCCTCTGATAAAGGCAAACTTGAAACTGATATAAATATCGTCAAGAAGTAGACAGGAGAGATTGGGATGGACTTTGGATTGGACAAGTGTGCCAAAATTAATCTGAAAAAAGGAAAGATTACTGCCGTTCCCAAGGACCCTGAGCTTGTGGATATAAGTGTTATTAGACATCTCAATACTGGAGAGACCTATGCATACCTGGGCGTGCCCCAAAGCCGCATTCAGGACGTACCATCAGTGAAGGAGTCTCTCCGAAACAGATACAAGCATCTTCTTCGACAGATTTGGTCTTCCAATCTGTTGGCGTTGAACGAGGTATCTGCGGCTAACATGCTTGCCGTCCCGGTTCTACTCTACTCTTTTGGGTTGGTTCAATGGACGAAGAACGAGCTTAAGGCCCTTGATATCACCACACGTAAGATCAAGCATATGCATAAAAGCTTTCATATCAATTCGTCAGTTCCGCGGTTATACATTTTACGCCGTCAAGGTAGACGCAGACTTCTGAATCTCCAGTGTCTTCATAAACGAATTGTTCTAAGTACAGCTTCCATCATTGCGAATGGCAGAGATCCTCTCCTAAAAATGTGCAGGAACCACGAGATGATTGAGGAAGGAGCGTTCCTTTACAAAGCCGCGGAGCAAGCGGCCGAGACCCTTGGCCTGAATTTTAACATCAGAAATGAGGAAAGTGCATTACTCCATCTAGATGCTTTACTTCTAAAAGCCGAAGTGAAGAAATCAGAGGTTCAGAAATTTTACCAACAGCTACTCGACAAGAAAATGCACGGAAACTTTCACAGAAATGTAGAAAAACAGTCGTTGTCGAAGGAGCAAACTTTTGCTTTCCGCAGATCATCAGGGTTTAATTCAGGTACAGAGGGTTTTATTTTCGCATGCCAGGACGGTGTTTTTTCTATCTTAACATACCGTGACCGCATTTTATGTCAAGAAGTTCCCAGTGATATGTGCAGAGCGTGTCATGCACACGCTGAGTACCTAGAACACATACTATCGGGGTGTCAGACCCACGCAGGAACGACATATATCTATAGCTTAATGCGGCCCTAAGAGTGCTTTATTTCCATCTTTGTCGCTCTTACGGTGTTGGTCGCGACCCTGCCCTGCCGAACGCTCCAAGGGAGATGGAGTCAATTGTCCAAAACGAGAAGTGCCAAATTTTCTGGAACTGCGATTTTCGGACAGCAGTCTCCGTTGCACACTGGAGGCCTGACATCGTTCTCTAAGACTTCGAGAAACGAACTATATTCGTGATCGAATTCTCGGCTCCGTCCGAATACAACATCGCTGCCAAGGAGAAAGAATAGGCGGAGAGGTATCAAGACCTTAAAAGAGAGCTGCAACGACTGTGCACACAGCATTCGGTACAAGTAATTGTCCTTGTGATAGGTGCTCTCGGAGGTGCGAAACTATCACTGGTTCGTAACCTTAAAGCCATACCCGCGTGCCAGAAATATGCCAAGGCACTTGCGAGATGGATGCATAAAGCTGTCATCCTTGAGTCGCTTCGTGTCCTCAAGACACACGATGGTTCCGCCGGCCTGTCGTTGTGGATATCGTGGATATTTTTAACTATTAAAAGCTCAAAAATGGTTATTTCTGATCCGGATAAGCGGAAAATCCGCATATAGTGACCAAATAAAGGGGAAAAAATAAACTTTTTTGAACTTGTAATAGTTAAAAATATATAATATTTCTTGAATGTTACGATTATCAGTTTCACTTTAACATGAACTCGCGAACACAGGACATTTTTCCATTTGGTCTATGCTTACTAGGTATTGTATTTAGTAGACAATATGCATTTTGTACGGCTTATCCGGATCAGAAATTACCATTTTTGAGCTTTTAATAGTTGAAAATATCTACGATTTTGTGAATTTTACGATTATTTGTCACTTTAATATGAACTCGCAAACACAGTTGTGATTTCATCGTACCTTGTGACCACCCACCTCACGGTTGTAAGACGTGGCCATAAGTGTGATTTACCGCGGTTCTACTGGGAACCGGTGTCATTTTTTAGATGGCATTTAGTCTCAGTGGGCCCTGCGGCGGTTCTTTAACCCTTTTTTCTTAATTATATATATATATATATATATATATATATATATATATATATATATATAGGGTGTCCCAGACTGAAGTGTCCGGACTTATATAGGTATATAAAAATAGAAAAAATAAATGTATGTTTGTATATTAGGGTGGTCGATAATTGAGCGAGTGCATGGCGTTGAAAATTTTGGCTGATTTTAGCTAAGAAAATTCATCATATTTCATAAACTCGTCAACTGTCAATGGGCAAGCTAACTCTGCATTTGCACCTGTGTTACTCGCAGGGAATTATTGGTTAGTGGGCGGAATACACTCACTTTGGACTCAGGTAGTGAGACCCAGACTTCCACCTTTGTATGTTTTTCACCTGTTCTACGTCTACTCCTTGGATTTCTTAGGAATTTAGGTTTTATTGAGAATGTTTCAATATTAAAAATTCTGAAGAAATAAGTAATCAATTTATAAGAATAGTGGAATAAATTGTATCAATGGTAATAGTTTATAATTGTTTATATTTCACTAGTTATAATGAGTGCAATTTATGTATATTTAATTCAATTAACTGATTATTAATTGTTTAACTAAATTCAATCATGTATTTATAGTAATTCATTAAAAGTTTGGTAGAAATTACACTAGATTTTAAATTAGGAATTATTACTGAAAAATTTGAAAAACTTAGCGAGTTACAGAGGAATGAATGATTGAATTTATTCAAACAATTAATAATAAGTGAATTAAATCTTACGTAAACTATAATAATACGTAAAGTATTATCATTATTGAAAATTATTGTATTCTTCGTAAGTGGTTCAGAATTCATCTCCTTTGATTAAAAATTCTACGATTTGGTTAAAGATTGAACTATTTTTTTGAAGATTTGATTTTTTTTTAATTAAAATATTTTGTTGAAAATTCGTTTTATTTGGTTGAAAATCAATTTGAACCATTTTGTTTACATTTTATTTCTTCAACAATTTCATTTTTTAATTAATTACTTTTTTTAACCCATTTTATCATTTTTTAAATTGTATTATTTGTTTAAATTTATTTTTTATTCCATGTCATTTCTTCTGCAATTTAATTTCTTAAATAATTTTCTTTTTTCAACAAATTTTCTTTTTTAAACAATTTTATTTTTGAATAATTTTATTTTCTAAACAGTTTTATTTCGTTAACATTTGTTTTAATTTGTCAAACATTTTTATTTTTTATAATTTTATTTTTGCAATACTTAATACATTAATATATACTTACTTAAATAATAATTAATTAATTAAGAAAATAATATTACTCGATGATAAAATGGTTTCAATAATATTAATTAAGTTCATGTGAGCGTAACCTCAAATTTTTTTTTTACATTTTTTTCAAAATCAACCTACGTTCACGCGAAACGCGACATCGAGTTGAAAATTTGGGAAACTAAATATGAAGCACTAAGAAACGCGGGTCTGGTCCTAAATTTGTGTAATTATGAAAAAATCAACAAACAAAAATTTTGTTATAAAAAAAGTTTTTTTATACTTATAAAAATTTGGGACCAGACCCGCGTTTCTCAGTGCTTCATATTTAGTTTCCCAAATTTGCAACTCGATATCGCGTTTCGTGTGAACGTAAGTTGGTTTTGAAAAAAATTTGAGGTTACGCTCACATGTTAGCGTCGCCTTTCTTTTACATTGCCGATGGTGTGACTTATATGTTTCTTAATTCATTCAGTATTTTTTACTGCTGTGTAATATACATATATATTCAATAAACGGTATTAAAACTGTAAGGTTATGAGCCCAGAGTGTTTGCCCAGAATGTCTAGTGAAATGCACTTTTATAAAAAGGTAATCTAACCCAAAAACACAAAGTTTCTCTCTGTCTGTCTCTCCCCCCCCCCCCCCTCGCCCCTCTTTCTCCCTATCCCCCTCTCTCCTTTCTACTTAAAAAGATTCCCCGAAATTTGTAATTCTATAACCGATTTTAAGGGAATCATTAACATTGCGTAATTTAAAGTTTGCTTCACTTTACATTTGCAAGCTTTACTTAATTAACATGAAATTTTATGCAATTTTTCCTCAAAGTATGACAGAAAAGTTTTCAATAATTACAACACGTGCATTAATGTTTACTTTTACAAACCTTTACTTTATATTTGGAAACTTTAATCTGCGTTATTAAAGTTTGCAGAACTGCCATTTATTCTTTAACATTTCGCTCATCACAAAGTATTACAATAATGTCAAACATTCTCCTAGCCTAGCTAACACGGGCCTTCTGGATCTCTGGGTCGAGGCCCCTCCCGGACCGATTTACAGCTTTGAAATCGGAACAGGAATGACCTGCGGTCCGCCTGGCGACCAAGAAACAGCCCTCCGTTTGTTATGGTGGTCTGCAAGTGGGTATTTGAACATTGAGTGTCTCACTCAATGTGACCACCCCCCTAAGCCATGGGTGTAGAGTGATCGTGATCGTGGCACTTTGGCACCTAGGGGTTATGAAGGTGTCCTAACGGCCTCTCGGGGGCACCGGACGACCTCCCCGAGTAATTAGTCTTACTCGTGCATGCGGGGTTCTGCAGAGGCGGACCTTTTATTTCCCTAGCTAATATGGACCTGATCGGGCCGGGGGCAGCAAACACATGCTTACCTTGCTATGCCCAATTTGGTTTATTTCTCTAACAATCGCATTTTTCAAAATTTTCAATGAATAATTTTGCACTCCCACGCAGTGGGATGAAATAAAAAAACGAGTTTCAAAATAACTTTTAGAAGGCAATTGTTGGCCGATTTTTGATTTCTTTTTTTGTAATTAAGCATTTAGTTTCGAATCTGGTAAAGTTAATTGTTATAAATCAATTAAATTAACAAACAGTCTCCATTGTGGATTTGTCGTCTTTAAAGTACATTTTTAAGTTAAAATTACTTGCTTTTATTAACAAAATGATACTCGATCATATAAATTTATCATTCGATATTTGTCATTAATTTTATAATCAAATTACACAAACAAATGCCCAGTGTTGACTTTTGAAGGCAGGAAGAAATCTTTTTTTCTCTTAATTTTCCTTAAGCGACGTCATCAGTGATGTTTAGTAATAATAATTTCTCATCCGATATTTTTTATAATTTGATAAAAAAATTATATGAACAAATGCCCAGTGTGGACATTTGAAGGCAGGGAGAAATAGACTTTTCTCTTAATTTTTTGAAATTATGTCGGCAATGATGTTTATTTATGAAATTTTTTTATCTAATAGTTTTTTATTAATTTTCTAAATAATTCTATAAATAAATGCCTAGTGTCAACGTTTGAAGACAGAAAAATTTGCTTTTTCTCTGAATTTTGTTTAAAATTTAGTTGCCAATGATGTTTATGTATGAAATTTTGTTATCTCATTTTTTTTTTGTTAATTTTCTAACTAATTCTATAAACAAATGCCTAGTGTCAACGTTTGAAGGCAGAAAAATTCGCTTCAAGTTCAAGTTTATATTGAATTTTATGGAAAAATTTTCAGTCTATTTTACTCAAATCCACTGCAGTAGCTTTAATTTATTGGTGCAATATTTTACTCAACTTGGGAAATTCCGAAAGCTAAAATTTGGTCTGATTTGAAAATTCATTAACTATCATCATAAATTTGGTTTATTTGTCAAACAATCGCATTTCTCCAAATTATCCGTTAATAATTCTCCACGCCCAGTTCAAAAGTATGAATAGTCTCATTCCTAGCCTAATTTTCAAAGTTATTAACAAGTACCACAAAGTTGGTTCATTTCTCAAACAATCTTAATTCTCAAAATATACTTCAATAATTCTCTACTCCGAGTGCAGAAGTATGAATAGTCTCATTCCTAGCCTAATTTTAAAACTTATTAACAAGCATCATTTTGGTTTATTTCTTTAACAATCGCATTTCTCAAAATTCTCCTTTAATAATTTTCCACGCCCAGTGCAAAAGTATGAATAGTCTTATTCCTAGCCTAATTTTGAAACTTATCAACTAACATCATAAATTTGGTTTATTTCTCAAACTATTGAATTTCTCAAAATTATCCTTTAACAATTTTGCACGCCCATTGAAAAAGTATGAATGATCTCATTCCTAGCCTCATTTTGAAACTCATTAACAAACAAATTACATAAACAAATACCCAATGTAAACATTTGAAGAGGGAAAGAAATCGTTTTTTATTTTTATGTTCCTTAAATAATGTCATCAGTGATGTTTAGTGATGAAAATTTGTCATCACATATTTTTAAATAATTTTCTAACAAATTCTATAAGCAAATGCCTAGTGCTAACATTTGAAGATAGAAAAAATTATCTTTTTTTCTTACTTTTTTAAATTTATGTCACCAATGATGTTTATTCGTGAAATTTTGTCATCCTATATATATATTTTTTGAATTTTTTTAACTAATTACATTAAAAAATTCCCAGTGTGGGCATATAATGGCGGAATAAGTTCGCTTTTTCGCTTAATTTGCCTTGTTATATGGTCAGTACTGTTCCGGCATGTAAATTTGATAATAAATGAATTTTATGAACATATACTCAATGTGGACGCAAATTTTCATAAGAAGAAATTACTTTAAGAGTCTACATTCGGCATTTGTTTATAGAATTGGCTTACAAAGTTAACAAACAAAAAAATTAGATAACAAAATTTCATAAATAAACACCATTGGCGACATAATTAAAAAAAATAAGAGAAAAAGCGAAATTTTCTGCCTTAAAACGTTAACACTAGGCATTTTTTTATAGAATTAGTTAGAAAATCAATCAAAAAAATACTAGGTAACAAAATTTCATAAATAAACATCATTGGCGACATAATTTCTCAACAAAAAAGAGAAGATAAAAAGCGAATTTTTCTGCCTTTAAACGTTGACACTAGGCATTTGTTTATAGAATTAGTTAGGAAATTATATAGATTTACCACCGGCATCAATAAAAGAACAAAACTACATAAAGAACGTGCATTATCGAAAATTGATTGGCGGTTCAATCTATATGGCAAATGCTTCTCGTCCAGACCTTGCATTTGCGGCTAGCCTATTAAGGATATTCAACGCTGATCTTAGAAAAATTCATTGGAAGGAAGCAAAAAGGGTTTTAAGATACCTTACTGTATAGCTCAACTACGGTATCACATATGTAAAGACTGGAGCAAAAATTATATCGATCTAAAATCTTGCTCTGGAAATATCACAATATTTGCACAAGGACCAATCAGCTGGGAAGCAAAGAAGCAGAAGTCAGTTGTTTTATCTACTATGGAAATGGAATATATAGCACTTTCCGAAATAACCAAGGAATCAATATATAATCAACGATTATATATTATGATAATCGGAGTGCTATTCGTTTAAGCAAAGATACCGTTTTCCACAAACGTAGTAAGCATATAGACATTCGTTTTCGTGTTTCGCGCGAGGTTCAAGAAAAGAAAGAACTTCTTGTGAATTATGTTTCGTCAGATAAAAACATCGCTGATGTATTGACAAAAACATTGTCTACGGAAAAACATGCGAAATGTTCAAGAATGATGCGATTGGGTGATTAATTCTTGTGTGCATGACTAAGCGGAGTGTTGGAATAATATTAAATTATTATATTTGATTCATGTTCACTCTAGATAGGACTATTTGATAGCTCGTACATAGGTTTGATTTTTGTGTATACTGCCTAATGTATTACTCGGCAAAAGCAGTGTTCTCTCCCCTCATCATCACTTTCGTTAGCGTCGCGTCAATAAACATTATTCAAACTATCATAAATATAATGGCTTTTCAGAATAAAAAGTATTATGCTGCCATAAAAGCTGCTATTGACAAAAAGCACAAGAACGGAGAAAAAGCAAATATATTGGATATTGGAACTGGAACTGGATTATTGTCAATGATGGCTGCTAAATGTGGTGCTGACTCCGTCATTGCTTGTGAAGTAAAGTTGATGCTTTATATATATTTTAAAATCAGAATTAATCAGTTTATATATATATATATATATATATATATATATATATATATATATATTTATATTCTATGCAAAATAATTAATCAGTTATTAATAATTTTAGGCTTTCAAACCAATGGCGAAATGTGCAGCAACAATAATCAGAGAGAATGGATTTGAAAAAAGGATCAAATTAATACAAAAACGCTCAACGAATTTAACTGTCGGAGAGAATGGTGATCTTCTACAACGGGCTAATATTTTAGTTACAGAAGTATTCGATACAGAGTTAATTGGAGAAGGTGCACTTTCAACTTTCAACCACGCCCATCAATTCTTACTAGAAGTAAGCATTACTGCTTTTACACAAATTTTTAAAAGTATTAGTAGATTCCCATAGTCCCTATATTTCAGAAAGATACCACGAACTCAACCTTTGATGTCACATGTAAATTTCATTTAAAAGTGTAACGCTTTAATTGAGCTGCTCTCTAGAAAAACTGCCTATGTAGCTTTCGATTTACTAGTCCAAAACGAAAATGGTATTTATTTTTTAGCTGTGAAAACATTCCTCTCTAGCTCTACTGGGATTCAAATCACGGGTCTGCGGATTGTCGTTCGGCTGCTCTTACCCACTCAGCTACGGAGGGGAACGAAATTTTTTTTTTTTACAGCTTCTCACAAGCGAATTGACGACGTCATTCCAAGTCTTGTAAGATTTTGTAATTTCCAATCTTATTAAGATAAATGAATTTTGATGTTATGCTTGTTGAATAGGGTAGTGATATAGTTTTTGTTGTTAAAAAGTGTTTGAAAAATCTATTAAATATGTTTAACGCTTCTAATTGGAAATTTTACAGTTTTAAGCTGAGGATTTCCTATAGGCGAAAAAGAACCTCATTACTTCAAATTAAAGAGAGAGGGAACCAACATTCCAAGAGAGAGAGGAGGGGGGGGGGGCTGCCATCAAAGTAATGCAGATATAGGCTTAAGGGTACATACCAGAAAAAGACTAAACCTTGTTTGAACATACTCCATATAGGAATAATAAGTTTCCGGATCGAAATTAAACTTCTGTTTATATAAAAATGTTAAAAATTGCCTTGTCCTTGGTTTGGGTTTTCGCTCGGGCAAGGGTTGGAGCGGAGAAACCAGGGAGATATGACTTGGGCCGAAGCCCGGGGATATCTGTCTTCTTGGTCTCGCGGACCGTATTATTATGGGCTTCGCTTCAGCGGCAGTGCACCACTCGCGACACAGGCGAGTGGGGGTTCACTAGCGAGGATCGTTTCGTCGATGTCGCTGGGAGGGGGCTTCGCGCGATTGGTTCGCTCTCGCTACGTCAGAGTCTACAAGCGTCGGATGAAAAGCGTACCGCGCTTGCGCTGTGAGTTGCCAGAAAGACTAACACTTTTTCGGGGCTGCGCGACACGGAATTTTAAGTATTCTGACAACTGAGGTTAGAATGCCTTGTCAACGAAAGAAAGAAGACTTTTGGATGTTAACTGAGTATAATTTATAATTATAATTTATAATTATAAATATACTCAGCGGACATGAAGCTAAGTTTTATTTTGTTTGAAAAATGTATTTTTCCTGTGTAGAGTACGTGTCTTAAAAAGAATTGTGCCTTATCTCGAAAATTTTCAGTCGGATAGGTGCTGAGATATGCATCTGCACATATGTCGATTTTAGTGCACATTCAATGGTTTATAACGCTATAACTTGAAAACGGTTAAGTGTACAAAAAAAGTCTAGATTGCAAAAAGTCTTGTCTTGGATCATGCTTTCTAAAAAATATTATACAGAATTTTTTCCCTATAAATAATGCGGTAAAAAAATTTGTTTAAACAATAAGCGAACAACTTTTCGAAAGGTTACCCTGGATATTAATAATCAGGGGATTTTTATCGACATTTTAAGCTGAAGATACCCTCTGGACCTCTTAGTGCATACAGAATTATTAGTGGCGACTAGATTGCGCGAGCTAGAGTAAAAAAACTGAACCGACAAAGCCTCCCCTTGCGGCAAGATAAAGCAAATGGCCTATCTTTCGTGCCATAGGAAGTTGCTGAAACTAAACGAAATTATGGAAACCATAGAGTTTTACATCGCTCAACTTTCATGAAATTTGTTTACGTTTAGTTCACGTTAAACTATTTCTTCGATATAATGGATGACATCACATACAGGCGTGAATGCTAGAATCCAAATTTTACAGAAGGAACAAAAAATTGTCTAACTTTAACGCATTTAATTTTTAACAACAACAAAAAAACGAAAAATCGGTCCGAGGTATTGTCAAGCTCTATTGAATCGTGAAAGGAGCGCTTGGGAAAAGCAGCCATCTCTGAGAAAACTCTTGTCTAAGGAACGACGCGTCCTAAAAAAACACCGGACCTGACACAGAAAGCTGTTCAACTTTTTTATTTTTAAATTTATATAAAATAATAAAAACGTGTCTCCAGCTATTACTTAGCTCTATTGAATTGTGAAAGGTACACCAGGCAAAAAGCAGCCATCTCCGAGAAAGCATTTGTGAACGTGACGGAACGCCTCCCTGGGAAAATTTGTATGTGAGATTCTTAAAGCTGTGTAACTTTTGCGTATTTAATTTTTTAAACAAAATTGAAAAAAGTGCTTTTGAGTTACTTTTCTGCTTTGTTTAGCCGTATAAGAAGCATTCAGAAAAAGCAACTGTTTCCAAGAAATACTTCATGAATGTGGCGAAAATCCACCAGTAAAGAATTTACCCCACTACAAAAATTATAGAAGTTGTACAAATTAAATTTTTGTAAATGCAAGAAAGTACTTTCGAGTACTATTGACGCTCTAACGCAGGCCTGCCCAGAGAGGAGAAATTTCGTCAAAATTACTCATTAGCCAGATGGAATTTTTCCACTTCCACTGGTCTCTACTCATTCCACATCACGAGAGCGACCACCACCCCAAGCCTCTGAAGCTGAGCAGAAGGAAGTGGTGGTGGAACTCAAACATGTGGCCTTTGATTTGATATCCCCTCTCTGGGCAGGTCTGCTCTAACGAAACGAGAGGGGAACATCATGAAAGTAGGGTCAGTATATTTCCTGAATGGTCATTCCATTTCCCCTGTTGTGGGGGGTTTAGCGATTTTGATAAAATTAGGTGAAACTTTAGTATTGGTTGAGTGAACTTTATAGTTAAAATTGTTTTCTGAAATTTTAAAAATTCAAGGAATTACAGAATTTTGAATTTGAGACCCGTCTTTTTTGGAAACGCCATATCTCGCAAACCGCTGATTGATTTTAAGTGATTTTTTTTAGGCTATCGTATAATTTATAAGCCTCTTTACTGCAATTCAGAAACAAAAAATGTTTACAGAAGGGGCTCAAAAAAATTAAAATAAATTTTTTGGTTGAATTTTTCACTCAAAAGCATATTTTGAATTTTTTTAAATATAAATATTTCGATTCCTTATAATTTTCTGCGTCGATTATGAAAACTGATGGACATTCTGTAACTTTCGTAGATATTAATTTTTTAGTGCGGCCACGCGGCCTCACTATCCACGCCCAGTGTGGCGGAATCAAAATACAAAATTCAAAATAACTTTTAGAACGTAATTCTTAATTGATTTTAGATTTTTTTCAGAAAAATATTAATAATATTGATAAATATGAAATTTTCAACACGTGAATCATTTCAAGGAGATAATACACTACAATTCTATATAACCATGTTTTAAATATTTGTTACAGTTTTTAATACAGAACGTCCTAAAGTTGAGGTATATATGGGTATAAATTAGGCGTTGAGAGCGATTTCTCCAATTTGTTGAACTTTGAAAGCTTAAAAATTGCTTATAATAATAATATTTTATTATTATTTTTGTAGTGGCATGTACTTTGGATACTTTTTAATAGATTGGCATCAATATTTCATTTAAAAAAATTAAACTCATTTCTTGACTTTTGATCACCTTTTTGACCATCCGGCCCACTGTGTGGCGCCCTTACCCTGGGAAGTAACTAGCATCTTTTACTACAGTTTAAGATGGGTTCCGAAACATACAAAACCCCGGTAAAAGTACATAGAAAAATTTCCGTTGGTACCAGCTCACGGACCAAACCCCAGTCCTCTTGTGTTGAAGCCTAGCGCTCTATCACCTGAATTCACTTTTTTTTTTGTAAAGTTACAGTCTCTAGCGTAATTTCACAGAGGGGTAGTATTGTTACGTCTTGACATACTGAGAAATTATGAGCAGGACGTAAATCGACAATCCATTGAAAAACTGATAGAATGAGATGGCGCCTTGGACTTTATCATAAAATTACGTCCCAGAGCCTCTAATATTGCTCTAATAGTGATAGGTTCTATGCGAATAACAATTTTTTTTCTCTTTGAGAACGATATTTCAGAAAAGTAATCTGTGCTTAAGCTATCCTGCTAGAGTGTTTAGAAATTGCGAACCTTATGAACGTACCCTCAAACTTAACCCTCCGAGGACAACGTGGAATCGTGGGACGTATAGAGCAACGTGGGGTGTTCGCACACCCCACTCTGTTTTTTGCGTTTACATTTTTAATGACGCATTTCCGGGTTTCGAGAAATACTTGGATTCAATCCCAAATACCTAGAATAAAAAAAAAAAGAAGCCAAAAGAAAAAAAAATGCGTCAGGGGCTGAAGTGATACTGAAAAATAAGGTACTCAAAGCGGGAAGCCTTCCTGCAACGTGCACACAGCGAATATGCGTTTTTTGTTCCGTTGGGGTGGCCATACACCCCACGTTGTCCTCGAAGGATTAAAATGTGGCCCTGCCTATTTACGTCCTGCATTTTTTTACAGAAGTGTGTAAACTTACATCGTAACACAGAGATCGAATAATTTCCATCGTGGCATGATGTTCAATTATATTCGCTCTTATCAGATCACTTGATTGCATTATAATTATGCGGCCGTGACTGATAATATATACCGGGACAGCCCCGTGCATTATTATTATTATTTTTTTTTCAAACTTTTTCTCGGGTGAACCCGGTTTTTCTTCATAGCCACGGACTATGTCAAGTGACTGCTGAGATGAGGATGTTATAAGTTATTTTAGTACGATGTTTGAAATCATTTGCGATGATGTTGTAGGTACAAAATTAGGAGCATGGTGTAGTTTGCAGTTTGTCTTCACCGCTGTTATCCTTACACAGCGGCCGTGAGTGTTGGAGGTGACAACAGTCGCCTCTGGATGCTTTCTTAGAGCTACCATGTTATTAGAGCTACCATGTTATTATGTGAGAAGTTGTAGGCTCCGGAAGCTACGATCATGGTTCTTTAAAAGCGACCAATCCCGACGCAACTGGAACGTGTACGTCATCCGCTTCTGCTCCTTCTGTCCTAGAAGGTAAGCAAGAGCGGGAAATTTACGCGAGATAACATCGGGCAACACTGTTCCTTGGAGTCAGGTCTCTAGCCGCGCATGATCCTACGCGGCAGACGGGACAGTTGGAGATGAAGTTTCACCTCTGGATACTTTTTTAGAGCTACCAATCTTTGTAGAATGTTATGAGGAACAGTGTTGACGGACCAGATGAAGTGATCCCAGAAGAACAGCTTTTTGCATCCGGTTCGCGATGGAATGAGCCTGACGCTGGCAAGCCGGAATCTTGTTGAGTTGGCTAATAAATGAAGCTTTCATACCTCCAAGACAGCCGATTATGAGAACTACAAGATGGACTTTGAAGCCTTGGTAGAGCCTGCTTAGCTCGAAAAGAAGTGCTTGATATTTCGCCCGTTTTTCTTCCTCCTTTGCCGTGATAGTACCATCGGCTGGTGCCGAGAATTCAATCACGTAAATGATCTTGTTCTTCAGATCTTGGAGGACAATATCAGGCTTCGTAGCACTGATACGTTGAGTGGTGGAGAATAAGAAATTCCAGTAGATCTTACACTGATCATTCTCCACAACGGACTCGAGTTCCCCCTGGGCGTATGGCAAGACGGGCAATAGATCAACACCATAGAAGTGCCTCAGATGGTAATATAACACTTTTAGAGCCGCATTGTGTCTCTCTATGTACCCGTATCGTGCATATTTTGAGCATCCACTGAGAACATGTCCAAGTGTTTCTGGCTCTTGCTTGCACGCTCGGCAATTGGTATCGCCTACAGGTATATTCATTACGCGCTCGCGGTAAACTAAGGTGTCTATAACGCCATCTTGACGGGCAAAAAGAAATCCCTCAGTCTCCGATTTTAATCCAGCAGACTTGAGAAACATGTTGGACAGACCCATCGAGAACTCTTCTCTACGTATAATGCCGTACAATTTACCATGAAGGGGCTTGTCAGCATGTTCTCTTAGTAGAAGCGTATGTTCTGCTTCCTGTACACGACTTTTGAGCACCAAAGGTGTTAGTGATGCTAGGCCATGCGTAGTGTCGCTGGAATCAAATGGGAGGCCAAGCTCCTCTGCGGCCCTATCTGCGGCACGATATAGAAACAGCGCAGCACTGACGACTTCATGTTGATGTACTAGTCGCATAAGAAAATCTGTGCTATTTAGAACTGAGCAGGCTGTAGCCAGAACCGTTCTGCGATGAAGACACTCGAAGCTCAGCAAGCCTCTACCCCCTTTATCTCGAGGGAGGTATATTCGAGGTACGGAAGATCTAGGATGATGACTTCGATGGATTATCATCATCTTGCGTGTGCTTCGGTCAAGTTGCTTCAACTCATCGACGTTCCATTTTACTGCACCAAACGTGTAGAGCAGTATAGGAACGGCCAGCATATTGGTCGCCTGGATCTTATTCTTTCCAGATAATTCGGAAGCCCAAATTTTTCTGAGAATTTGGCGATACCTTTTTCCAAGGGTCGTTTTTAACGCACGCACATCATGGGTTTCCGCTTGCGGTATTCCAAGATATGTATATGTTTCTCCAATACCAAGATGTTGAATGGTATTTCCGCCTATGAGTTGAACATCCTGATCGTGACCCGATGATGTAGTTTCTAATCTTCCTTGGCGTAGGTGGACGCAGGCACACTTGTCCAGTCCGAAGCTAATGCCAATCGCTTTAGAGTACCTATTTACCGCCTCCACAAGGATGTTAAGGTCCTCTTTCGAGGAAGCAAAGAGTTTAAGGTCGTCCATGTATAAAAGGTGGTTGACCTTATATTCTCTTTTGTTCGGCGGGCCACATAGGTATCCAGAGCTTTTGCCTCGGAGCACAATAGATAGAGGCAAGAGGGAGATGCAGAAAAGTATCGGACTTAGAGAGTCTCCTTGGAAGACTCCCCTCTTATATGTGATATAGCTTGTAGTCACTTGTCTTTTGTCAGATATTATGACAAATCTTGTCCGCCACAAGAGCATAAGCTCTTTTATGCATCTCACTATTTTTTGATGCACCTCCATGCACTCAATGAGCTTAATAAGTAGCTCATGGTTCGTGTTATCGAATGCCTTACGGTAGTCAATCCAAGCCATGGACAGATTGCGTCGATACCTGATCGAGTCCTGGGTGATACACCTGTCTATTAACAGGTTCTCCCTGCAACCTGCCAGACCTCTCTTGCATCCACGTTGTTCAACTATTGCACTCCATACCGGCTCGATAGATGTTAATATCCTCTCTTTGAGGATGGCAGTGAATAGCTTGTAGCTGTTGTTTAAACAAGCTATGGGCCTGTATTATTATTATTATTATTATACCATTAAGCCATTTCCCTTTCGTGGTAGGCGTGACTTGCTCGGTTGGAGAAAAGTAGTGTGTATGGTGGGTATATAGGTATAAGGTAGATAGGTATATGGGTGTTAGGTATAGATATTTTAGATTAATCTGGAATTCTCGTGTTATTTATTCAAATGACACGTTCATTCCGCAACACTGCTCCGACTCAGGTTGCTGATCAATCTCTCTAGCGATCACCCCAGGTGAAGAGCCTCACAAAATTGTTATGTGTGGTTCCCCACTTGGGCCCATTTAGTATCCAAGGTCTTTGTTTCAGGCGTCATTCACTCTTTTGTCACTGTGTTTACAAACCATTTGTCGCCACACTTTTCTGTCCTGGCATACTACTCTAGCTTCCTTCACGTCCATGCATTTTTTATGCAAGCTCTCGTGTTTCTATGGCTTCTTATGTCTCTTCGGATTAGGGTCTCATTTACAGATGCTAACCATTCTTTTGGCGGTCTACCTCTGGGCATTCTGCCATTTACTTTACCTTTATACACTTATTTCGTTAGTCGTTCATCTTTCATTCTTTCAACATGTCCGAACCATCTTAACTGATTTCTTTCCCATGTGTCAACTATTGTCTCTTTTGCACCACATTCTTCGAGGATTATCTCGTTTCGAACTTTGTCCATCAGTGTTTTTCCGCATATTGTGCGAAGAGGTTTCATGCCAATCGCGTTAATTTTACTCCTGTCCTTCTCTTGACAGGTCCATGTCTCGCTACGGTATAGTACAGTCGGTACGAATATAGAATTATGTATGGCCATTTTAGCTTTTTTTTATATGTTTTTATTTCTGAGAATGGACCCTGCTCTACCGATAACCTGCTTACCCTTATTTATGCGCCTATCTACCTCCCCATCTATTTTTCCGTCGCTAGTGAATAGGCTACCCAGATATACGTACTTGTCCACTTGTTCTAATCTCTCATCATTTAGGACAATGTTGCACATTCTTTTCTCAGTTTTTCCTTCAAACACCATAATTTTTGTTTTATTTGCGTTAATTTTAAGGCACATGTTCTTCATGCTTGTATTAAGTTTATTCAACATTCTTTGCAAGTCCTCGATTGATTCTGCCATAATAATCTTGTCATCTGCGAAAGCTAACCCACGCACCTTCACTGTTTCGAGGTCTACACCTTCTTCGTCGAAGAGGGCCATTCTTAGACACTTATCCATAAATATGATAAATAGCCATGAGGACATAACGCATCCTTGTTTCACGCCTTGCATAATATCGAACCAGTCACTCAGTTTCCCATTTACTCTTACACTCGGTTTACTACCTGTATATATTGATTTTATTGCTTGTAGGAGCCATCCATTGACTCCGTAATCTTTAAGGACTTCCCAAAGTTTACTTCTATTTACCTTGTCAAATGCTTTTTCTAGGTCAACAAATGCACAGAAAACTTTCTTTCCTACTCTTAAGGTTTTTTCTGTGATCTGTCTTAAACTAAATATCTGATCTGTACATGATCTTCCTGGCATAAATCCACTTTGGACTTCCCATATCTTTTCTTCTATAATTTTCATTACCCTGCGAATGAGTATTTTTGGGTACATTTTACTTACGGTACTTAGTAAGCTGATACCTCTGTAATTACTGCAATTGCTTTTATCTCCTTTTCTTTTGTATATTGGTACTATAATCGCTTTTCTCCAATCGTCCGGGACTTCTCCCATCTCGATACATAAATTTATCAATTCGCACAACCTGTGAGGTATGTATTCGCCACCGTATTTAAGCATTTCAGCGCTAATACTGTCTACGCCAGCAGCCTTACCGTTTTTTAAGTTCTTAATTATATCTCTAACCTCAGTGACACAGACTTTTTCAATTGGGTTTTCCAATGCATCATGTTCTATGTCGCAGTTCTGTTGCCCTATATCTTCACCTCCTAATAATTCTTTAAAAGAGTCTTTTAAAGCGTCTACTATCGCGTCTTTGCTACCTTTGCTGTTTCTCATGCTGGTAAACTCTGCACTTTTACTTTCCTTCAACTGTTTATATAATAGGTTCATAATTCCTTCAAAGCAGTTTTGTATTTTGTTCTCTTCTTCTGCTCTGATTTTCTCTTTACTCTCTTTGACTAGTCGTTTAACTTTCCTATTTTTGTGCCTGTAATCATTTTGAGCCTATTTCTCTCCTCATCGCTAAGACCTGTAATTTCATCAATAAATTATTGTAAATACAATATTTCAAATAACATCAACAAAATGTCAATAAAAAAAATGTCACTTGACTTAGTCCGTGGCTATGGTGAAAAACCGGGTTCACCAGAGAACAAGTTTCACACCTCCAAATAATCACGTAGATGACACAAGGGGGCCGTTGGACCCCCGCTCGGAAAACATGCAATAATTCAGAAAGTTATTAACCTTTCGATCTGAAATTTTTTTTCCATATATTGCAAACCTTTCTTTACTGTAATAATGCCCCATAGTTGCAGGATTTTCATTTGTTAATGGCGAAAAAAATTATTGAAAAAAACAATTTATCGATTTTTCATGGAACCTTGAAAAAGGTCTGGGGTCTTTTGGACCCCCGGTGTCATTTAAGGGTTAAACAAAAAATATAATAAAAGGTAGTAGTAGTAGTAGCTCTAAGAAAGCATCCAGAGGCGACTGTTGTCACCTCCAACACTCACAGCCGCTGTGTAAGGATAACAGCGGTAATGACAAACTGCAAACTAAGCCATGCTCCCAATTTTATACCTACAACAACATCGCAAATGATTTCAAACATCGTATTAAAATAACAAATAACATCCTCATCTCATCAGTCAGTTGACTTAGTCCGTGGCTATGATGAAAAACCGGGTTCACCCGAGAACAAGTTTAAATAAAAAAGATATAAAAGGAAACCAGTCGACCGATTTCAATGAACCTTTTTGTAAACTTAGTAAATAAAGTGTACATATGCTGCTTTTTCAGAAGAAAGTGATCCATAAAGATATAATGGAGCTAAATTTGAATTTATAAAAAAATACACTATTTTTAATATATAGACGCCATTACAGACAAAACTAAGCGACCGATTTCGACGAAATTTTTCATAAATATAGTAAAGAATGTGTACATATGCCGCTTTTTCAGAAAAAAAGCGATGAATAAACACCCTGTGGAGTTAATTTCGAATTTATCAAAAATTTACTATTCTTACATGCAGACGCCCTGAAAGCTAAAAGAATCGACCGATTTCAATTAAACTTTGCGTCAATATGGTAAATAAAGTGCACATATGCTGCTTTTTCAGGAAGAAGTGATCCATAAACGTATCATGGAGTTAAAGGGTATAGTCGGGTAAGCATGGAAATCGGCCTCCGCTCGTATCAGGCTGAAATTGATATAAAATGTTCATCCTAAGGCAGCAAAAAACCACAAAGAATTTCAACCTTCAAATTGCATTTTTTTGGAAGTTATGGAGGGGGTTAGAAAAATAATAAAAGTAGTTTTTCTCGAAAACCAAGAGAATTTTATGGCCAAAATAACAGGTACAAAAATAATGTTTGAATTTTTCGAGAATATTCTTTAATGTATTGTTTTTGAGGCGCAAGAACCATCTTTTCACAAAAAAATCTCTACATCCCCTAGATTAACATATTTTTCCCCCGAATTAATCGGACTGGCGCGCCATAGTTGAAAAAAATAATAATTTTCGTATTACTATATGGAAACGTCACATGACAAATGCATTACGATATGCTGCAATATATATTAAAAAGTCAGTAAACAACACAAAAAGAAGTGGATTTATTTATAAAATGGCAGTCTACCTGTTTTGGCAAATGGTCCAATCTAAATGTTGCCGAGAAGCTTGTTTCACAATGCAGTTGTCATTTGTTTCCAATATCTTGATATCCCGACGATTTATTACTGTGTTGATAATAATAATATGACTGAACAAACTACGAATACACTGGAACTTGGAATTACGCACAGTTTCGGGCATTGCTTGTAGTGGCATTTACCATAGATGACGCAACCTGATGAAACTAACGCGCTGAAAACGATAGTTGTTATTGCGCTTTATTTAAATAGAGAAGGCTTAATCCTCTTCCTCTTAATGATATAATTGGTCTTTGAAACCACACCCATTAAAATAAGAGTGCAATATTTTGTAGTGTTTTGTAATGTCTTAAAATGTTGTTATCTGTTTAAATAAAACTCATATTTTATTGCTTATAGAAAATACAAGTCAGTAATCACTCAAAAAACGCCTGTACCTCTCGGGTGGTGTGGAAACTAGTACACACGTACATTTTTTACCCGACTCTCGGCAACAATTAGACCAATTGCCAAAACTGATAGGCTCCCATTTTGTAAATATATCCACTTCTTTTTGTGTTGTTTTCTGACTTTTTACTATCTATTACAGCATATTGTAATGCATTTGTCATGTGAGGTTTCCATATGGTAATAAAAAAAAATGTCACTATGGCGCACCACTCCTATCAGTTCGGGGAAAAATATGTTAATCTAGGGGATGTACCTGTTATTTTGGCCATATAGTTCTCTTGAATTTCTTGGTAAATTGTCTTATCGGTCTTCACAACATATATTTTGTTCCTAAAGTGGAAGGTGTAATGATAGGTGTCGATCAGTATTATTTGTTCTAACAATTATTATTTATTCATTTTATTTATTATTATTAATTTATATATGATTATTATTCCTAACAATAATAAAATTGTTTCTTTAGACATAGAATCTATGTTCTTTCTTCTTAAGGTTTATATTTCTTCTTGCATTTCTTATTATATTTTCATTTTCTTCCTTCTTCTTAAAGAAGAATGTTACTTCCGTCTTGTATTAGGAGTCAATGTTGTGTTATTTTTCCGGTAATTTATTAGAGTCAATTTACAGTAGTTAGAGTTCAGAATATTCTTCGGAGTTCTTTTCAAGTTCATTTGTGTCATTAATGCTATTGATCCAATGCCAGTTTTCCCCTTGTAAATTTTGTTGACGAATTTTTGCTAGTATTTATTGCGAACTGCAAATCGTCTATATGTTCGTCCCAGTTAGAGTGGTAATTATCGATATAAGTCTTTTATTTGTTTGATTGTTCTGTTGTATCGCTGGGTTGGTTGGCTTGGGGGTAGTATTTTGGTGTTTTCATATTCTTATCCCAAATTTTTTCTTTAATTCTCGTAATGTTTTATTTACGAATTCCGTGCTATTAACGGTGTGGAGAATCTTCTGTGTTCCACAACGCGAAACGACACGCTTATGAAATTCTGACTTTATCGTCATCCCATTGGCTTTCTTAATTGGTATTATTTCGACCCATTTTGTAAATAGGTCTACGAACACTAAGATGTATTGAATTTTTCTCTAATTCGAACTTGGTAACGGGCCAATGATGTCAGCTGATACCATGGTCCATGGTTCTTCTAATACCCTTTTACTAGACGTGTGCATTTTATCGGATCGAATGTGGTATTTTCGATTCGACGTGCGTTCATTTTCGGATCGGTTTATTGGATTCGATCGACCTACCGGTAGAATGTCGTATAACCGACATTCGATCCGTGCCAAAGTCGGATCGGTTTTTTCGATTCGATCGGCGGGTCGATCGAATGTCGAAAACCGATCCTCGACGCGCGCTGTCGCCGGATTGGTTTTTTTGATTCGATCGGCCCGTCGATCGAATGTCGAAAAACCGACATTTAATACTACCTTCGAATCAGTTTTTCGATTCGATTCACCCGTGGGTCAAAAAATTCCATATTGGATGTGCCTTAGATAGAATCGGTTATTTACTTTTTTACATACTTTCTTTCAATTAGGTGACCATAGTCCATCAATAAACCGAAACAAGTCGTTAGTTGAATTCTGAATTTCATTTCATTTTCAAAAGTTGAAAATTCAACTGTTTAGAAATAAACTGTTGAAAATTCCATCTTAAATTTTCTTCAATTGTCTGCAGTTGAATTTTATATAAAATGAGTGATCAAAATGTTATATTCACATCATTTTTCATTACAATTTAATAAATTTGGAAAAAATGTTCAAACCAGGAATTTTCCCCACCGATAAATGTGGCGACATTTAGTTTGTACGTTTTAAAACATTTTATTTTGGCTGGTTAATAAATAATGAAAGCTAGGGGCCTTGATCAGCCTTTACCATTTAATTTATACAATTGAAGTTTGTGAAATTGATATTGTACCATTTTGAATGTTTCATTTTAAGACAATGTTTATTTTGAAACCCTTAAAATTCATTATTAAAAGATTGAAAATAAAGAGTTTTTGAATGGCAAATTTTCTAAGCTTTAATTTGGAAGATTTGAAAAGTTGAAAATAAAGATTTTAATTTTGGCTGCTTTTGATTGTCGTTTAGTTTTAAGTACTTGAAATGAAGAAATCTTCAGATTTAACAGTTTGAACTGTTGAATTTCAACCTGAATTTCAATGTCCAGAAAAAATTTTTGTAAACTGGGAAATAACCGGAAAATGACCAAGAATTTTTTTCGTTGATGAAAATGGCCAACTCTCTCTGATTATTATCAACTGGAAATACCACGAGGCCAGAACTATTTCACATCATGCCAGATCTCAGCAAGGCGATCACGGATTTCAACGGTGAAGCAGGCGCAGGTGCAGCCAAAGAATGGATTGAAAATGTTAATCGAATGGGAGTGTTGCATCGATGGCCTAAAGAAGTAGCCCTGGAGTCTGCTCGTAGCCACTTAAAAGGAGGAGTCTGGCAATGGTACAAAGCAAGATCTCAAGAATTACAAAATTGGGAAGCCTTCGAAGCAGCTTTCAGAAAAACCTTTATTATCATTGAAACGCTCACAGAAAAGTGGAAAAAAATGTCCGAGAGATGTCAACAAAAGGGAGAATCCCTAATCTCGTACTTCTTAGAAAAAGCCGGACTTTGTCAAAAACTTGGATTTTCAGTAGAAGAAACAAAGGAACAAGTTCTTATAGGAATATGGTCTAGAGATCTTTCTTCTACCCTCACAGCAAAGACTCACACAGATCTGGACGATCTTCTTCACGATCTACAGCGCCAAGAAAGATTATTCACTCAACGAGGAGAAAGAATACGAAGTTCTACGGATTCTGCGAAGTCAACAACGGATAGGAAAATAACGATGAATGAGAAACCTCCAGACTCTAAGGAAAAGCAGCACTCACTAACCAGACAGGCTGACTCGAAGATAATCAATCCGGATAAGAGACCGCCCATTAAAAATGATGAAGGAGAACCCAAATGTTACAACTGCAACAAATATGGGCACATTGCCAAAGATTGTCCTGAGACCAGAAGAGAAATTGAGTGTACAAATTGTAAAGGAAAAGGACACACTAGAAGACACTGTTCCAACAATACTGAATCAAAACGGGGACAGATGCTCCAAATTTCGGATAACGGAAACAACTCTGTTTTAAAGTTTTTAAAGGAAGTTTTGATCAACGACGTGAAATTCAAAGCTTTCATCGATACAGGGAGTTCCGATTGCACCATAAAGTCGTCAGCTGCATTAAAACACGGTTTTAAGATGGAAAATGTGACTACAGAACTTAAGTCATTTGAACCTGAAGAATTTAAGGTAGTGTCTACGGCTATTGTTAACGCGGATGTATCAGTGGATAGAGTGCTCGTGAGAAGTGTTCCAATTTGTGTTGTACAGAATGATGCACAAGCTTTGGATATCATAATCGGTCGCACCTATACAGAACACCCTCGAGTGGAATATCACAAGAAAAAGAATTCCCTCACCTTCTACGAAGATACGGAAGCATTCTACGATTTTGACATTTGCAAATCAAACGAAGAGATCACGGCCGAGAAAGTCACGATACCTCCACATTCCGTAAATTTTATCGGTGCTATGAGTGCATCGGGAAAACATTCCTTGCCAGTAGTTAATTGGAGTAATGAAGAAAAGATTTTTCAAGAAAATTCTACAATTTTATGTGAAGAATTAAAGGAACCACCGACTCTAAAATTGGGAACATCGGCAAGAAAATTCATTGAAAGAAAAGAGATCAACATTGGAGAAGATAGACCAGAAAGAGAAATCGGAGAACTCACAAAATTAATAAATGACTTTCGAGAATGTTTTGTGACAAGTCTAGAAGAATTAGGGTGTACTAAATTGTTAGAAATGAACATTATAGAAAAATCAGGAAGCCTCCCGGTAAGTTGTAAACCTCATTCTGCTAGTAATTCCGATCGCGAAATGTTGAAAAAGATTTTTAAAGATTATAAAACGCGAGAACAAAGAACCTAGAGCAGTAATAGATTTCCGAAAACTTAATAAACAAACCGAAAATGTAAATTTTCCTTTAACGAATATCGACAAACACTTAGCTTCAATCGGCGAATGCGAATTATTCACTACATTAGATTTAGCACAAGGCTATCTTCAAATTCCGCTTAGCAAAGAAGCGAGACAAAAAACAGCGTTCATCACTCCTGATGAAACAGGAGAGTTCACGCGAATGTGTTTTGGACTAAAAAATGCTCCATTTTATTTTTCTAAATTAATTCAAAAAGTTTTAGGACCTTTGCGGAATAAAGTTGTAATGTTCTATCTGGATGACTTTTTGATTATGGCAAAGACTTGGTCAGAGATGAAAGTAAAGCTCATTTTAGTTTTAACAGCGTTAAAAGAAGCAGGACTAACATTAAAACTATCTAAATGTCAGTTTCTTAAAGATAAAGTACAATATTTAGGGTTCAATCTTTCGAAAGAAGGCCTAGAACCTTCGGAAGCGAAAATCGAATGTATTCGTAAATTTCCTCAGCCAGTAGATGTTCACGGAATACGCCGATTTCTAGGTTTTTTAGGTATGTTCAGAAGATATGTTCCTAAATTTGCAGAAATCGCCGAACCGTTATCCAATCTGTTGCGAAATAATACTGAATTCATCTGGAATAAAGAGGCAAACGATGCATTTGAAGAATTAATTAACAGAGCCTATAGTAAACCAATTTTACAGATTTACAACGCTCAAGCTACAACAGAACTACACTGCGATGCTAGTTCTAAAGGACTTGCGGCAATGCTAATGCAAAAAGGCTCTGACGAAAAATTTCATTTGGTATACGCGATAAGTCGGCGAACTAATGAATACGAACAATTTTACCATTCTAGCAAGCTGGAATTACTAGCAGTCGTTTGGGCCGTCGCTAGACTGCGTATATTCCTCATAAACATCATGTTTAAAATCGTTACTGACTGTCAAGCCCTTGTCTATTTAAATTCGGAAAAAACTAAAAACCCTAAAGTTATTCGTTGGCAAAATCTAATAAATGAATATACTTTCGAAAATGTACACAGAGAAGGCAAAAAAATGGCCCACGTCGATGCGCTCAGTAGAGCTCCAGTAAATCCACCGGAGAATATGGAGGAAATCGAAGAGCGATCATGCGTTTTCACCATCCTAAAACCGGAAGACGAAATCTTTCTATTTCAGTATAAAGATGAAAAAATACAGAAGAAAAAATCGATCCTACAAAAATCTGAAGACGAACGAAATCAGCGAGAAAAAACGGAGATTTTAGGCTACGAACTAATCAACGGAATACTATATAAACGCGTGGATAAAAAAAAATTGTATGTTGTTCCTGATTGTTTACGCAAAAGTTTAGTGATACAGTTTCACGATTGCAGAAGCCATACTGGAGTAGAACGAACATTGGCTAAACTAACAGAATACTACTTCTTTCCTAAAATGAGACGTTACGTGAAACAACATATTTACTCGTGTCTACAATGCCTTATGACAAAACCCAAAACACGACGACAAGCAGGGGTACTGCATCCCAATCCACCTGGAGAGCGACCCTTCGCTATTACACATGTTGATCACGAAGGACCTTTACCAACTACTCCTAGAAAAAATCAGTATGTCCTTGTAATAACTGATAATCTTACCAAATTTGTCATCATGAAGTAGCAAAAAGACGTATCAGCAGAAGCTACCGTACGGGTACTGGAAGATATGATTATAGAATTTGGAGCACACGCTAGAATCATTTCTGACAGAGGTACATGCTTTACTTCTCAAGAATTCCACCAATTTTGCCAAAAACACGGAATCAAACATACCTTAAATTCAAGTCGTCACCCTCAAGCTAATGGGTTGGTAGAAAGAAATAACGCATACGACCGTGACACGGATCGAATGTCGGCTTTTCGACATTCGAAGTGCGTCCAATGTCGGATCGAAATCGGATCGAATTTACCCATTAATCCTATCTTACTTTGATTACTTGCCTTCACTCTTTGACAGATCTGGCAGTTTTTTACATAATTGATCACGTCCGAATATACCCGTGGCCAGAAGTAATATTCGGAAATTTTCGCGTAAGTTTTCTCTGAGCCTAAATGTCGTGCCTGGGTCAGTTCTGCGAAAATAGAGTTGCAAATCTCTAATCTAAGCTAATCTTTTGTTAGCTTCCAGAAAGAACAATCGGAAGGTTTGGATTGCATAAGAGTACCATTCCACTGGAGTGCATTCCAATTTAGTATTAGTAAATTGACAAACTTTTGCAATAATCAGAGCCTATTTTTGTTTTGGGTGCTTCTGTTACGCTGGAAAATTCTCCTAAGTTTATTTTTAATTTTTAAACATATTTTAATGTTGCTAGGAAAGAGAGGATTATAAGGTTGAATTTTTATGATAGGTATGTTCAATCTTGTTGCTTCGCTGACAATTTCAGTAAGCTCATTTACTTTATCTTCTATATGCTGTGTAGATTTAATATACAAATTTAAGTTTATGTTTTGATCTATTTGTTTCCTAAAGCCATCCCAATTAGCATTTCTGTAATCGTATATTTTTTGAGTCAGTACTATAGTTGTTTTGATATTAATATTAGTCACAACAGGGTTATGATCTGAATTGAGGATTTGCAAAGTTGTGGGTCTAATATAATTTTTCATGTTTTTAAATAAAAATAAATCGAGAACACTGGGTCTACCAATTTTGGGGAAGTGTGTAGGAAGTTCTGGAGCAGCAATTGTAACACCTTGATCAATACGTGTATTGATTAGCTCTTTACCACTTGCATTATTTGTGAAACAATTCCATTGGACATTTCTTGCATTTAAGTCACCCATTACTAAGACTGGAATTTAAATGAAATATTTTTGTTGGGTCACTTTTACAAATTGTGTTCTTAGGAGGAACGTAGACTTGTATACAAACAATTTTACTGTTACTTGTTTCGATTGAAATGCCGACAGCTTCCATATTAACCAGTTTGGGCATTTTAATTAAATTATGTTTAATTCTATTGTTGATTAGGAGAGCTACTTCTCCCCCAGCACTATTTCTATCTGTTCTATAAATTGATTAGTTAGGTACCTTAGGCTTGAACTTGTGATCAATTCTGGTTTCACTTATACCAATTATATCTATCTCTAGATCCCTAATTACGTTTTTTAGTTCATGAATTTTGAATTTGATGGAATTTGCATTCCACGTTAAAAGTTTAATATTTTGATTCGGAAATTTCATCAATCAAGCAAGGCCATTATTCCCTCAATAATATAACTTTGTCTAGTGACGCCATCGTTGGTACTTTTCATTTTAGTAATAGTAGACCTAGCAATACTGAGTATTCTACCTACAGTAGGACTCGTCGGATCGGAACGGTCCGGGTCTCTACTTTCGATCACGCAGGTCGTAGAAACAAATCTTAGCTACACCTCCTGGCAGTAACGTATCTCAAACTGCTCAGGGCCCAAATGTTTGCCCGGCCGTTAAAGGGCAATGAATTTTCGTACATACAGCACTGGCATCAGCCGCGTGGCGTATGCTCCGACCATGTGTGCATGGTCTACCTATCACGGCTAGCGGAGAAGATTACGAGTGGGGATTTCGATGCAACGATTTCCGATCCGACGGGTCCTACTGTACATTTAAATTCCCTAAGAAATATTTGAAATCCTTTAACGTCAAATCCTTGACGACGTTGCTGAACAATGGTGAATTTGGGTTCTGACTACTTTCTCTAGGCTGGGAGGTCTTCACGACTTTAGGATCCTTGTGGGGAGAAGTTTGACTTTGGTAGGCAAGTACCTGTCCCCTTGGAGGCCCCTTTTCTCCAGTTCTACTTGCAATAACCCTTGCATAATTAGCACACTTTCTGTAGCTGGCTGCATGGTTTCCACTGCAGTTTGCACATTTGAGTTCATCGTCTGTTTTTTTCATGATCTTTAACCATGTGATCACCAGCACAGTTAACATATTTTTGCTTTTTGAAGCAATTTTTGGCCTTGTGACCAAAGTTTTGACATTTGTAACCTTGAGTTACGCGAGATCCGGCTTTATACTTTTCCCATCTGGCAACCCAGTAGCAAATTCTACGTTGTTTGACAACATCCTTGATTATTGTGTCAGAGCTAAATTCGACAGTAAAAACTGGCAGTTCTTGACTTTTCATGTCTTCACTTTTGTTAATATGACACACATGTTTAACACTTAGCACTTTTAAATTCTTCTCAGACAAGTCAGTTGTTATATCTTCAAGCTTGATGTTTGGAGGAATTCCTTTAACCACCAGCTTTAAAGTTTTTAAACTAGGAAGTGTGTATGTGTGAAATTCAACTCCTGAGACCGTAAATTCCCTTAGCATATGCTTGTAATCCTCCTCGGTCTTGGTATATAGAATGATGAGATTTTTTTTTAGCCGAATCTAAATGTCTTTTACGAGTGACTTCTTAATTTTGTTTAAGGTTTCTTGATGATTTTGGACATAGCTGTACACTACTATAGGTGGAATTTTTTTGGTAGTCAAGTGTATTTCAGGAGAGGTATTTTCAGATCCTTCAGCTTCATCATCAGAGTTGTTTGCATCGAGAACATTATATATGTTATCAGATTCAATGCTGAAATCGGACGGCTTCAATCCAGGGTTAGTCCTGCGCCTCTTCTTCGCTGGTGACCCAATTGTCCAGCGTCATGATTTTTTCAGGTTTAAAGTTCATTATCGGCTTGCTCCGCTTCCCTCCTGATGTTATAGGACTTCATAACAGTACGCAGGCCTTTATGAAACATACTATTAGTAAACTAGTAATAAGTCGTAGCACAGAGTAAATACGCGCACCGTACGTCTGCGCTCTACGACGGTAGAGCTACGAAATGTTAAAAGATCTTTAATTTTCTGGAAAGCCTCATCTTGTTCTAATCCCCAATCCCATGTTTTATCTTTTTTAAGTAATCTGTTCATCGGTTCTATTGTTTCGGCAAAATGTGGGATGAATTTTCTGTACAATATTCAAACATTTTAAATGATCTTCAAAATTTTTAGTTACTATTACAATGTCGTCTAAATAACAAAAAACGTTTGGTTCAAATCTGGAGTAATAATTTTGTCCATAAGTTTCTGGAAAGTGGCTGGAGCATTACTTAAACCAAATGGCATCCTTTTAAATTGATAAATGCCCTTTCCAGGGACTGTGAATGCTGTTATTGGTTTTGAGAGTTCGTCTAATAGTATTTGTAAATAAGCTAATTTTAAATATATTTTGGAAACGATTTTTGCTGATCTTAAAGTGTCCAATATTTCTGTCATGAGTGGGATTGGGTATAGCTCTTTTTTTGTAATATTATTAACTTTTCTAAAGTGTAAACAAAATCTATAATCTTTTTCCGGTTTTTTCATCATCACTATAGGGTTCAACCATTCTGAACAAGGGGGTTCTATTATATCCTGTTCTAATAATTGATCAATTGTTTGATAAATTATTTCTTCAATTTTTAGGCTTACGTGGTAATATCGCTGTTTAATGGGATCGTGGCCCTGGACGTAAATCGTATGTTTTGTTAAGTGAGTCATCGTATGTTCTTTTCCCTGATATACTTTTATTTTGTTTGCTGTACCGAAAATGCCTACTTCTGAATTTTTAATTTTTTCCGAATTCTTAAATTTTATTTTTGGCCCAATTCTAGTCTGTGCTTTTCCAAATCGTGTCCTTTCTACTAAATTTCAAAAGCGAAATTCTAAATTTCTTTCCCGTCTATGGTTTTTATATTAATTTATTTCCCTTATAAGACTTCATGTTTTACATTATCAGCAATTAATTATCGAATCACATAAATCAATGCATAATTAGGTTATCACATGAATCACACAAGGATCAAATATTATATGGCACATATGAATCACTGCATATAAGAATTCATAGACAAAAAATCACAAATCATGGCACAAATGTCATCAATATGTATATATATTAGTGGTCAGATCAATCATTGCATAAAAGAATATCATAAGGGATATAAATCATTGTATATGTCAATATTGGCCAACTGCACGAAGGTATAGGGGATAACCAAGACGACGTGAGCACTCATGGTGGCGAAACACGTAGAAGCAGTGTTGCAAAATATAAATAAACACGATTAAATTAACGTTGTTAGCTGAAAAGATTAACAATGGGACACAGTTGTTGTGTAGTGAATTGCAAAAATAGGAGTGAAAATAGTAAGTGTAATTTTTATAAATTTCCTGCTGCAAAACATAAAGAGAGTCAGAGGAAACAATGGATTGCTGCTGTGAATCGAATAAAGTGAGATGCCATAACCACACTTTTTTCTAGTAACTAAAACTAATGTTTAAATGTCCTTTTTTTGTAGTTCTTCAGGTGGATAACAGTGGATACCAAAGCCACACCATTTTATCTGCAGCCAGCATTTTGTTGGAAATCAAAAATCTGAAAATGAATTAAGCCCTAGTTATATTCCAACTATATTTTCTAATAGTTTCCAAAAAACAGTGAAAATAATGCAACTAAAAGACACTATCGATTTTTAAAACGTAGAATGGCTAAACAGTTTCAAGAAATTAATGTGAAAAAGGCTCGCATTGAAAATTTAGACCAACAACACTTAGAGCAAGTTTCCAGTGTACCTGAAGATAATGAATTCCAAGCCAATGAAAATATTATAAAGAAAAAAAGTACGGATCAAGGATGTCCAGTAGAAATGCTTCTATTGGATAAAGTTGAACAGACAAATTCATTTACCTGTAATAGATATATTTACAGTAATAAAAATTGTGATGTCGAAATCCAAACAGAGTTAAGTAATAGATCTATATTAGTAAACAATGTTGAAAGTACAAGAAAAAAATTGAAAAACCAAGCTCTAGGTACACCTTCAAAAACTTATTGTGACAAATCAGTTACAGCTAATTTGGATGAAGAAAAAAAGAGTTTTTGTGGTTATGAATCACTTGAGAGTGAAAGGCAATTAAAACATGTTGCCGGTGTAACAAAAGAAAATTTTGAATTTCTGTTAAAAAGATCTCAGTCACTTATATCAGAAAATAAGTTCAATGTGTCGCTGGAAAATATACATTTTATATTTTTGATTATACTGAAAGCTGGTTTAACCTTTGCTTCATTGAGTGTATTTTTTAATGTGCATGAAAAAACTATTTCTAGAATTTTTTATTCAGTATTACATTATTTATCTTCCACTACTGCAAATTTAGTATTTTGGCCTGACAAGGATGTGATACAAAGTACCATGCCAGAGTGTTTTAAGCCTGACTATGCAAATACTCGAGTAATAATTGATTGTGCAGAGTTTAGAATTCAAGTGCCTTGTAGTTACTCACACTATAAGAAAGGTTTTACAGCTAAAGTTCTTATTGGAATATCTCCATCAGGGTGGATTAGTTTCAAATCTAAAGTTGCTGGTGGAAGAAAGAGTGATTCAAACATGACAATAGAGAATCTGTTTGTCGATTTATTTGAAGACGGAGATGAAGTTATGACTGATAAAGGTTTTCCAGAAATTAGAGCAAAGATTGATGCGACAGGTAAAAAAGTGCTACTCGTTATGCCACCATTTTTGGAAAAAAGGAGATTTCAGTCAAGAAGAAACAGCTAGTACGTATAGCATAGCAAGACTACGTATTCATGTAGAAAGGATTATGCAACGTTTGAGACTTCATAAAATTTTGCAGATGATACCAGAGCACCTGTTTTCGAGTAACGATGACTTGTTCCACATGTGCTGTGTATTGGTGAACTTGCAAACTCCAATAATTGCTTTATTATTTTTATTTAATACTTAATTTAGTATTAGACTTTTTGGTTTATAATAACTTTGTAATTTTTTAATGTAATATAATATTATTCTTGAAAAGACAATATTATTCAAATTTGATTTGAAATATTCTTTCCTGTAAAACGTTTTTTTTTTCTTCTACTGAAATATTAATTGCTATTTGCTGCAGAGCAGCTAAATAATTATTGAAGTAAAAATCTTCACTTTTATTTATAGCATCTTTAAGGAAAATTTCATCTCAGTGAACTTCAACTCAGCAGCACCCATTTTCAACTGGCGAATAAAAAAATAAATCACAGCTATACATTCCAGTGACGTACATTTGTACTTGACATTGTCTATAGTATAGAGTACTTTTTGAAATTCAATTTCTTTGTCATTAAATTCTATATAATTAACATTACATGTTTTAGTTTCATAATCTACAACAAGTACCGAAATTGCTGGAGTTCGAAAATTTCAAATTTCAGGACCACGGGCCCTCCGGAGAACCCCCCCCCCCCCCTGGGCGGCCCTGGTCGGAGCGATCCGAGATTTATCACTTAAGAGCTGTACGTTTATATAATTCCCGGATTCAATCCTCGGGAACACTAGGGCAGAATAAGCTAAGGCACTTCGATTATCAAACGTATGAATCGACAACTCGCGAAATCGAAATCTCGCGGCTGCGTTAGTCATCAATTTCTATGTCCCAGCCTATTTTTTGTGTCCATAATTGATTGAGCAAAATTTTTGGCGATATTGCGTCGAATATTTTGTCTGTTGCGGATAGCAGAGCCCTTTTCGTGATGATCTTTGGTGTATCCATATTCAATACGGTTAAATTGATAGAAATCGTATCTTTGCGCTTGTTTCAAAAGATTCCCAGAACAAGCCCGGACTGTTCTTCCGAAACATCTCCGGAATTTTCCCATTCACGAAATTCGAAACCCCCATAGTCATGCTTGGCTCAGCTTCTGGTAATTCTTAATACACAGAATTGTACTGCATATTATATCTCGACACAATACAGAGAAATTACACGCCTAAGAGCCTTCGAGATTTTTCAAGCGCATTACAAATATATCTTGATTTTTACCCTTTGATTTACCGTCGCCGAGTAAGGAATTTTCTACTTCTATATCTCCGCGAGGAACATAGCCTAACTCTTTCGCACAATCTGATCGTATATATGCGCGATGCGAAGCTGTATCAATAATCGCTCTCACAGTTTTCTCAGATGAATCACAATATAATTTTACGCGAAGTGTTGGCAGACAGACCTCAGGTGCTTCACAAAAGTCGACCAGTGTACCTTTCGAGTTATCGCCTTTCGCGACGAATCTCGGACATATAAACAAAATGCGTGGTTTATTACACCATACGCAATTAACTTCCTTAATCCGCCTTTCTTCTATCAGCCGAAATTTTTAAGAAATATGCGAAGGAAGGCATCCTATTCATCCTATTCAACATCAAATTACCAAATTTACCTAATTTGAAATTCTAAAATTACAAAATCTTCTGAATCTATCAAGTGTCCAAAAAAATAACTTCCAAAATTACCCACATTATCAAATTTGAAATGCCAGTATTCTAAAACTGGGTTCTTTGCAAATTTACTTAGAAATTATAGGTTTATTAATTGGCCAACAATTAAGTAACGAAATTCCAAAAGTGGGTTGTTTGTAAATTTGTGTACAAATTCAAAATTTATCAAGTGGCCACAAAATTAACCACTTTACTACATTTGAAATCCTAATATTTCCAAATCGGGTTCATTGCAAATTTATTTCCAAATAATAAATTTATCATTTCAAAATTCTAATCCATATTCCAAAAGGTGGATTCTTCGAAAATTTATTTATAAATGATAAATTTATCAAGTAAAATAAATAAATTTAAAATTACCGACCTTACCAAATTTGAAATCCTAATATTTCAAAATTGGGTTCTTTGCAAATTTATTTGGAAATTCGAAATTTATCAAGTGAAGTAATGAAAAAATTTAAAAATTATCCTTTTTATCGAGTTTGAAATTATAATATTCCTCCAAAAATTCCGTTTTTGGAATATTGCGATTTCAAATTTGGTACTTTGACATTTATTGATTTGGCTACTTGATGAATTGAGAATTTATGAATATATTTTCAAAGAATCCATTTTAGAGGAATACTGTAATTTCAATCGACTTGATAAATTCAGAATTTCTAAATCAAAGAATCAAATTTTTTCGAATATGTATTTGAAGTTCAAGTTTGATAAATTTGGTAAAGATAGAATTTCAAATGTGCTAAAATGGGTAATTTTAAATTTATTTGACTACTTGATAAATTTAGTATTTATAAATAAATTTTCAAAGTTTCTTTTTTTGGAATATTACGGTTTGAGATTTGGTAAAGTGGGTATTTTGACATTTATTGATTTGGCTAATTGATAAATTGAGAAATTATAAATAAATTTTCAGAGAATCCATTTTTCGAATATTATAATTTCAAATTTGGTAAAAGGGAAAATTTTTTAATTTATTCATTTCTCCACTTGATTAATTTATAATTATGAAATAAATATTCAAAGAATCCAATTCGTGAAACTGTATTAGAAGTTCAAATTTGGCAAATTTGGTAAAATTGGTAAAAAAAATTGGTAACAAAAAAATTGGGTAAAGTTTTTGGCCACTTGATAAATTTTGAATTTGTAAAAAAGATTTAAAAAAATCCAATTTGCAATTCCAAATTAGGCAAAGTTGGAATTTATTTATTGGCCAATTGATAAACCTATAATTTAAAAATAAATTTGCAAAGAACTCTATTTTGGAATATTAGGATTTCAAATTTGCTAAACTAGATAATTTTGAAATTTATTTCTTTGGCCACTTGGCATATTTAGACTTTGCGTATAAAAGTGCAAAGAATTTGTTTATTTATCCACTTGATAAATTTCGAATTTGTAAATAAATTTGTAAAGCACCCACTTTTGAAATTATTGTCCGCTAAGTATATTCATAATTATAAATAATTATAAATTTTTAAGTCTTTCTAGCAACTCACAGCGCAAGTGCAGTTTCCCCGTTTGTCCGATGTGGTGAGAGCGAACCAATCGCATGAAGCCCCCTCCCAGTGACATCACCGAAACGATCCTCGCCAGCGAATCCCTACTCGCCTGCAGTGAGAGTGGTGCGCCGCCGTCAAAGCGGATTGCATAAAAGTACGTTCCGTTAGACCAAGAAATCAGTTCTCCCCGGGCTTGGGCTCAAGTCACATCTCCCAGGCTTCTCTGCTCCAACCCTTTCCCGAGCGAAGAAGACCCAAGCCAAGGACCCCCCCCCCCCATGGATCTCCCTGGATTCCTCCCGACTGACATATCGTCTTCACCACATGGCCCCACAACTGGACCACCCAGCACACACGCTGCTCCCAGTAGCGTTTTATTTAACCCCAAGGTACGCGATACCCCCCCCCCTCCCCCGTACATTTTAAGCTCAAAATTACCAATACCAACACGGATAGAATAAGACTCGAATTCTAAATGTACGTAAATATTATTAGCGATAAACCTTTCCACTTTAATTTTGAAATCACTTTGCTTTTCCTTTTCTAAATTAGATTCCCTCTTCCATTTAGTTTAATACTTTTGAGTCAGTCTTAACCCACAGACTGACCTCAAAATTTTCGAATTTCAAATTTAGCAAATTTGGTATTTAATTCTTGGCCAATTGATAAACCCATAATTTCTAAATAAATTTGCTAAGAACCCAATTTTGGAATATTAGGATTTCAAATTTGGTAATGTCGGTAATTTTGGAAGTTATTTTTTTTGGGCAGTCGATAAATTTAGAACTTTTGTAATTTTAGAATTTCAAATTTGGTAAATTTTGGTAATTTGAACATGTATTTTATTGGCGAATTGATGTATGCAGAAACTCTGTACTATAGTGGTGGCACTCCCATGTATAGTTTTGAAGGCATTATGTTTTAGTGTCCGGGGGAACCGCTAGGTGGCGCTGAGAGGCAGTACAATGCGCATGTGCAACCATAATATTTTCAAATATTTCGAAATCTCAAAATTGGAAATTAGTCGAAGTGTCAAATTGAATTTGTTGTGTTAACCTTGTTGTATAAAATTTTATGCAAGTTTTGTTGTGTATCTTGTTATACGTACTGTGTGTACTATTTTGTGCTGATGTAGGGAAATGTGTTGATTGGTAAATATTGAATTAAAAAAAAATAAAGTATCATTTGCTTGATTTGAGGTTACTTTGTTGTTTTCATATTTCCAAGCAGTAACAAATAAATTAAAAAGGATATAAATAGAAGTCTTTTTGAGAGATTAGGAGGTTTTTTTCTTCAAGCAAAGTTTGTCGTTCATAAAAATTTCTTTGTTAGAGAAATAAAAAATATTATTCTAAGACATAATCTCAAATGTAAAGCCAATTAATCCTTTGCATTACAACAAATCATACTTCTAGTATTTAAATATATATTTTACGTATGAAAAATCTTTTTATATTTATCAATTTTGATAATTTTGAAATTTTATTTACACGAAATTAAGCGAAATTTAATATTTACGAGAATTTGGGGGAAGCAGAGTTTGGAATCAATTGCTGTTAGGGATTTGTAGGTTCATTTACTTATAGTGTCCGGGGGAACCACTAGATGGCGCTAATTTTGAAGCCAAGTCTTCAAAACGATACATGGGAGTGCCACCACTATGCTCTGTACATTCGCAAGTGAGATTTGCAAGAAACGAGTTCAATACTTCTTCACCCAAAAAGAGTTCAATTTTCTTCTTTTATGTGCTTTTATTGCAAGTTCTATTTCGAGTGTGAAAATTACCATGCCGACAGATAATGTGAAAACTTGTAGTACACAAAATTGTCGTGCGACTTGCCGTCATTGGCGACTGCCCCACATGTCATATGTGTTCTGTTTTTATTCTCGTCGTTGCACTCGTTGGAACTGATCAATTTTTAGCGTATTTGTGCGCTTTTTATTGTAATCAATCGAAACAATTTTGTTTATATTTATAACCAACACGAATACTTCGTCAGTGTCCGAGTTCTGGGTAAAAAAATAAATTTGCAGATGTGTCTCAAGAATGCTTCTGCTATCTACCCTCTCCTTCTTGAAATCCGTCTGCTCTCAGAGTGTCTCCGAGTTATCTTCCCCTTCAGAAAATTAATATTTTCACCCAAAATAATAGTTTCCCCAGCATGAGTGGGACTTCCTGCAGGTTATATTAACCCCAGGACGAAATACAACCCCAAATATTAGGTCACTTTTCTTTTTACATTCTCATCAGAGAAGGTATTAGATTTGTGTAAAATTTGACCCCTTCCAAAAAACAGGTTTTCGCAAATGTGTCTGTATGTATGTATGTATTGTGGGTGTGTGTGTATATAGATTTTTATTTTGTTAGTACGATAACTTTCGAAAGAATTGACAGATTGGATTGGGCTTTGGTATACTCTTTAAGTGTCCTAAAATGAAGGTCAAGTTCGTTAGCCAGCCATTTTGGATAAGAATTCAAAAAGTGAGCGCTTTTTCAAAATTGTTGAGACCACTTTTTTTCAAATTTAAAAATTCTATGTACGGGTATTCGTAGTACTCAAAAAGACAAACAAATTATTCTAATGACTTTTTTTGATATTAAAAAATTACTGGAGTCATAGCTTTTACAAAATTCAAAAAACAAACGAAAATGAACATTTTAAGCCAAACAACGTACGATATGAAAAAAAGTCAAGAGAGGAAAAATGTTGCTTTTTGAACACCCTACAATATTGTTATAAGACTTTTTTCAATTTTCTTGAAAAATCGAAAATTCAAATTTTTATCGCACAAAAAAATAATCAAAAATCAAAAATTCCATTTTGCGGTCAAAATATACAAGATACGAAAAAGGATAAATAGACGAAAATTGTGCACTCAAAAAAGATCTAAAAATTTGTTATTGGTCACTTTTTGATGGGACGCGTATTTTTTGTTTCATTTTTAAAAAACTGATTTAAAAATAAAATTATTTAAATTTTTGGACAAACGACACAAATCACAAAAAAAAAATTATTAGAAAAAAGTTGTTCACTCAGAAAAGAGCTACACATTTTTTAATAATAATTTTTTGATAAGATGCGAAATTTTTGTTTCAATCGTGAGAAATAACATTATCAATAAAAAAAAATTGTGGAAAATTGACGCAAGGTACGAAAAAAGATGAATAGACAAAAGTTGTTCAACCAAAAAAGATCTACAAATTTGTTATAAACTTTTGTTATGAAAATACATTTAAAATAAAAAAATTAACTTTTTGGAAAAACGATACACGCTACAATAACATTTTATCTAACAAAATTTTTCGCCTAAATTACATTTACAAATTTTCTTAGAATCACTTTACGCTAGAATGCATATTTTTGGTTCAAATCGTAAAAAATAACATTGAACATAAACAAATTACAATTTATGGAAAAACGACACAAGTTGCAATAAAATGCATAATAACAAAATTGTTTTTTTATAGGATGCGCACGTTTTTCAATTATAAAAACAAGACAAGAAAAATACGCCTGTTTTTAATAGTAATGCATATTATGAATTGTAATAATATAAATTTATTGAAATGATACATTTTTCAGGGTAGCTGAGAATAAAATTTAATGCAAAATATGAAACAAATATTAAATTAATTATAATAAATACAATTCTTACTTTATTTTTCAATATCTAAATAAGCAATCAGAGGCCGACGTACATAAATAAATGTAATCTACATTTGATATAATAATGTTGAACATATAATGTAAAAATTTCGCATTTTGGACAAAATCGAGTGCGAAGCACGAGGTACCTGATGAGAATATATTCGTTAATGCCGAAGGAGCTTTACGAAAGAGAATTCACAATTACCAAATTACAGTTGTCGATACTTTGACCTTTAATCTTAAAAGGTCTGTGCACAAATGTGGGGGAAATACAAAGACCGAGCGTGCAGCGCGAGGTAAATACACTATCGAGCGCAAAGCGCGATATATATATATATATATATATATATATATGACCACCCATCTCACGGTTGTGAGACGTGGCCATAGGTGTGATTTACCGCGGTGCTACTGGGGGCTATTGACATTTTGTCGGATGGCAGTTGCTCTTAGTGGGACCCTGCGGTGGTTGTTTAACTTTTTTTTCAAATTATATATATATATGTAAAACGGTGTTTATCAGGTCCATTTTTGAGATAAAGTGGTGTTTATCGGGTCATTCCGGATTTATTGTGTCCGACCCGAAAAATTTCATACGTTAGACGTTGTTTATTGGGTCGAACCCAATAAGCACCTTTATATACCGAAAAAACATTTTTAGTATAAAAAGCATGTAAAAATTCTTTACATAACAAAATAAAAGTGATGTAAGGTACAAGAAAGCTAATTTACAACGAAAAATATATCTTTGGTATTAATGTATACAATATTGATTTTTTATATCTGCAGAAAATGTTTACATACTAAAACTAACGCTTTACATAGACTTATCGACTAATTACAGAAATATCTATGAACTTCAATTTAGTATGTAAAAGCCACAGTAAAAGAAAAATTTAATTTAAATACTGAGGACCCGATAAACTACGCTTTACCTCTAATGTGTGATGGACATAAAGGTGCTTATTGGGTCGGGCAATATAAATATATGGAAGACCCAATAAGCACCTTTATATGTCAAAATACATTTTTAGTTTAAAAAATATGTAAAAATGCTTTACATAACAAAATAAAAGTTATGTAAGGTACAAGAAAGCTAATTTACAACGGAAAATATATCTTTGGTATAAATGTACACAATATTGATTTTCTATATCTGCAGATAATGTTTACATACTAAAATTAACCCTTTACATAGACTTTTCAACTAATTACAATAATATCTATGAACTTTAATTTGGTATGTAAAAGTCACAGTCAAAGAAAAATTCAATTTAAATACTTAGGACCCGATAAACCACGCTTTACCACTAATGTGTGATGGATATAAAGGTGCTTATTGGGTCAGTGAATATATTTATATATAACAGACACAATAAGCATAGCAAAAAAAACATTTTCAGTTTAAAAAGTATGTAAAAATGCTTTACATAACAATATAAAAGTGAATTTAAAATTTTTAAATTAAAGCTTTTTTGGGTTTCAATCGTGTGTGAAACTATGAATGTTGCCAACGTTTCGTGAACATTGCTGTTCACATCTTTAGGGCTGACCTGAAACTGAAATTTCAGGTTATGTTGTTCTTATATATGTAGTCTCTACGATGCCTATGATTGGCCAGAGCGCCCCATGGTTGGGACTGGTCGAACCTGATTTCCCAATCAAGTCTTTTTTCAAAAACCCTAGAGGACGGAAAGCCAAATCAGATTAGTATTATATCCATTGTCCCTATTGATGTTATTAGGGTGTTTTAAGATTTCGATTGCTTCTCTATGTTTTCTTGGAAAAACATTGTTCGTTTTTGCGATGACGGTTGTTCTGTCAAATAAAATGCTATGTCCTGTTTCGATAAGGTGTTCAGCTGGTGCTGATTGCGTGAAATGTTTTAGCCTGACTTTACTCTCATGTTCCTTTACGCGTTGACTTACCGCGCTCCCGGTTTCACCAATATAGACTTTGTCACAAGAACAGGGGATTTTATATACTCCCGGATCACTGAAAGGTGCATTTTTACATTCTCATTCTAATAAGAAGGTATTGGTTTTATGTAAAATTTGACTTAGTCGGGTCTTTGTCTGTAGTCTGTCTGTAGGCACGATAACTTTCGAAAAAATGATCAGATTTGATTGAGCTGTGCACACTTTCTTAAGCCCTATAAGAAAAGGACAAGTTCGTTAGCCAGCTATTTTTGATAAAAATTCAAAAAGTTAAAGCATTTTCAAAATTTTTGAAATCATTTTCTTTTCTAATTAAAAAATTTTATGCAAGGAAATTTTTAGTACTTAAAACTCTGAACAATTTATCCTCATGACATTTTTCGATAAAAACAAAATTATCAGAGTTATAGCAGTTTCAAAATCCAAAAAATCAAACGAAAATGAACATTGTAAGCCAAAAAACGCACGCTATAAAAAAAGTCACGAGAAGAAAAACGTTACTTATTAAAAGGCCAACAAGATTATCATAACAACTTTTTGATTTTTTTTTTAAATCGAAAATTCAAATTTTGACCCCATAAAACGTAAAAAACTAGAAAATTCCATTTTGCTGTTAAACTATGCAAGATACGAAAAAAGATGAAGAAACCAAAATTCTCGATCCAAGAAAGATCTACAAATTTGTTGTTATATTCTCATCCTAATGAGAAGGTATTGGTTTTATGTAAAATTTGACTTAGTCGGGTTTCATCAAATCTCCACGTTATGAGACCTCCTGAGTCAGAAAAAACGATTTTTACGAAGGTGTCTGTCTGTATGTCTGTCTGTCCGTCTGTCTGTATCGTGTAGGCACGATAACTTCGAAAGATTCATCAGATTGGATTGTGCTTTAGCACACTTTTTTATGGCCTACAAAGAAAGAACGAGTTCGTTAACCAGCTATTTTTGATGAAAATTCAAAAAGTGAGCACATTTTGAAAATTTGTGAGACCACTTTTTTTGAAGATTTGAAAATTCTACGTACGGTTATTAGTATTACGCAAAATGACGAACAAAATATCCTCATGACTTTTCGTGATAAAGAAAAAATTACCGGAGTTATAGCATTTTCAATATTCCAAAAAACAAACGAAAATGAACATTTTAAGCCGAAAAACGCACGATATGAAAAAAAGTCAAGAGAAGAAAAACGTTGCTTTTTGAACACCCTATGTTACGGTGGGTCCCATAAAAATTCTAAATCTGCACTGTAAAAAAATCTTTTGTGATATTTACAATTAGATTGTAATTTCACGAGCAGTGTATTTTAAATTACAATGTATAACCTGGTAAATATACCAATGTCGCTCCGAAATTCACGATCTACTCCAACTTCACCCCATGGAAGAGTATGAAATAACTGTCCGATGTAAATTTACTGTGTCTGACGATGGAAATTATTTGATCAGCGTGGCACGTAGTCAATTTACGTTAGTGAATAAATTTAAATATGCTTATAAATTAACACTTTTTTTGGTAAAGTTGCAGTATCTAGCATAATTTCACACACGGGTAGTATTGTTACGTCTTGGCATCCTGAGAAATTACAAACAGGACATAAATCGACAACCCATCGACAAACTGACAGAAAGACATGGCGCTTTGGACTTTATCATAAAATTACGTCTCAGAGCCTCTAATATTGCTCTAATAGTGATGAGTTCTATGTGAATAAAAAAAATATGTATTTTTTCTTCAAAACGATACCTGAGAAAAGTAATATGCGCTTTATTTATCCTGATACAGTGTTTGAAAATTTATAACCTCACGAACATAACCTAAAAATTGAAATGTGGTCCTGACAATTTACGTCCTGCATTTTTTTTTACAAAAGTGTGTAAATTTACATCGTCGCACGTAGGTCAAATAATTTCCATCGTGGTACGATGTAAAATTACACCAACTTTTTTTACAGTGTGTAATTATAAAGGCCCACGCGTCAATGGCTAGTACACCGTGACCGTGATCTCCCCTCTGTCCCACCTAGCCTCTCGCCATAGTGAATATCGCGGGTCGCTTGAGAGGAGGAAGGGAGAAGAGCGCAAAGGCGAGAATGCAATGATCCTAATTCCTCATGCCACTTCTTTTATGGTCTTAATCTCCTGATACTATCGAGTCACAGTCTGGCTAAAAAATTAATTAATAATAAATACACTTATCAATAAACATTAATAGTTTGACGAAGGTAACATTTTTGTAAGTTTTCAAGGTATCTATTAACAAAATTTAGGAATAATTGAACAGTATTAGAATTCCGATGATCGACAGTAGCAGTCGATACCAAAAGCTATATTGGTACCATTATAGCAGAAAGTGATGACATCTCCAGTAATCTATAATCCATCTGTTCTTTTAAAATCGAAATGTCAACCTGAACACAAAAGTTATCTAAATTAAATAACTACCCTGTGTGTTTATTGATACTCAGTCAATAAACAATACCGGCGTAGGCAATATTCAGTAAGAACTGCTAATGAACAATTCTGCTAATAATAATCGGTCGTATATATTTATTAAAATCCTATACCTGAAATTAAAACTTGCTCTAGATTGATCGCGATGATAAAAATCAATTAATAATATGGGCATGCACAACAATTAATATATGTGACAAATATTTCTTTTTCTAGATTCAAAATTTTCAAAGAATTGAAAACTAAATATTCACATAAGGGGTGAGTTTCTCTTACTACTATTGATGGTCGCTGTCGATTATGCAATTCACGAGGATATCAAAATTCAAGAACTTTGCACAGATACGTTGTCAGCACCACGCCATATCCTGCGATCATTCCCACGGCAATCAGCAGAAATCAAAATTTTATTCTCCCATCATACCGATACCCCTACCTTAACGAGTCTGATTTTCACCAAGACTCAACAGCATTCTTCGTTGACACCTTGACCGGCGAGGTTGTCAAGATGGGAATAAAAGGGAAATTGTTGTAATTATTTCCCCGCTCCATCCGTATTTCCCTACGCGCTCGCGTCGCGGAGTCGCCCGGAAGGTTTAGTTTACCGAAAAAAGGCGTGCTATGGGGGGTTTGGGGATGTAAAGAGTACAAACGCAAAACGCGATAATAACCGGCTATGTGCAAACGGGAGGCGTGAAATGTTCGGCATTTTAAACAAGAACTAGAAAGTGAATCGTGAACATGAAAAGTGATCGAATGACTTGCCATCAAATCGCGCCGTTTCGTAAGTCGACGTGTGCGGAACCGGGGTGATTTGATGTGAAGACGCATCGATCAAATACCGTAAGGGAATTGATCGAACAACTATGGGAAATCTCGACACACAATAGTTTCGGTTGAGTGAACCTTCGGGGCGACTGGGCGACGCGTGTGAGTGGTGAACGGTGAGGAGTGGACCGGAACAAGGATTAATTTACAACAAGGAAACAAAAGGTCATAAGTAAATTACCCACTATTTATTGGTACGATCCCTCGCTCTCTATCTCTCTCCTTGTCTCTTGCGTCCCGGTCACGTTAACTAGAACGACAGTATCTCGAAATTTTGCATACGTTTTGAGCGTTAGAACTAACGAAAATGTTGAATTCGGCCCGTCAATCTCCTACGCTCGGGGATTAGACGGTAGTTGTAAGGGTAGTTTACCTCTTATATTCTTGTTTTTTTTTGGTGTGACAAACATGTAAAACTTGGTAAAATTAATAAACGCAGGACTTTTGCAATTTTGTTTGGAACCATGTAACATTGAATTGAAAGTTGATTCTCGAACCTAGCCCAATTTCAAGAATTTTCTAGGACGGATGCCAAGGTACTACTAGGAAGCAGCGATTAAAAACGAATCCCACAAAAATAATAATAAACATCTGGGAGCGATCTCAGGTGATTTTCTGAAATACCTCCGGGCGAATCATTGAATTAAATCCCACACTACCATAATTTTCAGCGTCTTTGATAAAGAATTAAAATATAAATATTCGAAGGCAGGTTGGTTCGTAACACCTATAATATTTTTATAACAAATTTTGAATTTTTTGAAAAATCCAAAATTCAAATTTTGATCGCACAAAAAAATAATGAAAAAACAAAAATTCCATTTTGCTGTCAAACTATGCAAGATACGAGAAAAGATGATTCCACCAAAATTGTGCACCTAAAAAAGATCGACAAATTTGTTTTCATTCACTTTTTGATATGACGCGTAGTTTTTGTTTTATTCGTAAAAAACAGTATTGAAAATAGAAAAATCAAATTTTTAGACGAATAACACGATCTACGAAAAAAATGACAGAAACAAAATTTGTTCATCCAAGGAAAAGGTACAAATTTGTTGTAAATCATGTTTCGATCGGATGCGTAGTTTTTGTTTTATTCGTGAAAATAACATTGACAGTAGAAAAATCAAATTTTTGAAAAAACAATGCAAGGTACGAAAACAGATAAATGAAAAAAATTTGTGCATTCAAAAAAGATTCACAAACTTGTAATCAATTTTTGTTGTAAGAATATATTCAAAATGAAAAAAAATTAACTTTTTTGAAAAACGGCACAAGCTAAAATAACATTTTAACTAATAAAATTTGTCGCCTAAATGATATCATTATTTTTCATTTGAAATCAAATACAAATTTAGTAATTTGTATATGAAGAACATATAACACGAAGCACAAAGTGCGGGATCAGTGTATTTCGGAGCGCGAAGCGCGACGACCAAATCGCGCGCCGTAAGTGCGCTCAAACTTTTTTGTTTCTATCATACGGTGCGCAGAACCGAGCGTGGAACGCAAGGTTCAAATGATTTTCAAAATCAAATATCGGGCGCGAGTGTCTGGATGAGAATGTGTTCCTTAAGGTCGATAGAACCTTGAGTAAATAAAGTTCCTTTTCATTCTAAAATGAAAACAAATTTAACAATCACTTAATATGTAGAGGTTTTGATAATTTTATAAGATTTGCAAACAAACTTTTTCTTTTCATCGAAGTCGAACACGAAGTTCAAAAATCTAAAGGAACCGAGCGTAAAGTGCGATGTAAATACGCCCGAGCGCGTAGCGCGAGGTGAATACATAATCGAGCGCGAAGCGCGAGATCCAACAGTCGCTCGCCCCAGGTGCGCTCAAACTTGCGAGCCGCGCGCGGAGCGCGCGATGAGAATGTGTCCGCAATGCGGGCAGATTTTTATCTTTAGAGTTGTTCAGAAGTTGTCCTATTTTTGCAGGTGGTTTAAAAATGGTTTGGATGTTGTGTTTGTTGATAGTTCGTCCTATTTGTTCTGTGATACCTCGAATGTAGGGTATACCCTACATTCGAGGTATCATCCTATAGGATGGGGATCGTTTTTCTCTCTTTTTCTTTAGTAGGTTCTGTTGACTTGTTTTTTTGAGTGTATTTTCTTATTGCTTTATTAATTTGTTTGTTTGTGTAATCGTTTTGTATTAGGACTTATTTAACGTTGTAGTTTCTTTCGTAAGTTATCTTTATATGTTCTGGAGACAACTCTGTATGCAAGGGAGTTGATGACCGATTGCTTTTGAGATGGGTGATGGTGGGAGGAGGCATGTAGGTATCTGATTGTATGGGTTGGTTTTCTGTAAACTTCATGTCCTAATGTGTTATCAGATCTTTTGTAAACTAGTACCTCCAAGAAAGGTAATTTTCCGTTTCGTTCAATTTCCATGGTGAACTGTAGGGTGTATTGGATTGATAAATTTGAAGAACTTGTGTAGTTCATCTAGTCCATGTCTCCGGATGACAAAAGTTTCGTCAACGTAACGGAACCAAAATTCCGGTTAAAGCTTGGATTTGTTAAAGATTTTAGTTTCTATATTTTCCGTGAAAATGTTGGCTATTACTGGTGAGATTGTAGATCCCATTGCTGCACCTGAGGTTTGTTCGTAGAATTGGTTATTGAAAGAGAAGTAGGTATTAGTGAGACAGTGTTCTATCAAAGGTGTGAGATTGGAGGGGTAGTTTGCAAAGGATTCAATAATATCGATTGTATCAGAGATTGCGTCTTTTGTAAAGAGAGAAACTACTTCGAAACTCACTAGGATGTCATGGCGTTGAATTTGAATCTATTGTATCTTTCTGACAAAGTCAAAAGAATTTTGGA
>CAKNYM010049629.1:0-66799 GCA_932195095.1 Andricus curvator | reverse complement strand
TCTACTAGGAGTAGAGCAAGAGCAGAGTAGGAGTAAAGTAGGAGTAGTTCGCACATGTACGCGCATCTTTTTAACCCTATTTTTTGCAGCTTATCATCGCCATACAAGCTTTCAAACAACCGACACGTACGGGATCGGAAGATGGTGCTTTAAACTCATTAAGGGGTTAGCCCTACTTGCAGTGCAATAAAAAAGTGAATTTTATCGATTTTTTTTTTTAATGAAAAAATACTTTTTGGTAAAAGTTTGTATATTTGAAAGAGTATTATATAAACCTAATTTACACTAATTTTCATTTAAGAATACACATTATTTCATGAGTTACTACTGATACACCGTAGTATGATTTTTTGAAGGTGTATTGCGGTGAGCAACACTGCTCAGGACTCGATCATTTGAAATGGGAAAATCAAAAATATTTCAATAAATTATAAGTTTTTCTAGTCCTTAACCGAAGGATTTGGACAAAAATTTTTTTTTGACAAAATGGCGGCCAGTTAAAGTTGACAAATCGATTTTTGTCACAAAAAAACACATTCGTTTTTAAAATAAAAAAAAAAGTTTTCGATGAAAAAAAATTCCTTCGATTAAGGACTGCTTTTTCATATCACAAAAAAGGCTGCCAAGTTTGGAAATGATCGGTTAAGCGGTTTTCTATAAATCTTGCTCACCGACTTTGAAAACGTCGTTTCGAGAAAAACGCATTTAAAGTTTTAAATACTATTTACATGAAACTGTTCGAGAACGTTCGTCCTCGCGGCAGACAAATGTTGCCGAATAGTGCCGAACAAGTCACGAACTTTCCCGAACCAGTGTATTTATGTTCAAAATGGCGTCGTTTTTCTATACGTGAAAATCGTGTTCTATACGCTATCCAGTTAGTATATAGATCAGTGGCCTAGACGGACCAGCCTACACTTCCGACTGAATAACTTCTACAATTTCATTGAGATTTCATTAAGACTTTCAGAAGACGTTTTTGGTGCATTCTGCACATTAGTTTCTTTTAAATACTTGTGAAACAAGATGCAAAATATCAGTGCTAAATGATGTTAGAAAATGCTCGGCTCTAGATCGCATTTAAGGTATCGTAATCTCAGTTCACTCCTCATTAATCCACTCGAATAATGTCGGAAGTTCTCCTCTTCACGTAGACATTCAAGAATTGCATCACTTTCTTTGCAGCGATCTTTAAATTTGCCTTACAAATCCTTTGTTTATTATTATTTATACGGCTTTTGAAAACGTTCATAATATTGGCGTCCTTGTGTTCTTCGTGCAAAATAAGTTTTACTGTTCTACATTTTCTTTTACGTGTCATTTTGAAGCTTCTAACTTGACGACCTGATTAACACCGTTATGTGTATTTTTCCTCCCACGCATTTATTAGAAGGTTAAAAACTAAAAGAAAAGGTAGCGAACATCTCAAGGGACTGTTCTCTATCAATTTCATTAAACAAAATCTCTTTATCTCGTCGAGCCCATAGACAACGTATAATGTACGAAAGCGACCCGATAAACACCTTTAAATCTCTTAAACATTCAACCTTACGAAAACTGTGTTTATTGTTATTTCTACGGCTTTTGAAAACGTTGATAAGATTGGCGTCCTCGTGTTCTTCGTGCTGATTAATTTTTACTGTTCTACATTTTCTTTTACGTGTCATTTTTAAATTTCTAATTTGACGACCCGATAAACACCGTTGAATCTCTTAAACATTCAACCTCACAATACCTTTGTTTATTATTATTTTTTCGACTTTGAAAACGTTAATTAGATTGGCGTTCTTGTGTGTTCTTCATCCTAAATAAGTTTCACTGTTCAACGTTTTCTTTTACATGTCATTTTTAAGCTTTCAATTGGACGACCTGGTAAGCTCCGTTTATATATTTTTCCTCCCTCGCATTCACTAAGAGGTTAAAAACAAAAAAAAAGGTAGTAAACATCTCAGGAGACTGTTCTCTATTAGTCCCATTAAACAAAATCTTATTTTCTCGCCGACCCGATAAACACCGTTTTATGTATGAATGCGACCCAATAAACACCGTTAAATCTCTTAAACATTCAACCGCACAATACCTTTGTTTATCATTATTTTTTTCGGCTTTTGGAAGCGTTAATTACATTGGCGTTCTCGTGTTCTTCGTCCTGAATAAGTTTCACTGTTCAACATTTTCTTTCACATGTCATGTTGATGCTTTTAATTTGACGACCTGATAAACACCGTTCTATGTATTTTTCCTCCCACGCATTTACTAAAAGGTTAACAACAAAAAAAAGGTAGTAAACATCTCAGCAGACTGTCCTCTATTAGTCCCATTAAACAAAATCTTATGTTCTCGCCGAACCGATAAACACCGTTTCATGTATGAATGCGACCCAATAAACACCGTTAAATCTCTTAAAACATTCAACCTCAGAAAACCTTTGTTTATCATGATTTTTTCGACATTGAAAACGTTAATTGGAATGGTGTTCTTCATCCTAAATAAGTTTCACTGTTCAACATCTTCTTCTACATGTAATTTTGAAGCTTTTAATTGGACGACCTGATAAGCACCGTTTTATGTACTTTTCCTCCCACGCATTCACTAAGAGGTTAAAAACAAAAAAAAGGTTGTAAACATCTCAGGAGACTGTCCTCTATTAGTCCCATTAAACAAAATCTTATTTTCTCGCCGACCCGATAAACACCGTTTTATGTATGAATGCGACCCAATAAACACCGTTAAATCTCTCAAACATTCAACCTCACAAAACCTTTGTTTATTATTATTTTTTCGACGTTTCAAAACGTTAATTGGATTGGTGTTCTTGTGTTCTTCATCCTAAATAAGTTTCACTGTTCAACATTTTCTTTTACATGTCATTTTGATGCTTTTAATTTGACGACCTGATAAACACCGTCCTATGTATTTTTTCTCCCACGCATATACTAAAAGGTTAAAAACAAAAAAAAAGGTAGTAAACATCTCAGGAGACTGTCCTCTAATGTTTGGCCAGTTTTGAGAAAACATCTGTTTAAGTAGGCTACGTCTAGACTAGTCATCCCAAAATTTCGGGACGACTAGCCAAACTCATAACAAATATTGGCCTAAATCATCCCGAATTTCAGGACCATGAGAAACATCATTCGTCGCTAATTTACAGACTTCAGAAATATCCTCTTCCAACTTGTCCGAAAGTCCAGGCGGTAGCGCACCTGGTTTTTAGACGTAAGGTTCGGGGCTGAATTCCCGCTGCGTGTAGTTTTTTCCAGTTTTTAAAACATTTTTCTTAGAAAAAATATCAATATATTCGATTCCCTTCTAATAATTTTTTTAATGTATGCAAACATTAATATTTTGAATGATTTTTCCAATGAAAGACTCACTTCTTCGAAATATTGTCGTTTTTTCCAAAAAAATCTTTTGCTTCAATTAATTGTATGTATGTATACCATTAAGCCATTTCCCTTTCAGGGTAGGCGTGATACTACCCGATTCGGGTAGTGTTTCTAGGTGGATAGTTTTCTTGTAGTTATAAATAACTACAAGTGTGGGCTCACCACACTATTTTATTTATTATTATTAATTTATTTATCAATAATTCATATTTTTATATTATTTATTATTATTTTTATTCCATTTATATTCAGATTCTGAATATGTTTGCGAAATTTAAACAAATTTATTAAATTAATAACATTCGTATAAAATAAATTTGTTTGCGAAACAAGTTCGAAAAAACGAACTGTTTTTCATTAAAAAAAGAACATTTAAAATGTTTATTTTTGCATACTTGAATAAAAGTTTATAAGAGAATTAAATATATAAATATTTTAATAAATAATAAGTCAAATATTTGGGCCTAGGTATTTCCAAATTTTACTTTGGAGCCAAGATCTTTATTTACAAAAATTATTAATCCACACAGAAAACACACTACCAGGCACTCCCTTGTAAGATATATATTTTTGTGAATAATCCTAGTAGATTATATTTCAGTAGTATAACTATGTTTAAAAATGTGTATTTTTGTTTTTTTAGAACTTTACATAAGTCAGAAATTGAAGTATAATTAAATGTCTCATCGGTAACATGTCCCCATATACAAATTCGGAAACTAAAATTAATCAAAAGAATTCCAAAGAATTAAAAAGAATTCAATAATTTTTTGAGAACCGGGAAATGCCCGGGAGTTTTTTTCCTCAAATAAAATGGCCACCTGAATTTCTTGGCTTTCTTAAAATTATTATATTCATTGGTATTTTCCTGTAAAAATACGAGTAATTCTACTTTTTCGTACTTGTGCAAAATGTCCGACGAAGGATTGAAAAAACTTTTTATTTGATTTGTTTCTTTAAATTAATTTTTGTGGAACTTTTGTGATAACAGAAAAAAACTATCCAATTAGGGGTTTTAAGGGTTTGAAAATGGTGATTCATTTTTGTCATAAAGTCCTGTAATAAGTAAAGGTAAAAAAAAATTGGTAAGAAGGTGAAGAGCAGGATCACAGGTTCTTTTATTTCCTCAAATTAGTAATTTACGCTACGCCCGACAACTGATATAACCCCTCGTATTAGCCCTTATGTAAAACTTACTTTTAGACATATTAAATAGGGTGATTTTTCACGTAAATAGGGTAATAATATGGAGGAATAAATTCTTTCAAATACAATTAATGTAAATACCATATTGAATGCAATATGAAACACTTTTAATTCATAAGATTTCAAGTCGAAATATATATTGAATTTTCAACAAACAAGATTAATTTTCTTATCAGAAAGACGAATTTTCAACAAAATACATGAATTTTCTACCAAGTAGTTGAATTTTCAACTTATAAAGGGTACATTTCTAACAAAAAATGGATAAGTGCAATTTTCAGATTAAAAAAAAAACAATTTTGAACCAAAACATCGAATTGTCAACAAAAAAAGTTAAATTTTAAACCAAAGAGGTGAATCTTGAAAAAATATGAATTTTTAACAAACATGAATTTTCAACAAAATACATTAACTTTCAACACGAAAATATGATTTTTTAACCAAAGAATTAATTTACTACAAAAAAGATTAATTTTCGACCATAAAGACGAATTTTCAAAAAAATACATGAAATACATGAAAATGCCAAAAAGTTGAATTTTCAACTTATAAAAGGATACATTTCTAACAAAAAATGGATAAGTGCAATTTTCAGATAAAAAAATTAATTTTTAACAAAAAAAAAACGAATTGTCAACAAAATAGTTACATTTTCAACCAAAGAGATAAAATTTCAACTAAAGTGATAAATATTTGAAAAAAATGAATTTTCAACAAGAGTTCAATCCAAAAGAGACTTTTTAACCCAGATGATTAATTTTCTAAAAATGGAATAGTTAAATTGTCATCCAAAGGAGTTGAATCTTAACGAATATGAATTCTTAACAAACTAGTTCAACTTTCAACCAAAGTCGTTCAATTTTCAACCAAAATGATGAATTTTCCAGCAAAAAGATTATTGCTCTCCAAAAAAAGACGAGGTTTCAACAAAATTGTTGAATTTAAAAGCCAAAAGGATGAATTATCTATAAAACAGTGGAATTTCCAACCCAAAAATATGATTTTTTAACAAAAAAGTTAATTTTCTACCAAAAAGTTAAATTTTCGCATTATTCGATTATTGTTACTGGTACTCAGTTGACTACTAGTCAAATCTTAATATAAGTTTATCAAATATTATATATAAAAAAATCGAATAAAATAAAAAATAATTCTATTATACAATTCCATTGTTTAATTATAATTTATTTAATTCGTAATCAATTACGTAAAACTTAAAAATTTACGAATTATTGTTTACTTAATATAATAACCGTGAGGGAGGTGGTAGTGATTCTATAAAATTTAACTCTACATCTAAAAACTCTAAATCACTAATTCTACACGCGAGAACTCTACAGAATCATATTTATTAAACAAATTGATTATTTTCAATTTCAACTCAATATGGTTATGAATCCTACACCGTAAAATTCTATACGAAATAATACTTGAAATTTTGTGAAATTAAATAAACTCTATAAGGCCAACGGCCAAACCACGCTGAAAAAACCAGTTCTCCTCAGATCACTGAAGTTAAGCAGCGTTGGGCGCGGTTAGTACTTGGATGGGTGACCATTCGAGAATACTGCGTGCTGTTGGCACATCGTGGGTGTGGTGAGCCCAACTTGTAGTTATTTACTACAAGAAACTATCCACCTAGAAACACTACCCAAATCGGGTAGTGTCACGCCTACCCTGAAAGGGAAATGGCTTAATGGTATACTACTACACAGTAAAAAAAACATCACGTGCGTCCTAAACTACGACCCAAGACAGATTTATGTGTAAACATCTTCGGTAAACGTTAACTGAAATCAGGTTGCACAGTATTCCCCTTTTTTTCTTAGTTTTCCCTTTTTTCTTGAAATTCCCCTCTTTCCCCTATTCTCAAAAAACCTTCCCCTTTTCCCCCTTTTCTCTTTGAATATACCATATTTGAAAATACAATATTTGAATTACGCGGAAAATTCTCTGAAATTAGTAAGTGTACCATTATTGAGTAATAATTAAAGTAATTATAGCACTGACATAAGTTGTTTATGAATAAATAAGGTACCAATAACTTTACAAAATATATAGTACTTTTTAAACAGGTATTAGAAGGTGAACACTTTATATACCTAGCTAATTAAAAAGTGGAATATTCCCAATTCATCAACTGCAATGTTAAATGTTCTAATTTGAGCAATTTTCAATTTGAGTTTAAGAGCACTGAAGAGTAGGGCGGAGTGAAAATGCCAAAACAAATTAAATCGTTGGAGCTGATGGGAAAAAACTTGTGGGTTGGCATTCGACAAAAATGAAAACAAATTTAAATCAGTAAAATTTAATGATTTCAAATTCAAAATATTTTCAATTGGTTCAAAAATTATGACGAATTTGTTATATTCACAGCTTTTACTAGTGAACAATAATAAAAAATTACGAAATTTAAAAATAAATTTGTTGCGCAGTAACAATTTGTTTCAAAATGTGCAGAAACATGTTTTTTTTTGATTGAGTCATATGCACACATTTAAAAAAAAAAGTTGAATATGTCGAACCTGAAATTTATTCAGCTTGAACCAAAGAAACATTTTATTATTTTGCTTTTTCGGAAAAAAACTTTTGTCTTGATTTAGGATTTTTGGGATTTCATCTTTTTTGCGATTTTGGAACGTTATATGCACCACGAAAAAAATGTTTCCCATGAATAAAAAATAATAACATGTTTCATTGGTTCAAGCTGAAGAAATTTCAGGTTCGAGTCAATCCAAAAAACATGTTATTTTACATTTTGAAAACATTTTAAATAAGCCAAATTTTTATTTTTTATTTAAAAAATTTTTAATTATAAATTTAAAAAAGAGAACCGAAAATATTAACTGTTAAAAAAAAATTTTCTTTACTTTCTTGGATGTCGGACCACAAATTATTATCCCTCAGCTCAAACGATTCGATTAATTTTAACATTTTTACTTTGTTCTACTGAAGAGTGTAGTTTTAAATTTACATTGAAAGTATTAATTATATTAAGGAAGAAATGAAAAATCTTGGAAAGAAATATTTATGAGAACGATGTTAAACATATCAAAATTGTGTATTTAACTAATTTTATTTTTTTCTCGGTATACTCCATTTTTTAAGCATTCAGTTTGAAAATATTTAATTAAAACATTTTGTTTTCAATATTTGACAATATTTGACTGTTTATTTAAAATAAGAAATTATAAATCAAATATTGCAAAATAAACTAAATAAAATTGAATTATTTAAAATAAAATAAACCTCGAATCGTTGGAATTTCAGGCTGCTGAATGTAAACTTTAAAATTTGCATTGTTTCATTTTTTTTTAATTTTTAATTTGTAAATGACATTTTTCAATTTAGATTTTTCAAGAAAAAACTTATAATCACTAAAATGTACTGTTTTTAAGTTAAAATTGTTTGAAAATGATATAATTTTGAACACACACAAATTTCTTTATTGATTTTTCAAACTATTTTAGCTCTTAAAATGCAGTCTTTTTCAGGTCTGCTTAGTCAAGCTTTGTTTATAAAATACTGATGCGGGCCGATATGATTTCTCTGGAACAATTCTGGATAAGCTTTGAGGTTCGTTATGTCTGTTATAATAAATTTAAAATAAAAAAGTAAAAATTGAATATTCAAAAATAAACAAATTGAAATTGAATTATTTAAAATAAAATGAGACTCGAATCATTACAATTTCAGAGTGCTGAATTTAAACTTAAATATTGTCATCGTTTCATTTTTTTAATTATTAATTTTTAAGGGACACTTTTGAATTTTAATGTTTCAATAACAATGTAAAATCCTTTAATTGTAGTGTTTCAACCTAAAATTGTTTAAAAATTTTATAATTTTGAACACTTAAACAACTTATTGATTCATTCTTCAAACTATTTTATTTCCTAAAACGCATTCTCTCCTTTGCCTGCTTCGTAAAGCTTTGTTTATAAAATACTGATGCGGACCCATATGAGTTCTCTGAAAGAACACCTTGTGTCGCACTTATGTTACGCATCTACATTTAGAATTAGGCTAATTGTAAGAAAAATATTGAAAATTGTTTCTTTTTTTCAACTTAGACACAGCATATTTTCCTCCTGTTTGTAAATGATTCACAATTGTTTAAAAAATTACTATTCGTTTAAAAAATATATTTTTCTCTGTAAGTCGTGGAAAATTATTATTTTCGAGATATAAATTCCAGAGAATAATAACTTGTTACAACTTGAGGGAGAAAAGATTGTTTAAACGATTGGAAATTGTTTAAATAATGACCAATTATGTAAAAAACAATAGTACATTGTGCGCCAAGGAACTTAAGTCGGTCATTATACGCCGCGTGTGAGTTTGCAATACAAGTCGTAGACGAACGCGAGGCGGAGACGAGTATTGCAAACACACAAGGCGTAATGACCGACGTAGTTCCATGGTGCACATTATAATTTATACACCAAGGGCATGATTTGCAAGTTTAGTGCCCCCGATTATCATGTAACACAGGGGAGGTTTGACGTTGCGAGTCGAATTGGTACAATTCACTTTTAGCGCCGGTTATCAAGAATTTAATTTTCAAAAATTCCAAACAATTGCTCAAATTTCCAAAATTTTCAAAAATATCCAAAATTTCTTAAATTTTCAAGAATTGTAAAAAATTCTATAATTTTCAAAAATTTTCAAATTATCAAAATGTTTGAAAAATTTTTAAAATTTCAAAATTCTCATTTTAAAATTTCAAAAATTTTCAAAATTCTCATTTAAAAAAAAAATCAAAATTTTTGATTTCAAATTTTAATTTAAATTAAAAATTTACACTCCCCTCCCCCCCTCTGTACCTCTCCCTTTATCTTGTTTGAATAATTAAAAATTATTTTCAAAATACTTGGAAACTCGTCCCTTATCAATTAAAAATCATTCTTGTTAAAAAAAACCAAAGAATACCGTTTTTAGTAGGAATTTAATAGAAAAATGCTATTTTGCAGTTTTTGGGTCACTTTCTAAACACAATAACAATGGTTTGAAAGGGAGGTGGGTACTCAAAATAGAAACTTATTGGGTGAAAATTATTCTTTGAACATGCTTTAAGAGGTTTTAATACCTTAATTGACAAAAAGTTTATAACAAGTAGCTCTTTTTTCCATTTTTTTGAAAATCAAGCTTTTCCCATTTAAAACCCCATGTTAATTTCAAAGGCTCAGGGACACGGTTTAACTTTGACAAAAAGAAAACAAGTTATGGAGTTTTTTTCCGGAAAATGAACAAACTGGGAGGGGGGGGGGGGTCGCACACCAAAAGTCCAAAGTTGAATTTTTACAGGTATACATTTCGACCCCCTTAATCCACATATCATACAAATACATCAAACCTTATGTAAGTGTTAGCTTAAAATACTGAAATAATGCGCATTGAAAGAGAGAGAGAGAGAGAGAGAGAGAGAGAGAGAGAGAGAGTGGGGTAGAGAGAGAGGCTCCTTTTGTTGGGTGAAGAGAAGCGAGCCTCCTGTCTGTGAAAAAAAACACAACGCGTGTGTCAGAGGCTTGCGTTACACTTTCCAGTCGTGGTTTCATTTGAGTCAGTTTCGACTCCCCATATCGAGGTCTAAGATGTTTACACATCAAAAATTCAACACAAAATATTTGAAGAAATAATTTTTTGAAAATTTCAATTATTTTGTGTGCAAATTTACATTTAAAACATTTAACTTAGCGATTTTCGAACAGTTTTTTGCTACATGCTCGAAACCTTGATAGTTATATCATTGTGCTATACGGTTCTTACTTCTACCTTTCTCCCACGAGACCACACAATAACGAAGTCGGCAGTTTTTTACAACATTCCGTACTGCCGTGTTTGGTTTAAATTTAACATCAAAGACTGGTAGTTTCCTTTCTGCTTTCATTCCTCCTTTATCAATTGTTTTCGTTATTTGCTTGACGTGTATAGCATCTAGTTTTCTTTGGATTAAATTGCTCACATTGGTGTGTTGTTCAACATTCTCTGCTTTGATTACTTTGTAACAGTAAAATTAAAATTGTCGTAAACGTCAAGGTTACATCTGTCGTCTCGGAAATCAATAATTAAATTGCTTCGTAGTTTAAGAATTGAATTAAGTAAATCTGTAAAGAAACCTATAATTAGGATTTATTCATATTTGAAATTGTCAATAGAGACGGATTCTGACATACCAACAATATGCGAAGTGTTAGACATGCGCAGTGTGGTTGACCACGAAAGTTCGGCTATAGGGCGGTCCCCTCGGCACTCTTCGTCTGACTCTCGCGAGCGTGATTTCGTCACGTTGTTTGTCAAATAAAAGAGTCGGTTTCCGAGAAAAAATTTGTATAACAAAGGATAATAAATTGTAGTCGACAAATAGCAACCAAATTAATAAGGATTTGGGATAATTATCGAAATTAAGTAATTCAAATAAATTGTTCGACAAATATGTAAGTACACTGTATCTATCTGCAAATTACTTTCTTTAAATTATACATTTTCCTGGAAATTCTATCGCTTTATTAAATTGGGTCACCTGACTACCTAGCCCGCTATTATTATAGGTCTTATTGCTTAAAATGGATACATACTTTTTACAACACTATCATGAAAATGGCGTGTTTTCGTACTTATGATCTGTGTGTAATGTGGCGCATTTCGAACGAGGCGAATAAAGAACGTACGAAATGAGGAATGCTTACGAAAAGGCCTCTTTTTACAACACTATCATGAAAATGGCGTGTTTTCGTACTTATGATCTGTGTGTAATGTGGCGCATTTCGAACGATGCGAATAAAGAACGTACGAAATGAGGAATGCTTACGAAAAGGCCTCTTTTCGTAAGCATTCCACATTTTCACAATAAGTGAAAGGAAGATAGTTAGATAAAGACGGAAATAGGTCAATGTTTTCAGCGACAACTGTAGCGCGCTCGTCTCGCGACATACCGTGCAGAAATATATACGCTATAAAAACTAATCAGTACTTAAAATATTAAATTTAGTCTTTTCAAACTGATAACATTTTTTTATGAGTAAACTATAAACTTTTATTAGTAATTTGTAATAAAAGAGTAATTTTTCATTTATCTAATTTAAATTTTCCCGCAACTTTGACTTGAGCAACTATAGCGCACCTAGCGGCGGAGAGGCTACCGGCTTTTATAACCTTATTTCTGAATGCTGTCACGCGTTTGTTGGTTGGTTTTTTTCCAGACGGGGGGCTTCGCCCTCTGCACCCCCACCAGGGCTGCACCCTGGACCGCCCCCCCCCCCGCGACTTCGATCAGGTATCGTTTTTTTCACACTTTTCATGATCTTGTAAAAAGTTTCGTGCATGTCTCGTGGTAGGCCCTTTTCTTGACTCGTGTAGTGTTTTTAGGACGAGCCGTAGGTGAGGGCACCGAAGGTGCCCGAACCGAAGACGAGTCTAAAAACACTGCACTTGTCACGAAAAGGCCATCGCCTACCACTTGTAATGCAATATACTATTATTTATTTCTTTGCTAGTTGTAAGTAAACTGGATGGCGTCCGGCATTATTAAAAATTACGCACTTTGAGCCCTGACAGCTATGACCCAAGCCGCGTCAGGTGGAACAATTTGATTTCGGGGTCAAAATTAGAAATAAAGCAAATTGTTCTATCTCAACTTCCAGCATCTTCTTGTAGTCTTTTTTCTTTTTGTGTAAATAACTATACGGTTTCCTCTTATCCTGATTTCCATATCATTAGTTTGAGATTTTGATTTCATCTAACGTATTCATGTGATTATGGATAGTACTATAGAAAACAATGGGTGGTATCTTTTTCTTCTTTCGGCTTTGTACCTTTAAAGGACTTTCTTTATAATCATCTTCAATGGTTGAGTTTTTTGCCTCTTCGTAAAGTCATTTTCATTTATGCAATTATCCAAAGCCTTTATTTTTTCAGTATGGAAAATAATTTTTCATTCTTAACAACTCACAAAATAGAAAACATTCTCCCATTTACAACAGTTTCTCCACAACAGAATTTTCTCATTCGTCACTTATTCACTGTTTATAAACAGTATACACAGACCAACAATAACACGTCCGACTGATACAAGTGCTCGATCGAGACTGATAAATTAAATTATCCATTATAATTATTATTAAAATAGTAAATAGCACTTGTTCCGATTTCCTTATATAATTACTTCTTATATCTAAACTTTTGAATTAGAAATTATGAATATTTAAATTTTCAGAAATTTCACATTATTCTAAAAAATGTTATCAATTCTTAGGAAAGCAGTATTGTTATACCGAGTAAAGGCACAATATGGGTTCAAATCATTGAGAGTTCAACAGTGAAAGCGTGGAACAAAATAAGTCCCATTCGTGATAAAGACAATAAAACTGTCTTATTTGAAACAAATTCTTGTATGGATTATTGCAGTGGAACAGCTACTGTGCATGATTTGCAACTTAGCTGTATACGTCATGATTCTTTTTCATCTCTACTGCCACCGGAACCGATTTTTCAGTAAGTGATTCTAAAATTAAATTAGTTGATGTGATATGTGATTATTTGTTTCTGATATTTAGAGTGTATTTTCAGGTTTGATTGGTCTGGAAAAGTTCCTTTGCCGTTTAATGAAACTGCTTCTGTTCGGGTGAAACCAATCAAAACCGGTACAGCGCATGCTGTATTTATGTGGTGGGAATTGCAAATGGATACTGATAGAGAGGTATAAATATTACATATGCTTTTGTAGGTGGGAGTAGTTGAAATGTTTATTTCTGTATTGAGTAGATTTTATTTTCATATGATATGGGAATTGCTCTGTGCAAGAAATAAGTCACGTTTAGTAGCATTTGAGTAGTTGGTTGACTACATACATTATAGCTAATAAAGTCACCTTTCATCTTATCTCCGGCGCGCCAATCAGACTGCGAAACTCATATGAAGACGGCAATTTGAATCAGAAAAAGGAATTTAAGAAAAAGCGGAGGGGTAAAATGCATTCTTCTACCATGCACTCATTTATGATGTATGACATTTAACTTTTTCATTACACAGATCATTCTTAGTTGTGCGCCAGTTTGGGAACATCCAAATGTCAAAGCAGAAATAAAGAAAGGTGTTGATCTTGACGTATTAGCCAGGAAGATACCTTGGCGAGATCATTGGATGCAAGCCATTTACTATTTACCTGTGGAAACTTCACTACAAATAGGAAAAGAAGTCACTCTTGTAGGATGTCATGATGAATATTCCTTTTGGTTCAGCATAAGAGATGATTCAGAGTGAGTTCATGATATCACTTTTTTCAAGAATAATCTAAGCTTTCTTTTAAGATAAAAGAAATGAAAAATATGCCTTTTTCCAAAAAAGTCCAATTTTTTGGGCTCAAAAAATCCCAATAATGTAGATTTTTGTACAGATGTTGCAAATAGTCTTCATAACAACGTGTTCAAAATCGACAGTTCTCAGACTTATATATCAGTGGAAAATCAAGAAGTTTGTTGAGTACTTAAGTGTATTTCATTGTCCTCGATCAGCGCGGTATCCTAAAAGATTTTTTTTTTTTTTTTTTTTTTTTTGGTTCAGAAAAAAATCCCAATATCGATTTTTGTACAGATATTTAAAATAGTCTTGTTAAGAAGATGTTAAAAATCGATAGTATCCAGACTGAATAGTAAGCAAATAGATAGGTCTCATAATGTGTCTTGTACGATTGTACAAGAAATGAGAACACTATTTCTTACTGCTGTACACTAATTAGGCACCATATGCACAGAAGTGATCTGGGCTCAAGGGAACCGGCGTTGCAGGTCTAGACTGGAGGAAGGACATTGGAATATTCACTGTAGAAGAAATAAACATCATTAATACCTAGTATGGCATTCAGATTCTAAATTATGTTCAGAACGCTATAAAGATTTGAAGGTGCATTTGCGAAATATGAAATAATTTGTGCACGAAATATGAACTTTAAGCCTGGAAGTTAAGATAAGAAAGAGACCGTTGAAGTTATTTAAAAAGAAAAAACAATATTAAATGAAGTAATGGACTTCTCGTAATTCTGCATATACTCCTGCATATACTTCAATCTTGCTCACATCTGTAGTTAGGACTTCATTTCTGGAAAACTGTAACTCACAGGTGTAAAAGCGTAAAATACCAAAAATGCATCCTTTTTCCTATTTTCTAAGGAAACTATTGTTTTTATGAGAAAAAAGAAAATAGCCTTTTTTATAGAGAACAAAATGCTGCACATTTTTCTACAGAACCATAATTGTACTAATCTGAGCCATTTCCGAAATAAACTGGAAAAACACACAATGGCCGCCATTTTTTAATATAAAATGTTTAGCCATTGTTTAATCGATTCAGATTTTTTATATAATAATTAATAGCGTACGGAGAAGGGTTTTCGCTAATATTATTCAGCCTGTTACCATTTTTTTCCTTTATAAAACCCTTCGTTCCCTGGCTTATAATGGTTTCATTTAATACAAATAATTCCTGTATTTTTTTCAATTTTTGTGAAAAAGCACATGCTTCCCTCATTTTGAGAGTATTTTTTGCTGTGAAGTCTGGATGTAGCTTTATCGTATTTTTGTCATTGTATCTGATTTTTTTTTACAGATTAGAACCTACGGACTTTAAAAGACCCACTTGCACTTGCTGCCTACATTTATCACACTCCAGAACTCGAATTGGTCAATTGAACGATAAAAGTAGAAATCAGAAGTATTTAGAAGTTTTGAAAAAAAAGATCAGTTCTAATACCACCTGTCTATGTTTATCAGACGGATCTTTATTGGGAGTAATGGCCGCCAGACTTGGCGCTAAAGAAGTTATAATATTAGAACCAAATTCTTCATCACGAAAAACAATGGAAATGTTTGTAGAAGCAAATTATTTGTCTAAACAAGTAAAAATTGTCGATTCCTTAGATAATTTGCCAATAAAGGAAAAAGTGGATATAGTCTTCGGTGAACCATCTTTTGTCACGTCCATCCTTCCATGGGATAATTTAAGATTCTGGTATCTTAGTTCGAGTTACTTTGTTGGTGCAGACAAATTTCCAATAAGTGCTGCAATACGAGGTGTTGCAATGGAGTTCAAAGATTTACATAAGATTAGAGCACCTCTTGGCATTTGCGAAGGCTTCCATTTATCCAGTTTCGATAAATTCATACAGGTGCTCTTCTTAAAATTGTTAAAAAATATTTTATTGTACTTTCAATTTTATGCAAACACAAATAAATTTCAGCTGCTCATCACAGCTGTTATTAAGCTTAACTATAGTTCTAAATAGCTTTACCTCCAATTTTACTGCCACTTTGTGAAAATCGAACTAAAGAGTGCTAAAGTATTTTTAACTGTATTATGATATTTTTTGTTAATTGAATACTGAAAAATAAATGTGTAAATTCATTAGAAGTGAACCACCCAAGTTGCGACTAAATTGGAGGTAGGAGGAGCTACTCTTAAGTGTGCCTTTAAACTGTAATAGACAAATTAAGAACGATGATTTGTTATATAATGTGTGTGCTGCCAATTATATATTATACATATTTCACAGGATTCTTGTGAAAAAAGTGATTCACCAGTAGAAGCGCAACCTTTGTGGGAATATTTCGGACGTGCTCTTAGTTCAACTTTTAATTTAGCAAGTTTTGACTTGACTAAGGATGTAAACTCTGAATATCATGTATCTATTTCCGGCAGTACTTGTTTTGAAGTGTAAGTATGTTTTTATACTTTAGAGTCTTGATTGAAACTCATAATCATTCAATGTTTTTCGTTTTTGTGCCTCCTTATTGCCTTATTGCGAATTGACAATATAGCTGCTTCACTTTCATCTCCTCTCGGTTACTCTACACACACATGCAGGATTGATGAAATTGGACTAAAATTGGTAGAAACATTTTCATTTCGTGTTATTTTTAAAATATCAAAAATAACGAAAAAGATCTAAAGTGAGAGCAAGTTGATTGCTGAAATTTTAATTATCTATTCCCAATGTTTCGATTTTCAATGAATTGGCCTACTTACTCAATCTAACGGAGTGGTCGGAATAAGAAGTGAGTAATTTACTAGCTACCATTTCTCAATTAAACAAAAATTGAATAACCCAATATGTACACTTATTGGTTTATTGCACGTTTTACCTTACCAACAATATTTCGGGCGATGTCACTTCTATCTTTTCTTTCGGAATCTAAGACACCCCCCCCCCCCCCCGCCCTCTATTTATTGGCATACTACTACAAACCCGGAGGTTGAACGAGTAGAGATATATGTGTTGATAGCGGACATACTGCTATTTACAATTGATAAGCATGAAAAGGCTACCTACTCACTGAGAAACCCGAACACACCAGTCCCAGACGGAATACCGGTAGAGCTTCTCTAGGTAGTTGCGAAGGAGCTAGGGACTGTCAAATCGATTCCGATTCCTTCGAAGAATCGATTCTTGGTGTCTGGGAATAGATTATTTGGAACCGAGTTTGAGCGGTCGAAACTCGATTCCGGAATCGACTCTCCAACCGATTCTTCAATTCTCTTCATCCCTCCCTCAAATTTATGCGTGACGATGGCTAGAGTGCACGGCGCTGTCGAGTCGGGTACGGGAATGAAATTGAGAAAGGGAGACCAGCCAATGTGTGGTCTACGTTGACACCACGAAGGAATAGTAAGGAGTAGTCTCCCTGTAAGTGAGGAGTGGGACGAGCGACGTCCAAGAATTCATTAGTGCTTGCCACGAATGACAACTTAAAAGCCAAATCGTGCACATGCGCACTGGCGGTTGCTATGTCAACGATGTCAACAAGCGTTGGAAGTTCTGAACTTGTGTATTGAACGAACATAAACGAACATAACCTATATATGCATCGAGATGTCCAAATATAACGTAGGGGAGTGGGTATAACACGTGACTGCGAAAACAGCTTTGCGCATGTACACGATTTGGCTTTTAAGTTGTCATTCGTGGCAAGCATTAACGAATTCTTGGACGTCGTTCGTCCCATCTCTGCTCACCAAACACATAGGGTGATACCACTCCTTATTATTCCTTCGTGGTTGACACTAACACCAACTACAAACAACTGCGCATGCTCGGTCGATTTATGCATTTTAAGTTATGACGTCATCTGGCAAGATGTCTGCACGCCAAGGGCCAAGCAATAATACCAAATGCATGGGACGATACTTTTTTTTTTTTTTTTTTTAATTTTACCATAAGTTTCTTTAGATATATTTTTTAGGTTGTTCAATTAAATAATAAAATTGTTACAAATAAAATTATGGCTTTTATTATTTAATTGAATAGCTTTTGAAAAATAAAACATAATCAACTTCAAATACCTAATAGTGCCTGATTCACGGTCCCGCGTAATTATTTCTTTTAATTGAACAAAAGCTGCATATTTTAATTGTTGAATAGTAAAACATTACGTTTGTAAATTTAAATTGTATAATGATGAGTTGAGGATTATATTATTAAGATTGAAATAATTATATTTATATAATAATTATTAATTATAAAATCATATTTAAATATATATATTTAAATATATATATATATATATATATAATATAAAATAATTATTATTATAATTATAACAATATTATATCAGAATATTAGAATACTAGAATTCTTGTTGGTAAATAATCTAGAATTTTAATCAATATTACTAACAATAGATGAAATTTTTTAGATGATTTAACATGGAATTGCTCAATGATTAAAAATAAATTCGACATTTGTTTCACTGTTCAAATTCATTTTTACCATTCTTTCAATTTTACTATAATACTAGTAATTATATGATTATTATAATTATTTATTATTATTTTATTAATTCATTATTATTATAATATTAGTATTCATATTAATTTTAAATAAGCGCGGGCTTTTCGACACATGCGCGGTAAAACATGGGAGTAACAATCGATAGAATCGGAATCGATTCCTGGTATGAATCGACTCTTTGATTTCTGGAATCTAGAAAGCGATCGAGAATCGGAATCGAGAACCGGTTCTCGCCAAAAACTCCTAACCCTAGAAGGAGCACCCACACGTGCTGCTTAAGATTTACAATACATGTCTGTTGGCGGGGATTTTCACTAGAAGGTGAAGAGCCAGGTGGCTTATCGGAGCGTCAGCATGGATTCCGGACAAAGCGCTTCACGGCTGGAGCTATTTATGAGGTGGTTAAAGAGATGCAAACTCATGGAATAGGAAAAGGTATCAAACATAGTACATCTAGAGTGCTCTCTTCTGAATGACCGGGTGATGAAATCAGAGGGTAATTAGACTTCCTCGAACAAGTTCTTGCGAAGGAGATGACATTGAAATGGCGGACTGAGATCGTTTGCCTCGCTTGCCGGTTTTCTGCTCAATTCGGCAGTAACGGTAATATTTGGAGAGGTAAAAAAGTATTTGCTGTAAGCGCTTAGTGCATGTTGTTAGATGGGATTAATTTTGACTTGTAAGAAATCATTTTCCATACCATAAATGCCAAAATCTTGTGTGGCTAGACTGTGTGGTGATTATTGAGGTGAGAATTTCTGTGCGTATTTTGCTATAAACTGGGTTACTCAGTGCTCAGTGATCGTTCTATTCTGCTGTGTATAGCTTGTGAAGTGCTAAGGTACTAAATTGCATTAGAGCCAATTATTATGTTGGTCCTCCTTCCACCCGCAGGTACTCATGACTTGGTACTTCTCTACTAAACACGGTCGCGAAACGCGGCAAGTGATTAGTAGATTCGTTGGTGTCAGTCGTTGTTTCGGAACTCTATATTCAACTTGCGCATTCATCGTAATTCGCGAGAATACCAAGCGCGGATCCAGAGAAGGGCTGAGGGGCATCCAATAATTCCCCTTCCCCCTCCACTCTCAAGGGGGAGGTTATTAATAATTTTAAAGTTATTTCTTCGTTTTGAACTTTTATTATATGTAAATTATATACATATATTAATTATGAATCTTATAAACATAATTAACAAATGTTCAATAGGAACCATGTTTTTATATTTACAAGCTGCAAAATTGAAGCGTCTATGTCCACTCTGCAATATTTATATTCCCGGTTCAAATCTGGGCTGAGGCAGATTTTTTTTGTTCTTGAAAAATTATTTGTCTGAAGTAATCATTTTAACGAATCAAAATTTGTATTAATTATTATTAATGCACGCTATCATTTTCAATGCCCTAAATTGAAGAATGAATCAGCAATATAAAAATTTTCAAAATTATATCATTTCAGGCAATTTTATGTTAGAAACATTGAAAAATTGAAAGATTACAATGTTTTTAAATTGAACTTTTCTAAAATTATAAGTGAAGTATTTTAATTTTAAGTCGCTTCGAATGAATAATAATTGTTAAATTGTTATTTATACATACAAATTTGTTTTGAAATCTTTCAAAACATTAATTTTTCAAAATAAAAAATCATTTTCAAATTTTCAAGGAATCTTAATATTTTTTTTTATTATACATTATGTTCAAATTAATTTTTTCAAAATAAAAATCATTTATAATTTTCCCATGAATCTTAAGACAATTTTTTTATTATCTTAAAACCTTTCAAAATCCTTAAAAGCTTCAAAAATTTTAAATATGTCCTCAACTTAATCGGATTTTTTCTAAATGAATACATGTTTATCTGTTATTTACACATCAAAATTCAATATTTTCACTTACAAATACAATTTTTTTTTTAAATTAGAACCATTAAAATTAACATTGTAACGTTCAAAGTTTAAGTTTAGCTCTCCGAAATTTTAACGATTCAAGGCTTTCTGTTTCAAACAATTCAGTTTAAAATTGTTTGGTTTTGAGTATTTCATTTCTAATTGTTCATTTGAAATAAACAGTCAAACATTGCTGACTAATAAAAAATTGTTCTTTTTCCTAATTAAAAATTTTCAAATTGAATTCGTTAAAAATGGTACATTTTAGACTGAAACAACAGATACTTTATAAAGTTTTAATCGGAAGTTTACATTTGATTAAGTACAAAGGCTTTCGAACTGAAACAGTTCAATTATTAACGTCAAAATCTGTAAATTGTTTAATTTTAACAGATTCAGAATCGCCCTGTAAAATCAATCAATTTCGAATAGACGAACTACAGTTCAATGTTAAAAATCACTATTTAATTTATATCTACAGCTGATCACCTTAAAACGTTTTTTGTCAAAAAATCTAAATTTCAAAAGCTATTAATCTTTTATTGTGTAAGTCTTCAAAACTGAATTTTAAAATTTTTTTAAATGGAAAATGTGCCCTTAAAAATGAAGATCTAAAATGAAAAATTTCGATAGTAAAAGATTTTCGAACTACACATTGTAAATTGAATGATTTCATAATTGAAAAAGTTAAAAATTAAATTTAGCATATTCATTGGATATTCTGATTGGATTGATTTTTCTTCTAAAAACTTGTAAAAATCCCGGTCAAAAAATAAATTCACTGTCATTTGCCGGTCTCAAAAAATTCTCGGTCATTTCCCGGTTTCCCGGTCCAGCGGCCACCCTGAATTATGATATTTTAGAATATAATTATGCTTCTCGAATGATAATACGTATTTCGTGCTAGGTAGCTTGACAATTTTTCTACAAAGAAACAATTAAAATAATGTATAGTTCATAATTCTGTCATTGAAGTCTTTTAATTAAATTTCTAATCAATACAATAAACACATTTTAATGTTTTTAAAAATATTGATAAATTCCAAAATAGTAAGCTTTCTCCGAAGTTTTTTACTTCTTTTTAAAGGTATTTGTAGCCTTTTAAGTTATTAGTTTTATTTAAATTAAGCTAATTTTTCCATTTTTAAAGCGCACAATCTTCTGCTTTTTAAGCCGTATTTTTTTTAAATTTATGCAATTACTAGTTGATTTTCGCATTTCTTCATTTCATATTGTCAGCTTGAACTTTTCGTAACATAAAGGCGAACATTTTCTTCTCATAACAAATCCGAGAATGAAGAAACTTGAAAAAATTTATCTTCTGTTCCATTTCAGAAATAAAAACATTGATCTCAATATTATTCTTGAATTTTTGTTCGAAAAAAATCAGATCAACATTTATTTAATTACGCACGTATTTACTTAAATATGAGATAATCGGATGTATATTCCATATAAAGCATACCTTCAACTGAAATTCAATATTAAAGTTACTAAAAAACTAAAGTCGCATTAACATATCCAGAATGCAAAAATAAAAGACATACCATTATTGATGTTTTTTGTGATCCTTACATTTCATTAACAATATTTTAAGTTTTAAAACTTAGATATTGTGATCAAAACAGTCGTAAAAATCTAACACGCAAAACGTAAACATAGTACTCGCAAATCTCGCGATCAACTTAGTTCGCTCCCTGTTCACCTTAAATGGTTATTCATAATAAAATTTTGTCTCTTGCATCCATGTCAGAATTCGAGACCCTGATTGGCTGCGAGAATTACATAGTTGGGAATATACATTGGCAGTCAGGCTCTCTTGCCTCATGTGGATACGACGCAGGAGTAACAGTACCAGTGTTGGGAATACATTGTAACATTGATATACGTTACCAGAGTATTTGTACATAACTACATGATATAAAATGGGCGCTAAATTTGACAAGTAGATACTGAGAATTGATGCTTTCTCTATAACCGTATTCAAGGAGGAAATATGCTTTCCAGCATTGTATATAGTAAACTTCAATTATCTTATGTGAAAAATTCGAGTCTGGGCTGTTCCTCGGCGTCCGGTCTCTAGCCGCGGATGACCTTACGCGGCAGACGAGACATTTGGAGATGAAGCTTTTACCTCTGGATACTTTGTTAGAGCTACCAATCTTTGTAGACTGTTAAGAGGAACAGTGTTGATGGACCAGATGAAGTGATCCCAGAAGAACAGCCTTTTGCAATCGGCTCGCGATGGACTGAGCATGAGGCCGTCAAGCCGGAATCTTGTGCAGTTGGCTACGAAATGAAGTTATCATACCTCCAAGGCAGCCGATTATGAGAAATATAATATGGACTTTGTTCCGCCCGTTTTTCTTCCTTCTTTGCCGTGATATTACCATGGGCTGGTGCCGAGAATTTAATCACGTAAATTATCTTCGTCTTCAGATCTTGGAGGAGAATATCAGGCTTTGTAGCACTGATACGTTCAGTGATAAAGAATGAGAAATTCCAGTAGATCTTTCACTGATCATTCTCCACAACGGACTCCAGTTCCCCCTGGGTGTATGGCAAGATGTAGCATGCATACTTTGAGCATCCACTGACAACATGTCCAAGTGTTTCTGGCTTTTGCTTGCACGTTCAGCAGTTATCGCCTACAGGTACATTCGTTTTGCCCTTGCGATAGATTAAGGTATCTATAATGCCCTCTTGACAGGCAAAAAGAAATCCCTCAGTCACCGATTTCAATCCAGCAGACAGAAACATGTTGGACAGACCCATTGATAGATCTTGTCCACGTATAATGCCGTAGAAATTACCATGAAAGGGTTTGTTATCATGTTCTCTTAGTAGAAGCGAATGTTCTGCTTCATGTACACGACCTTCTAGCACCAAAGGCGGTAGTGATGCTAGGCCACGTGTAGCGTCGCTGTAATCAAACGAGAGACCAAGCTCATCTGCGGCACGGTATGGTAACGCCGAAGCAATGACGACTTCATGTTGATGTACGAGTAACATAAGAGAATCCGTGCTATTTAGAACTGAGCAGGTTGTAGCCAGAACCGTTCTCCGATGAAGACACTCCAAGCTTAGCAAACCTCTAGACCCTTTATCTCGCGGGAGGTATATTCGAGGTACGGAAGATCTAGGATGATGACTTCGATGGATTGTCATCATCTAGCGTGTGCGTCGGTCAAGTTGCTTCTACTCATCGACGTTCCATTTTACTGCAACAAACGTGTACAGCAGTATAGGAGCGGCCAGAATATTGGTCGCCTGGATCTTATTCTTCCCAGATAATTCGGAAGCCCAAATTTTTCTGAGAATTTGGCGATACCTTTTTTGAGGGCCGTTTTTAACACACGCGCATTTTGGGTTTCCGCTTGCAGTATTCCAAGATATGCATATATCTCTCCATTACCAAGATGTTGAATGGTATTTCTCTTTTGAATTGAACATCCTGATCGTCACGCGACGATGTAGTTCCTAGTCTTCCTTTCTGTAGGTGGGCGCAGACACACTTGTGCAGTCCAAAGCTCATGCCGAACTCCATATATAAAATGTGGTTGACCTTATTTTCTCTTCTATTCTGTGGGCCTGTATTGCCTCGTAGCACAACTGAAGATACCAGAGAATAACTTTTAGTCGGTGTTCAAACCAGCTATGGGCCTGTAGTTCTTTGGATTTGACAAATCTCCTGTCTTAGGGATCAGTGCCGTGCGTTCTTCCACTAACTACTGCGGGATGGGTTGTTCTCAGTTTAAGAAAGTAGTAAATATACGAGCGCGATGTTCGTGCGTAGAAGTAAACTTCTTCCACCAAAAGTTGTTAATTTTATTTGGCCCTGGCGCTGAAAATTTCTTAGCTCTAGAGATCACTTTCTTCACACCTTCAGCAGTAATTAGCGGACAATCTTTCTCTGTACGTTGCAATTTTTGCCGTTGGCAACAGTTACGGAAGAGTGATACATCTAAAGTGTCTTTATTTATCTGATAAGTATCTCCACATACTTGATCCCAGAAGACTTGAATCTCTTCTCGACTGGGCGGGTTTTCAACGGTACATGACGTTTTATTGAACAGACAGGAAGGATGAGTAGAAAAGGTGGAATTTTCCTGAATCCACTTTACCCGCTGTTCAAGGTGCTCTTTGACTGTTGAAAGAGCTCTTATTTTTTTGCGTCTACTGCTGCTTGGTGGTCAACAGTTTACACTTGTTTAGTGTGTGATTAGCTTTCCTTAAGTTTCGAGCAAATGCCCTAACTTTTGAAGTGAATTTTTTATTTGATGTTATGTAACTAATCTTCAGAGTCTAGAGATTAACATCTTCGGGGAGCAAATCGGAGAGAGCGGTATTAGCATCAGCTAATTTGTCCATCCTGAGAAAGACTTTTTGGTTGATTTTTGATCTCCTAGTTCTCATGTTCGCATTATCGGCTATCTGCAAAGGTGGTCTTGCTGGAACAGGTGGTATGTTCACTGGAGGATGTTTTTCTTTTTCTTGATGAAGAGTATCATATCCCTTTCGACGTAAAAAGGATACCTGATCTTTTGAATACTGAGGCGTTGTATGAGCATATTCCGGGTGCATGCTTACTCAACGTTTATGTAACCTCAGCATGTATCCTCTTCGCACTGGTGAGCTTTCTTGCCAACAGGTAAGCATGTCGCTCCTGAGTAGGTCCAAAAATTTAAAACGATGTTCTCGTGTTTGTCCGGGACCATTGTCTGGTCGTCACGTCGTCAGCAACGTGGCCGACTGCAAGAGCCGGGCTCTTGGGCAATAGGGTAACCATATCCCCACGTCTTTTCCCTACGATTCCTACGATCCCTACTGTTATTTTATTTTCAAACTTGTCTCGGGTGAACTGGCTTTTTCATCATAGCCACGGACTAAGTCAAATCACTGATGAAATGATGATGTAATAGGTTAATTTAATACGATGTTCGAAATCTTTTGCGGTGATGTTGTAGGTACAAAATTATGATCATGGTGTTTTTTGGAGTTCGTATTTTACCGCTCTTATCCTTGAACAGCGGCCGCGAGCGTTGGAGGGGACAACAGTCGCCTCCGGATGCTTTCTTAGAGCTGCCATCTGTCACTCCATAGGTTTTTAGTCTCCTGCTTCCTGATGATCTATATAGTTTATTACAATGCGACAGGTGTTTAATTAAACTGCCTTCTGAGCTGCTGCCAGTACTCTACTCACTCCTATTGTTTAAGATGTTCAGTGCACCTTAGTGCACATTGCCTGTAGCCGAAATCACAATAGGATGAATAGATCCATGTTTCACATTCTTCCATATTGTCTTTACTTCATGCCTCGGCTCGCTATACTTATAGGTCTTGGTTGTCTGGGTCGCCTGCAAATTCCGGTACTGGAATGTATTTATAGAAAGACATCCATTCTGTTAAGATTTCTAGGTTTAGGGCAAGTTGTTGATGTATAATGCCCGACACATCATTATGTCTGTGCGTATAGTTTGCGATAATTTCTGGTGCTGACAACCCTGTCCTGAATCGCAATGACAAATCCTTCCGTTTCTGGATACAGGACGCCCTTTCTCAGCCAAATATTGGATGACTCACTATCCACTTCATGTTGATCTAATGTGTTGCGGTGCTTGATGTGCATGACTTTCTGTCCCCATTGCGTTTATAATTCCTCTAAGGTTTCTGCCATGATATTCAAGGCCTCCTCTGGGGTCCAATTCAAGGGCGTTCAGTCAAGATCCGCTTTACAGATGGTGTTGTAAAGCGCAACATCTCGCTTGCTGTTAAAATAGTCTCGCAACTGTATAACTTGTGACATACACAGTTTCTTGGCATCTACAACGCCTCTACCAACTCTATGTTGTGTAGAACTACTTCATGCGCGTTCTGAGTACCTAGGACACATACTATCCAGGTGTCCTACACATGCGGAAACTCAAGCAGTTCCAATCACCCTATAGTTCGGGGTGCTGAAAATGATTTGTATGGAAACGCGACGACCAACTGGCGAAACGCTGACGTTGAGTGAACGAATCAACGCAAGAATGTCAGGACGTATTGTACTCCTACCGAAGAAAAGCGACTCGTCCAACTCAAGGAACTGCAGGTCAATAAATTCTCTGAATACGCTGATTACGAGGGTGGTCTGAAAAGTTTCCGACCTCAACATGAAGATGGCAGCACTCGTCAATGAAAGCTAGTGAATGTAGTTGTGCATCTTTTGACAGTTACTCACTAAAGTTTCAGCCACTTTGGACGCGCAGTTTTTAGTTGGCAGTCGTTTGAGTGAGTCGATGTGAGTGTTTCTGTGAAAATGGAAAAAATTGAGTATCGAGCTGTCATTAAATATTTGTTTTTGAAAGGCAATACGCCTGCGCAAATCAAAGCTGAGTTGGACACTGTGTATGGGGACAATGCTCCATCATTTACCACAGTGAAATTTTGGGCAGCTGAATTTAAACGTGGCCGTAAGAGCTTGGGAGACGATGAACGTTCGGGACGTCCAAAAACTGCAACTACTGACGATAACATCGCTAAAGTTCACCAAATGGTGCTAGACGACCGCCGAATTAAGGTGAGAGAGATAGCAGAGGTTATGAAAATGTCCAAAGAACGTGTTTGTCAAATATTACATCAAGATTTAGGCATGAGAAAACTGTCCGCGCGCTGGGTGCCGCGTTTGCTCACGTTAGACCAAAAACGTGTTCGAATGAACATTTCCAATGCTCTGTTGGTGCAGTTAAGGCGCAATAAATCCGAGTTTTGGCGCCGATTAATTACTGTAGATGAAACTTGGATACACCATTATGCGCCCGAAACAAAAATACAGTCAAAACAGTGGACTGCAAAGGGGGAATCGGCTCCAAAAAAAGCAAAAACTGTTTTTTCGGCTGGGAAAGTGATGGCGACTGTTTTTTTGGGATAGTCATGGAGTTATCTTAATAGATTATCTTCAAAAAGGAAAAACCATTACAGGTGTATACTACGCATCATTACTTGACAAGCTGAAGGCCGAAATTGCAAAAAAACGGCCACATTTGCAGAAAAAGAAAATCCTGTTTCACCAAGACAACGCGCCGTCTCACACCTCAGCGGTCGCCATGGCTAAAATCCATGAATTACGGTTTGAACTGCTTGACCATCCGCCATACTCACCAGATCTAGCCCCAAGCGACTTCTTTTTGTTCCCTCATCTAAAAACTGCCCTCGGAGGACAGAGGTTTTCTTCAAATGAGGAGGCAATCACCTTCGTGAACAATTATTTTGCAGAGAAAAACGCCGAGTACTATTTGGATGGGTTAAAGAGATGGGAGCATCGCTGGGAGAAGTGTGTAGAGTTACAAGGAGACTACGTAGAAAAATAAAAAAAAAAATAAGAAAAAATGTCTCGTATCATTTTTAGGTCGGAAACTTTTCAGACGCTAACCTGGACGGCAGGATTGTTCGGAGAATTGGACCCGTATGGGAAGGGTTGTACTACAAACAACGTGGCCGAGAGAACCTGCTAATTGACAAGTGCGTCTGCCAGTACGCAGCATTTCACCATCGCTGCCTGTCGATGGCCTGGATTGTCTACCGGAAACCGGTACATATGGTAGAAGCCACGTGGTCTCGATACAATTACAGTGAGAAGTCAGTGATGTTGTTAGGAACAATTTTCCAGTGTGCTTCGGGATGAAAGTACTTTCCTACCTTTGTACCGATTTATAAATCTAGATTCTAGACCTAGATGTAAGTTTTTATGTTTATTGTCATTAATTATTTCATTGATAATAACTACTAAAAAAACTGTATTTTATTCGACATAATAAATATTCATTAATTTACGAATTATGTCCTATTTAAAAAAAAATAGTATCTTGTTTGAATTAAATTTTCAGGATAAGGATTTAGATTTATAAACAGATACAGTAAAGTGTATCTTTATAAACAGATACAATAAAGTGTATCTTTATAATAAAGTAATATATAAAGTGTATATCAAGTGGATCTTTTCAATCAAGAAGAATCTAAAAGAACGTCTTAAAAAACTAAAAATCAATTAACAATAACACTTATAGTTTGAAATTCAATTTTCATTGCAGAGTAAACAGGGGTATCACCGACGCATTAAGAAAAAGTTTTTAGATAAAGTATACCATTAAGCCATTTCCCTTTCAGGGTAGGCGTGACACTACCCGATTTGGGTAGTGTTTCTAGGTGGATAGTTTCTTGTAGTAAATAACTACTACAAGTGTGGGTTCACCACACCCACGATGTGCCAGCAGCACGCAGTATTATCGAATGGTCATCCATCCAAGTAATAACCGCGCCCAACGCTGCTTAACTTCAGTGATCTGACGAGAACTGGTTTTTTCAGCGTGGTATGGCCGTTGGCAAAAAAAAGATAAAAAAAAAAAAATATTAATTTATGTTCTTAGTATCTAGTAACGAAGATGAATTCATGTGAAAGGGCAGATTTTTTCCGTTTTCGGACAGTACCCAATAATATAATTATTCTTTGCCAAACTCTTGTTATATTTATTTAAAAATAATTTATTGAAATTCAGTGAACGACGCCATATTTCCAGTGAACGACACCCCGCATTTAAGGAACGACACCTGTATTTATTTTGAGTTTAAAAGTATTTAAAAAGTTTTTCGTAACAAATATTATGTAATTTAGTTACTGTAGACAATAAAGATTATAATTTTATATCACTATGTGTGTATACAGAACATTCAAGATTTATAGAAAGTGATTTCCTAGGAACGAAGAAAAAAAACAGTCCTAAGAACATGGATATCAATAATAATAGTGCGTATAATTTACTGAAAACTTCCTTCTGTTAGGTGCCGTTAACTGATAGAACGTATGTCGTTTACGCGTTTTGAAGGTACAATAAGAATATCACAAATATATTACATCTACTTGAGTTTGAGGATAATATTTATTTAATTATAATGCTAAACATAATGAACTAACCTCGGAAAGTACTACAAGATAAGACTCTAACTTTCACATGACTTTCAAAGTAACGGCATTACTCATTTTACAGTGTGAACATGTCCTTATGTAGGTGGCAACAAAAGGTGTTGTTTGATAAATATAAACTCACTTACTTTGTACTGAATAAATATTGAAATACAACTTACATGGATAATAGAATATTTACGGATGTACAAGTATCTAGTTTAAATTCCCATAATTTTGATAAAAGCGTTTTTATTGTACAGTGTCATTCTCTATAAGGGTGTCGCCCCTGTTTACCCTATTCCATCAAAACATTGATTTTTAGCTTCGCAAGAACAATTTTAGATATATGAAATCGCCAAAAAGTCACAGATTTTGAATTTAAGATTTTTAAATCGCTAATATAAGAATTTAAAACATAATTGATTTGTAACATTTTATTCCCATTGAGTATCCCGTCTAACAATGAACACGCGCCGAGGAAAGCTAGCCCATCTCAGGAAAAACGTATCCCTACACCTATCTGAAAAGTGAGCAAAAAGTGTACACACGACTGTGTTACAGGACTCTTGCAGCCCTATCTGATTCCTTAGCTTTTGCGTTGAATCTACGCCACCTATTTTACGAGTGGGAAGTTCCCGTTTGCCGACCGGTGAAAGAAGTCTGTGTTGGGTACACTTTGTTCCCCTAGGGAAAATAAAGTAACATTCCTTGAAAACAGGGTTATAAAGTATCCAGCAATCATGGAGCATATAAGAAATGCTGCTATCTCTATGTCTAATACCCGAGTCCCAAACACCGCTTCATAGCCTTACTATCATGTGTCAAAACGCGCTGCACACTCCTAATCCAGAAAGGTGAAATGTTATGGACGTAAGAATTAAATTTGAAGTCCATGAGAAACGTTTTTTGTTTTGTCAGAACGATCAAAGCAAAGGTTCAAGTGCTGTGCCGAAATAGATAAGTGTGGTGACGATGAACCGTTCTCAGTCGCGCTGTGTGAAGAAGCAATATTTTTTTTCTCGGTAATTTTTTTTTATGGGGAACCCCTGAACCCCCACCAGGGCTGCCACCTGGAACCCGCGCCTCCACTAAGGTCTCCACCCTAGGCCCATGGCAATATTTACCATAAATTTCCCAAGTTTTCCGGTAAGTTTGTTTTTATTGTTTTTCAAATGGAAATTTCCTGCATCTTTTGTTTTCTTGGCCGTTCGTCATATTAGTTACAATAGGTAATTAAACGTTTGCCGCGTTTCAATCACGCCAATAGTGGCGGAAATACGTACTACAGAATATTAGAATCTGGCCACAGTGCGAACTCCATCGCCTCGATGATAGACTTGCTCGTAGTTCAGTTCGAATCGGACCGTCAGTATATGAATATCTGCGTGTCACTTACTCCGCGACCTATGCAGCGAGACTGTATAACCTCAGTAGTCGAGCCGTAATCACATCTCTCTATGCCATACACGTTTTGGAAGATTTTTTTCGCCAAAAAAACAGGTTCTTTTTGCACCATGGAACGTTAGTGTTTTTTGTCTTTTTACTATTCTAAACAGAAAATTTGTCAGACGTGGAAGCCCCACCTTGGCGATTCCGCCAGTCCACCACAGGAGGTAGTTTTAAATGATCGTATGTAACCTTGTCATCGTCTTAATCAAAAACAGTTTTGACCACGAAAGAATGGAAGATTCGCTGGCAGAAATATAAAGTTTTCAACATTAATAGCAATACATACAGTATGAAAATTTCATATTTTGACAGACAAAACAATATCACATAATGTAATTATAATAATTAAACGTAAATCAAGTTCAGAATATATTAAATGTCTTAAATAATTGAGGCCTAACCAGGGGGGCAACCGCGGCCAAGATCATAGTTTACAAGTGCTCATGTGGTACACGTATCATAAGTTATGTCGATAAATGATCGGTAATGTAGAACAGACACTCATCCTCTGGGCTACATGCAAGAAACTATTAAATATTATTATTCTCAATCCGGTCGGTAGAGCAGGTTTTTTGTATTGGTACGGTAGAAACATTTGCGTGTGTCCGTTTCTAGTAGAATGTCAACGAATAAGAGGTTATATCACAGCTATCACTATTTTTATACAAAATAACTTATTCTTCTTGCTAGATATATGCTTAAAGGTATTTTTTTTCCAGTACATAAAATACCACAGAAGCGAACCATCATGTTTCCCCATCTTCAGATTTTTTAATGTTCATAAAAAGCCTGCGGCCGGCTTTGCCCTCCGGTGGGGCGCAAAGACAACGAAATATAGCTTGTTAGATATAATTAAATTATCAAATCATTGTTTTATTCATGTAAATAATACTTTCAGAAATATGATATACAATAATCTAGGACTCCAAATGAAAAAAATGGATGAATTCCACATTTTATTAACTTTAAAAAAATCATTGACTGTTAGCTGGTTAATTGAAATATATCTAATTTTTGTAACAAAAATATTTACAGTCAATATTTATTTATTGTTTCTTCCCTTCGTAAAAGATATATGCACTTAGATTATATAATAAGTGAATATTTTTATTCCATTTAATTTTAAGAATTTAAAAGTTTCAATACCTGTAAAATAAGTTTGCATGTTAAATGTATTATATGAATTTGAAGATTAGTGTTAATAATTTTTAAAATATTTCAAAAAAAAAAATATATATATATATATATATATTTGATAATAATGACAAATGATACACGCTTGTCACATAACAGTCATGTCGCATTGTTACATAGCTGTTACTAATGTGCGTTATGCCCAGCTTACGAAACTACACAGTAACGCCATACAATTTCACTTACTTAATTCTGTAACAACATTGTTATAGTCCATGAATGTAACCAAGTTACGGAACAAATGTTATACGATTTTTACATAACAGGTATGTCTCTTTGTTACGTCGCCGTTACTAATGTACATTATATACAACTTACAGAACTTACATCGTAACGTCGTTACATTTCACTTACGTAACACTGTAACAGAATTGTTGTAGCTCATGCGTGTAACCAAGTTACAGAACAACTGTTACATTCTTCTATTATAAAAATTACATCTCACTGCTACAGAACTGTTACAATTTTTGTATGGAACTGGTACGAATGTTTTCCCGTTGCACTCAGAGCACTGACAAAATTTACAGAATGTGGAGGTATTGTGACTCTCTCTGTTGTGATCTCTTCGTTTCCTTCGCAAATATAATCTTAATCTCAAACAATCAACAATCAATCAATCATTATATAATTTTATTATGTGTTGCAGTTGTAACATATGGGTTCTCCTTCATCATTTTTGATGGACGGTTGATTTGATTTGATTTTCTTCGAGTCGGTCTGTCTGGATAGTGATTGCTGCTTTTCCTTTTTCCATTATCTTTTAGGCTTAGGACAATCTTCGGCAATGTGCCCATATTTGTTTCAATTCTAACATTTGGATTCTCCTTCATCATTTTTAAAGTGAAAAATGTCCAAATCTGTGCGAGCTTTTACTCTGAGGGCAGAAGAAATATCTCTAGACCATATTCCTCTAATTTTTCCTTTCCTTTTTCTAAGAAGTACGAAATTAGGGATTCTCCCTTTTATTGACATTTCTCGGAGATTCTTTTCTACTTTTCTGTGAGCGTTTCAGTGCCAATAAAGGTTTTTCTGAAAGCTGCTTGAAAGGCATCCCAATTTTGTTCAGGGCTCCTTCTTTGGGCCATCGATGCAACACTCCCATTCGATTAACATTCTCAATCCACTCTTTGGCTGCACCAGCGCCTGCTTCACCGTTGAAATCCGTGATCGCGTTGCTGAGGTCTGGCATGATGTGAAAGAATTCTGGCGTTGTGGTATTTCCAGTTGATGATCTTGTTTGAATCACTAATCTTTCCAATAGATTAGAGAAAATTTCATCGCGTTGTCTGTTCTCATTAATCATTAGCGCCATGGCTTGTTCCAGATTTGAACCTGGTCTAGGTTTTGTCGAAAATCCTGACTTCCATAATTCAATCCTGACCACTGTTGAATTCTTGGAGCAGTAAATTGATTTCTCATATTTTGTCCTTCTGGTCGTTGATTTGATGTTCTTCTTTCTTCTTGTAGTCTATCAATTTCGGGTCCACTTGGGGCAGTCCTTCCAAAAAGTTCCGCTTGATATCTCATGAAAATATCCATTTGCAACTGAGGCGTTTAGAAATTCGCTGAGTCGCGTACATAAATTAGGCCAGGTCCTAAATTTAAAAGTGGATTATACATAAAAGATCCATCAGTCCTGATTCAACTCCTTCCTTGTTTCACACTGTAATCCTTTAATTTTCGCACAGATATTAACAAATCTTCGCACAGCAAGAGAAAATTTTCGCACAACATACTTTTTCGACTCGTGGAAAACGCCTCACTTTCTGCTTGTTCATGAGATCGTGTTTCAGTAGTGTCGCTGCCACGTTGCGTCATCCCCGTATTTGCGCGATTTTTCACTTTTCACGGGCCCTAGTTCATCTCCACTTCTGATGTGATGGAGACTCATGGAGACTAAATTGAATACGCACGGATGTAAAATGATATTTAAACAGCTTATTATAAAAGATAAAGATTGAGTACACTTAAGAGACTAACTCTTATGAATCGTCAACACACACTGCCCAACTAGAGTTTTTAGGGCTAGTAACGTTTTGATTTAGCGAAAAAGTGCTTGATCAATTTCAATTAGTCAAAAAATATTTTTTTCGTGAATTCAAAAATTTCAAAGACGTGTGATGATTATACGTTCTACAGGGTTATAAAATTGCATTTCGTTTTTTTTTAAGAAATAATTTTTTGTGTTTATTTAATGCTTAAAATATTTTCGCGTCATCAGGAATCAATAATTTCAAATTAAAGTAGGTTGAACTCCTACATGTTGCGATAACTTGTAGAGCGGCACGCGCGATGGGCCGTCTGGCAAGAGCAAATAGATGGACTCGGGGGACTAGGCACACCAGGCTCCCAAGTGACATCAGCACACTGTCGATTCTAGAGATGAGGAAAGATAAAATAACAAAACGCTTCAACTTCACAAAAACTTTCCGAGTCTGCATTCCAAGCAGGGATTTGTGGAATGCAAATAGTAACCCGTCCGTCGCTGTGCTGAAACATTAATAAAAGAAAACGTTGCTGGCAGGCAGATTACGATCAACTCGGATAGCCAAGCGATACTAACTGCAATAGGGAAGCCAGACATAACATCAGAACTGGTTTGGGAATGCAAAATGGCATTAAACCGAATTGCAGAAAAAAAAACAAAGTGGCTCTCATATGGGTCCCTGGTCACACAGGGATCAAGGGCAACGAAAAGGCGGACCAGTTGGCAAAATGCGGTTTAGCAAATGAATACATAGGACCGAAACCGGTACTGGGACTATCGTCTTGCTGCATCGGTATGGTCATCAAAAGCTGGATACAAACAAAACATCGGGAGTACTGGGAACTAATCCAGGGTGGTCGACAGGCGAAATCCATCCTGGGTTATACCTACAGGATGGACAGAGCCAGGCAAATCCTGGGTTTACCCAAGAAAGATATAAGGACAGTGTTCGGATGCTAATTGGGCACAACCACTTGAACTATCATATGCACAAAATGGGGTATAACCCCATGACAGAGTGCGGGAAATGCGAAAGGGGTGACCAGACATCTCTACATGTATTATGTCAGTGCCCGGCATTAGCTAGGCTCAGGCACCAAACCCTCGGGGTCCAGTTTATGGAACCTGAGGAAATTATAATGCGATCAGTGACTGACATACTAGGTTTCATCAAGAGGTCTGGGGCCAGCTGGTGAGAGCGAATAGTTAAAGGGGTGGCTTAATAGGCTTTATAACTTGAGCGTCAGGGGAACTCCTCACGGACTTCCCGCCCGCTTTAAAAACTAACTAACTAGGGCACGGTAAGTCTCAACCATATTCAACCTAAATGTTTTTGCACTCGCCGTGTTTTTTGAACACGTAAGTAAAAGATGATGTGGAAGTTTTTTGCGCAGAAAATGAAAATCACCTGTAGGCTCCTTTTCTCAAAAATTCAATTAAATTTTTTTTTAATTTCTAAATTCTGTATACTGCGCGTTATTTCGTTAAAAATGAATTAAAAAAGTCTAATGGAAGAATTTCGTAAAATTAACACGCCATACCACGCTGGAAACACCAGTTCCCGTTAGATCACTGAAGTTAAGCAGTGTTGGGCGCGGTTAGTACTTGGATGGGTGACCGTCTGATACTACTGCGTTGCTGTTGGCGGTCGTGGGTGTGGTGAGCCCACACTTGTAGTTATTTACTACAAGAAACTATCCACCTAGAAACACTACCCGAATCGGGTACTGTCACGCTTACCCCTAGAGGCTCGCCGAAAGGGAAATAGCTTAATGGTATAAAAAAAAAAAAAACACATGTAGTCCTATCGAGGTGTAATTCTTATTCATAAGGTACATTTAAACCGCCACAGAACGACATGTGTTCATTTTACCATGTGTTCATTTTACTTACAGCTGATTCTCATTTTGACCTTAAAAAAATTCCACATCATCCTGTAGTTACATTCTGCAAAAAACCAGCGAGTGCGAAGACTTTTAGGTTGAAATTGGTTGAGGCTCACCGCGAGGGGTTTTATATGACCCCGGGAGAAACGAAAGATTTTTTTTATTTTCATGAAACATAAAGTTTTTGGATAAAAAAAAACAATCTTTTTCTACCCATAATAATCACATTTTTTCCTTTTTGTAAATCCATTAACAGTTACAAAAATAATTAAAAAGTGCATGAAGTAGAATACGTTATATTAAAAAAAAAAAACTTACGAGAAAGCGTTCGACAAAGCGTTCAATAACATTACCTGAACATATAACAAAATGCTGATAATGTTATTCGAGTACTGATATAGAAAATCGTGATGGAAATGTACTTCAAGTATTTAAATTTCCTCTATTTTTTCGTATATAATTCATAATGATTCAGTAAATTATAGAAATTGTATTTAAGTCAACTTTTAACTTTTCGCACGGTTTGAAACGAAAACACTTTTGCATGTGTGAGGTTGCACATAAATTCTTTCCCCGCTCGACTGGAGTGCAACGTTGTCACGTCTCTCACTATTTATTAACAGATTTTCAATATTTTGAATTTTAATCAACTTTTTGTTAGTGAAGAATGCAAAAATTTAAGAATAACCTACTCTAATTTGATCCAATTCTGATCATTTGTTTCCTCGCAGTTATGTGAAATCATACCTCTGTCCTAAAAATCTGTTGTACACCATATTTTTTTGATAATAACTCTTAATTAACGAAGTTTGAACAAAATCTGACCAATTTGAGTTTGAAGACGAGTATCCCTAATTACTATCTTTAACTAAGCCAGTCTCGGAATACCGTGTGACTTCCGGAGTTATTTCTGAGCAATCACTAAATTTTTTAATCCAGTAATCTCGGTTTGTCCGCTTTGTTCACCTTTCCCATTACGTAGCTTAGGTTTTGATTGGCGGAGTTGGCGAGGAAGCGGGTCACGTGATGTAGTAAGCCTCAGATTCATATATACTTTGAGTCCTATCTACCAAAGTGTTGTAACATTATTCTTTTAGCAGAGCATTACTTTTATTTTTCTGGCATGTTTATTTCTCAGAACAGCTTCAATTTTCAATTAAAGACGATAATTTTTTCTAAATTTAGTTGTATCGAATGGCCCTCTTATGAAATTAATCCATAAGAATTGGGACTTTTCGACGATTTAATTTGTCCTCGTTAAGAAATTGGTCCTGAGTATGCACGTCGGCACCAATCCTGTGAGGACGATAAACCTGAAACGAAATACCCGATAATTTAAAACACTGATAAAAGCAGCACTATCAACTATATGAGGTTCCTAATTAGCATTAAAATTTACTTTACTTTTTTCCAGTTTCCGACCCTCAATTTTGAAGAAATTTCCAAAAAGTAATTCCCTCGAAATGTAGCTGTCCCTTGATCCAATGTCAATAATTGCTCTTCATTTGAAAATTTAAGTTCGATTAGTTAGAATCTTTCATGGGAAATGAGCTCACAGAAGCGAAAATTGAATTGCTTTGGCATTTTCGTGATCGATCAATATTGATTTTTCATACATTAAATTCAGATTGATTTTACGTTTTCCATAAACTTTTTTCTAACTTTAAAATTTACCAATTCTTGTTACGGTGGACCCTGTAAGGGTGCGCAATTTTAAATTGTCATTGCTCATCTAACACGTTGAATAGAATGTGACAGGGAGAGACATAAATAGCGTTAAACAAAGAACACGCTAATTACATAGCGCGCGAACTGGACAATACTAACACTCCTTTCCTCCTTTCCCGCCTATAAACTCATGCCACCTCTCATTATTCATGCTCGCCGGATACTCCCAGCGATCCGCGAGAACACTAAATATTGATTAACAATATTAATTGTTAATAAAGATTGAAGACTCATAAAGATATAATTAATAACTTTCGATTAACTACCCAAATGTCAACATTTAAAATCATCCGATGAGAGTCAAAATACCAATAGATATTAGTAATAAATAATAATGTCCCTCCCTCTTGAAAAAGTTTTATTATAAATTAATATTAGCATCAGATCAAACACATTCCTAGACCTGAATTCTCGGCCTAGTAAAAACATGTAGATCGTTTTGTTGTAAATAAATAAATAATCAAATCATGCATGGACAAATTAGTTAAATAATAATTGAGTAACTTTCTCACTGGGTGAGATTATTTATTAGCCTAGAATGACTAGTAAGTATATAAACCGTTTCATTATTTAAACATTTTGACCAATTATTCTAATAAGTCTCGAAGAAAAATAACCAGGAGACTTGTTTAGATCAATATAAAATACAGTTAAGATAATCAATTTGTTCATTAACAAGAATATCCAAAAAATTAGGGAATGAGTTCAGTAATTAATAGAATCATTAACTACCAATTCGATTTAGAAACTCACAAAATTATATGTAAAGCATCTCATTCAAGGGGCTTGAAAAATCGCAATTAACTATTGGAATTTGGATTCAAATAATTAACTAAATATTTCAAGTTAACTGCTTAGAAACACTGCACGTGAAGGAGTTTAAGTTGCACAAATTTGTTAAAATTCAGCACTTAGTGGTCACGCGGACCGCATCCGGCCGCCACTGTTCCCAGGGCAAAAATGCAAGCATTGCTAAAAACCCTTCCCAAAATCATCCATACCATGGCCTACGATGTGGATCCTACCCGTCACCTCGGGGCAGTCGTCTTCTTCCCGTTATCGGAACTAATTGTTCGAAAATGAAATCAAAGTCAAGGTTCAACTTGCTCGTCGACATTTTATCTCGCGCGGGACTCAGTACGCGGATTGTCAATCCCTACAAGTACAAAATCGAAAAGACAGTGATCAATAAAGAGTTTTTTCGACGTACAAATTCGAAAAATTAAATAGATAGAATCTCTATAAAATCAAAAATCAATTATCTGTGTGCAATCGGAGTTAAGGTGAAATTAAAGAATTAGAGTGTAGTGACAGTTCGCGCACTGTGTCATGCGAAGCGAAGAAGTGGTGAACGACGCCCCGCGATAGCAACGCATCCTGTACAACGAAAAAGGTCAGAAGTCAGAATACATTTTTTACTCTCCATTCGGTGGTGCTGGGGATCCAGCATTGAGGCGTAGGGGATATTAGAAATTTTTGTAGGGTGTAATTTAACAAGCTGAAAAGTGATAAAAAATTGATGCGTTATTAAATCACTAGACGAAATTGCTTAGCCAGCTATCTCTTCCGCTGCCGTGGAGATATGCGGTAGTTTATAAGAAGTGTAAGACTCATGTTTTGAATCATTCTTAAATCGATTTGAATAAAACCACTTAATTTTATTCTTGTAAAAAAATAAAATGATTTAAAATGATTTATACAACCCATCAAAATTTCAGGACTACAAGGGTTATGGCTCCCAGTCCGGAAGTAGGATCAATAATCGAACACACATAAAAATAAAAATAGGCTACTTCCTTTTGGAAAGGCGTATTGGTTTGGTACCTCCGACAAACGAGATAAAAATTAAATTTCATTAGGCAACACATTCTTTAGTTTAATTTACTCGTTCGTAACATTCTTATTTTCCTTTTTGTAGAGTTACGCATGTGATAATTCGCGGCCCGGATTTCGCGTCCCTAATTATAATTCTTCTATTTTCCCTCTCCCTGAGGAACGACTGGAGCTTCTTTTGAATTCCGATTCTACTAAATGAGAGTAGATTTGGTGCAAACTTTAGTGCAATGTTTGCTTGATAACGAAATTTCGTCTCATTTCCCTGACCTTTAAATCTTTTGAGAATATTTCTAATTGGGGTTTATTTTGTGCCTTTTAATTTATTATTATTAATTCCTCACCTGCCATTAGACGCTCTTGGTGCTCCAAAATTAAAAATGCAGGGTCCATTTTGGGAATTCTTTCAAGTCCTAGGACACAATAGTATATTGTGTTACGACTCAGCAAACCGCGTCTTTGACGTCCGAGGCCGATGTTTGCTGTACGAGGCGTACATGCGCGCGCCGAAGGCGCGCGCATAGCCGAGTACTGCAAACAGCGGGCGAGGTCGTCAAAGGTTTGCTGCGGAGTGACACACGATATTTTATGCAAAACCGATATAGTTTTAGTATGCGAGAGGGTATTGAGTGTGAAGTTTCAATGGGGGTGGGGGGCGACGGGGTCCGGGGCGGAGCCCCCGTGGGGGGTTCGGGGGGCGAAGCCCCCCGTAAGGAAAAATACAACAATCATTTTGAATAACTATAACTAAAATTAAACATAACATTAAATGTTGCACGTGAGCTTCATACTAGTCTTATTATAGACATGTGCGGTTATGTTCATTTTAGTTTTAGTTAGTCAAATAAAATCTTTGCCATCGCGACACAATTGTTATATATCGGTTAACGAAAGACTCGCGGACCCACGTGTTGCTGCGTGTTGCCAGCCGGCATGCTCTGTTCATTTGTATTGCACAGTCTACAAACATTTGTGATATGTACCACGCATGCGTCAGAAGAGAGAGCCAGGAGTGTCGCCGCTTTGGACCAAAAGCGCATGCGCGCACTCCGTAAAAGTATACTTTTACGGCCGTGGCCGGAAAAATACCCCCTCCGACAAACGAGAACTTCGCGTCCCACAAACGCGCACAGAAAGGTACGAAAACCGTCCGGTTTTGCATAAATATTTTTATTTTGAACGGTCAATTAATTTATTCGTGATGAAATAGTGTTTCGTATTAACGAAACTCCATGGAATGAGCTCCCTTATGAAAACGGGTTGAAAATTCAATTTGGTTCTTTTAATTTTACCAAACGCTTCAAAACAGATCGACTTTAACTGCCTCCTTTTCACATTAGTGTCGCGTTGATTAAACTAAATTAGAGCTTTAGGACCATGATCCTTGAGCTCCCGTATGGTGACGGGTTGAAAAATGATCTGTTAGTGAACATACCTTTTTAATTTATTGATTAATTAAATATATTATTATCCCCTTTTTATTTGGGTCGATTGATTTTATCCATGCGTTCCAGTTGTTCCTGAAACCATACGTAAACCCCATACCTAGGATCTCTCAGTTTGAAGACTCGGCGAATAAATTTCTACGAAGCGAGTAGAATTCCCTGAATGGGAGAGCCTGACGCCAAACACGTCGTCGTGGTCAGTGTTAAGCGAAGACTGCTTACCTGTGCGTTCTCTCGTATCGATAGCGGTCCCGTTGCCGCAGGTCCGTTCATCCCCTCTTTTAGAGTGGTTGCGCACGCAGTCACTCTGGTTTCACGTAACCCATGCATATGATGTATTTTACCCTTTCGCCTAAGAATTCGCGAGAGTCGCTCAGTAGCTTATCCCTCATATTTTCTCCCAATCTAGTGGAATTTTATAAATATGATTAATGGAATTATACTGAACCGTTTCAGTATTTTATCCAAGTCTCCAAAGATGGCGTTGTAGCCAATCAAGAGTAGCTTGATCAAAGGTTCATTATCCTCCTTACTCAGCGGTAAGACCTGCTGGCGACAGCTTGCGACGAAAATTCTTCTTGAAATCGGCAAAAGATCTCTAACAGTAATTACCCGCGCCTAAGCTATAGAGTTCCCACTAATAATGTTGAGGATTTGAGAATAATTTTGATTTTTAGAGTCACCTAGGATACTCCTTGCATCAATCAGCATCTCAACAAATACCCTCTTTGAGATGTGACGTACTCGTCAAAGCAAACGGTTGCCGTATTTTCGGTGGGAGAATTTGAATGGTTCTGATGCGCAGTGTTTTTACTTTGTACTGTACTCTGGAACGCGTGAAATATATCTGAACGTCTTGATGTTCTAGATTTTCCTCGAAGTCGGCAACAATTCATTACATAATAAAAAAATCAAAGAAAGCAAAACAGAATCAGTTCTTAAAGATAAAATTCCTTATAATTACAGCCCTAGTCGTGAAGAACCGTGCAGTTCCCGAGGCAGTATCATATGCACGGAATGCTCGCTTTTCGAGGAATGCATACCGTGCGGGAAGTGGCTAATTACGAAACAGTGAGAAGAAATACTTTTTATAACTGTTGGACTTGCGCATTTTGAGCAAGATCCCTTTTTTAAGCGTTATGCCTGCGCGTTTTGACCCAAAATTACTCTCCTGGAGTTCCGGAATCTCGGATAGCAACATATACCTTCAATTTTTGTAAATTTTCCATAATTTTTTTATTTGCCAGAAAATTCTAGAAATTCTGCCCATTTTTAGATTTCTTCCGCAAACTTTTAGATATCTGAAATTTCTGGAAGTTTTCGTGGCAGAAAATAGGCTGTTGTAACTCTTGTGAAGTTTATAGTACTTGCTGTCGTTTCATGCTCGGCTGATTTTCGGTTCGTCTTCAGCTGATTTCCGCTACGCCTCCGATTCACCTATAACTTTTTTCGATTCGCCTCTGGCTCTTACAGCATTCTCGTGTGGACCTGACTACTTTCAGTACTTGTAGCATAATACATATACTATTGTTTTTTATTACGGTACACGCTTTTAGCCTAACAAGTTTCATTTAGCAAAGTTCACGCAATAACGGTATCAATTAGGAATGAAGCTTTGTGTTATGAAAATATCGATTGTAAACATTAAAGTATGGCGAATTTATCACCTTTTGTTTGCCGATTGTGAGGACGGTTCGTTTGACTGACGCACTGTTAGGAGATTTTTGCTGTTTGTTGCTGCGCTTTTCAAATGAGAACTCGAAGGGCGCTATTAAATTTTTTATGTAATAATACAAATTGATAATACGTCACAAGCACGAAGTACTACAAGAGACCGCACGCCATGTATTTCACCTGGCGCTAGTTCGCCATCGCCTGTCCATAGGCGTGCGGTCTCCTTGTAGTACTTCGTGGTCACAAGCAATAATGTTATGTGTTTCATTTAAGGGATGGATTGTGTAACGGTATAGCACTGTGGATTGACTGGAAACTTGATGAGGATATACATATCTCTTCGGGGCCACTTCGACCTGTGCAAGCAGGAGCTTCAGTGATTTGGGACCCATATACGAAGCAAGGTGTTTATTTACTTGGAAGCGCTAAACGCATTCAATCCGTGGACAAGCTTTACTGGACTTTCGACTTTACTCCTAAGGAAGGACTCATGCAGTTCGATTTTCGCATAATGGATGCACCTAAAGAACATTAGGTTTAAAACATTTTTAATAAAAAGGAAACGTTTTAGTACTTTGAATATTTTGATTTAAGTGAGTTGCAAACCTTGTTATGATAATAACAATGTGTATTATAATTCTATTATTTATTGAGAAAAAGCTCGGAAAAACCTTCCAAAAGCGACTCCTTTGCTTTTAGAATCCCTCCCCATGGATAGTCCCATGGGTACATACTGGCGGAGTACGGATTAAAATACAACCAATGGAATGCCGTTTCTTGTGTACTGTGCAGAAGAAACGGCATTCTATTGGTTGTATTCTAATACGTAATCCGCTAATCTGTACCCATGGGAATTCACCCTCAATTGTTAAATGAAGTACTTCTGTAATGAATAAGATGGGAATGAGGTAATAAATGAGACTTCTTACGAGGGAAATTCGAGTTACATTCGAAGTGCATCAGTGCTGAGTTGAAGCGTAAAAACTTTCATTAGGAAATGTCAAATCCAATGTTCAATTTGAAATAAAAAATTTAATTTCTAGCTATTGAGATACTGAAATGATCTATTATAACTTAAATTGAAAGAAGTCATCCAGTTCAGAGAAAGTACAGGGCAAATTTTTTTTTTTCGATTGAGGCGCATGTTTCCTGAAATGTATAGTGATTTAAATCCTTATTTTTCATTATATCAGAAAAGTGAATTTAAGTTTATAAATTGAGAACGCGTAGCGTATATTAATTTAAATTAAAGTGTACTAGGTCCATCTTGAAGTCAATCGCTTTCCTCAATCATATGCCTTAGTTGTGTACATGAACCTGTAAAGAAACCTGTATGCAAAGGAACCTTTGAAGTATCCTATACAGGTTCCTTCATCGAGTGAATGTAAGCTTCGGTTCCTGTTCAGTAGGGCGTATGGAAAAAATTAAATATTTTGCTTTTGTTTTTGTTTTTGGGTAGAGCTAAAAAGTTTCTGGCAGGTGTCAAAATAACTCCCGAAAAAGATGAGTCCCAAAAAAAATGTCTTCAGTTCGTGCAATGTCGTTATATTACAAAATTAGGAATAATAATAGATTTTTTATAACACACGCAAAAAAAGTCCCTCTTTTCGTACTGAAAAGTATGCCAAAATTATGCCAAAAGTGACACTTTTTAGGATGGTATGAAAAAAAGTACTGCGCATGCGTAAATCAACCATAGTTTCTTTTTGACACACTAGTTACCTTTTTCTCATACTTTTTTAACACGCTAGTCACTTTTTGTGTACTTTGGTTACCTGTGACGAGTGAGAATTACGGTCAGTCATTTTCTAGTCGTGCTCAGTTATTTGTGTTGATATGGGAAAATATAAAAATGAGTTCGAGTCGTAACAATTTGAGCAAATAACTTTTTGCTCCTGACAATCAAGCAGCATATTGTTGAAATAATACGGCTGTAATCTGACGCAAGGAAGAGAATACAGAAGAGGGAGAGATGGATCAGGCAGAATCAACAGTTTCTCGCTGACCCATCGCGCCTCTTCAGCAATCTCCCTGTTTCTGACAAAAATCCATCCAATCCCGACAACCTCATAAAATCTGAGGAGAAATGTCCATCAATCACTGCCGAAGAGGCGAAAACAGCACTTAGAGGCACGAAGAACTTTTCCGCTGCTGGACGAGATTTTATCAAGAACTTCTGGTGGATGAAGTTTACTTCTACACATCAACATTTGGCCCGCATATTCACCTCATACTTGAAGTCGGAGACGCCCATTCCGCAGTGGCTGCTGTTAGGACACAGGTACTGGCCAATAACTTGTTTGAACACACTGTATAAGATTTTGACAGCTGTCCTGAACAACAGGATTGTTCGACGAATTGTGCCTGTGTGGCGAGAGATGTATGAACAACGTGGCTCGAAAAAAGGTGTAGCAGTCTGTCGAGAGAACCTGCTAATTGACAGGTGTGTCTGTAAAGACGCTGCAGCCCATCAGCGCATCCTGTCATTGGCCTGGATTGACTACCAGAAAGCTTTCGATTCAACCTCTCATACACTTATCATCGGTCTGTTGGAAAGCTTGCAGGTGCATCTACACATAGTGAGATGCATAGAGATATTGATGCCTCTTTGGACAACTAGATTTACTATCTCATCTAGAAGTTATCGTGTGACAACGAACAACGTCATCTTCCAGAGGGGCGTCTTTCAGGGTGATACCATGAGCCCTTTGCTTTTTTGAATCACACTTCTGCCTCTATCTCTCGCACTACAAAATTCTTCTGGATACCTCTGTGGCGACACTAATCAGCGCGAGCATAAGGTCACTCATGTATTTTATATAAATCACCTGAAGATCTATGCCTCTGATAAAGGCAAACTTCAAACTGATATAAATATCGTCAAGAAGTAGACAGGAGAGATTGGGATAGACTTTGGATTGGACAAGTGTGCCAAAATTAATCTGAAGAAAGGGAAGATTACTGGCGTTCCCAAGAACCGTGAGCTTGTGGATATAAGTGTTATTAGACATCTGAATACTGGAGAGCCCCATATATGCCTGGGCGTGCCTCAAAGCCGCATTCAGGACGTAGCATCAGTGAAGGAGTCTCCCCGAAGCAGATGCAAGCATCTTCTTTGACAGATTTGGTCTTCCTAGCTGTCGGCGTTGCACAAGGTATCTGCGACTAACATGCTTGCCGTCCTCGTTTGGGGTGGTTCAATGGACGAAGAACGAGCTTACGGCCCTTGATATCACCACACGTAAGATTATGCATATGCATAAAAGCTTGCGTATCAATTCGTCAATTCCGCGATTATACATTTCACGCCGTCAAGGCGGACGCGGACTTCTGAATCTCCAGTGTCTTAATAACCGAATTGTTCTAAGTACAACTCACATCGTTGCGAATGGCAGAGATCCTCTCCTAGAAATGGTCAGCAAACATGACATGATTGGCGAAGGAGCGTTCCTTTACAGAGCTGCGGAGCAAGCGGCCGAGACCCTTGGCCTGAATTTTAACATCAGAAGTGAGGAAAGTGCATTACTCCATCTAGATGCTTGACTTCTTAAAGCCGACGTAAAGAAAACAGAAGCTGAAAATTTTTCACCAACAGCTACTCGACAAGAAAATGCAAGGAAACTTTCACAGAAATGTAGAAAGACAGTTATTGTCGAAGGAGCAAACTTTTGCTTTCCTGAAATCATCAGGGCTTAATTCAGGTACAGAGGGTTTTATTTTCGCATGCCAGGACGGTGTCATTTCCACCTTAGCATACCGTGAGCGCATTTTATGTCAAGAAGTTCCCAGTGATAGGTGCAGAGCGTGTCATGCATACGCTGAGTACCTAGAACACATACTATCAGGGTGTTCAACCCACGCGGGAACGACGTATATCTACAGACATACTGCGGCCCTAAGAGTGCTTTATTACCATCTTTGTCTCTCTTACGGTGTTGACCGCGACCCTGCCCTACCGAATGCTCCAAGGGAGATAGAGTCGATTGTCCGAAACGAGACGTACCAAATTTTCTGGAACTACGATTTTCGGGCAGCAGTCTCCGTTGCGCACTCGAGGCCTGACATTGTTCTCCAAGACTTCGAGAAACGAACTATATTCGTGATCGAATTCTCGGCTCCGTCCGAATACAATATCACTACAAAGGAGAAAGAAAAAGAGGAGAGGTATCAAGACCTTAAAAGAGAGCTACAACGACAGTACCCAAAATATTCGGTACAAGTAATTGTGCTTGTGATAGGTGCTCTCGGAGGTGCGAAACTATCACTGGTTCGTAACCTTAAAGCCATACCCGCGTGCGAAAAATATGCCAAGGCACTTGCGAGATGGATGCAGAAAGCTGTCATCCTTGGGTCGCTTCGTGTCCTCAAGACACACGCGGGTTTCGCCGGCCTGTCGTTGTGGATATCGTGGATATTTTTAACTATTAAAAGCTCAAAAATGGTTATTTCTGATCCGGATAAGCGGAAAATCCGCATATAGTGACCAAATAAAGGGGAAAAAATAAACTTTTTTGAACTTGTAATAGTTAAAAATATATAATATTTCTTGAATGTTACGATTATCAGTTTCACTTTAACATGAACTCGCGAACACAGGACATTTTTCCATTTGGTCTATGCTTACTAGGTATTGTATTTAGTAGACAATATGCATTTTGTACGGCTTATCCGGATCAGAAATTACCATTTTTGAGCTTTTAATAGTTGAAAATATCTACGATTTTGTGAATTTTACGATTATTTGTCACTTTAATATGAACTCGCAAACACAGGACATTGTTCCATTGGTTCTAAAATAAGCAAGTATATATGTGGACACAATATGCATTTTTGATGGCTTATCCGGGTCCGAAATAACCATTTTTTGAACTGTTGGCGATGAGAAATCTATTATTATTCCCTATTTTGACATATAACGACCTTGCACGAACTGAAGACATTTTTTTTAGGACATGTTCAGGAACATGTACAGGAACCTGCATGAGGACTAATCCACTAGGTTTCGCTAGTTGAAATTGAATACATTTTCTCGATTCTGGAAGGATTTTCTCAGTTCTTCGAGAAGCTTCCAAGACTCGTGCCTGCAGATTTCGCAATCTTGGCACGGGTTCAATAGAGCGGTGAGCATCGAAAGTTAATAATATCTAGATTTTGTTTATAGTCGTCGTCTGTTGAGTTGAAAACATTTAACATTCATTCTTATCGATCCGAATCAAGAAAGCGAACTTTATTCCGGAATTTTCATTTAAATTGATTTACGAATAACACTCAGACTCTCAAGACTTTGTTCGATTTTGTGCAGTGATTCATCATTTCTTAAAAATTTTTGAAATTTTGAAATTTTTTTGCCGTAGTTTTTCTTGATTCAGTGTAATTTTTTAGATATCACTGGAATCTTCATATTATCTTTAGCTAAATATATAAAACTGAATATATGTATGTATGTATGTATGTATGTATGTATGCATGAATGTATGCATGTGTTCCGAATAGGCGTCTGCTCCATTATAACTGTTGGAACCAAATTTTGCAGGGTGTCGTAAACTTGTCCAGCGTTTTTTTTTTTGTAATACTTTAAAGGTGCTTGTGATTTTTTTAAATTTTTCAGGTTTTCGTAGGAAACCCTTATGATCTTGTGTCAGGGATTAAAAAATTCGAGAAGAAATTGAAGGATAAGAAGATTCCTATGCTGGAAGCTTTTTTTAATCCGATTTTCTTCGGAGATGTCTCAAATTGAAGCTATTGATATGTGATGTGCGCCGAAGAAAGGGGACTTACTCTAAAAAAATCGAAATCGAGGTTTTTACACCTTTCGATAGTTTTTGAGTTGCTCTTTTTACTGAAACCATCAAAAAAAAATCCGAGTGTTATTATTGCTAAGATTTGCATTGATAGGTACCTGAGAAATCGGGCTTTCGCTCGAGAGCTCGAGATCCCATGAAGCACCTCCCACCACTCACCACTACACCTCCACGTCTTATCTATACACAATCCGTGAGCGGCGCCGCTATATGCGGAGAATGGAGTGGTAAGTGGAGAGGGAAGATTTCGTGAGTCTTCCCTTTCTCCTAAAAGTCGCGTCTATCGGGTCGACTTCGATCGTTTTAGTACAGTTGGGAGCTGTTGGTTTGAGAAGTGTAACAGAAAATAATTTCAGAGAAATTTAATTGTGTAACAGGATATTCCAGGACTGTAACTTACTTGGATTCAAAACACAAGTCGAATTGGTTACCGTATTACCGATAACGCACTGTCCCTGCTACTGTTGAGGTTTATTTAGATATTCCAAGACTACAAGTGTTATATAACACAGTTACAAAATAACGTAGCAATTGCATAACGCCATTACTGCATTAAGTAACAGTTATGCAACACTGTTAAATAACAACTTATCAGTTACATAATGACGTAAATGATACATAAAAATGATATTTAAGTGTTACATAACAATATAAGAGTGTTATGTAAGTGTTAGCTAACAATATAATAGCGTTATGTAAGCGTTATGTAACAATGTAACATTATTGTTTAAGTATTATATAAAAATATAACAGTGTTATTTAAGTGTTATATTGTTATGTAACAATTTTATGGAAAAGCGTTGCGTAGCATTTGCATTGTTATGTAACTGCCATATTGTAATGTATCTGTTGCATTGTTATGTAAATGTTAGGTCGTTGTGTAGCTGGTACGCTATTATTTAACTATTGCGTTGTTATATAACTGTAACATTTTTATGTCACTGTTACGTAGTTCTTTAACGTCTTTATGTAACTGTAACTCTCACAAATATCCAAGTAGATCCCAGCAGCAGGGACTTAGTGCGCCATCAGTCAAACAATTTGGATATCTAAACAGAAACCAATTTGGCTTAAGGGGAAACGGTAGGTCTGACTGAGCAGATAAATGACTGCAGCGACATCTATAAAAAGATCGGAAATACAGTCTAGCGCCCCCTGGCAAATATAAGAACAAACTCATATCCGAAAATCGGTAGTATTCTGTTGGTACAATTTTTGACCTGTTGGAAGGAGAAACTTAGCATCGAGAGAGACAGCAAATCTTTAACCTTTTTTATTGCACTCTCGCGTATGATTTTATTTCCCGTTACTCGGCTTACCTGCTCAGCTGCAGGGAAATAAAGAAAATTGACAAATATTTTGTCGCAACGTCTTTTTGACAAAGCCTTCACGTAGAGATGCTTCGATCGAGAATGACTTACTTTATGTTGATAAAAAATATGTAGGGGAGACCGGGGCGAGATGATCATACGGGGTCAAATGAGACACTGCATTTTCTCTCAAAATATGTGATTTTTGTTGCTATTCTTTTCAGAAATAACAGGAATAATGATTTTTAATTTCTCGAAAAAAGAAAAAAATTAAATAGAGTAGATAAAGTAAAAATAAAAATGATTAAAATTTTTAAAACCTGAATCCTGTTATTCTATGATATCATAGAGCGAAAAGAAATAATTGAAAATAACAGATAATATTTTTAAACTAAAGTTTGTCGTGAAGTTTATTTACCGAACTTGAATGTCCTAACGCATTTATACACAATTAATTAATGAAAACAGGTAATATTGAAGTTTTAATCATAATTGTGATTTGGGGCGGAATAAGCCGTGTTCATGGGGTGAGATGAGTCGCTCTTGTCATGCTTGTCATAACCTATTAATGGAACTGGCAGAAAAGTTTTTGGTCGCAAGATTTGAGTATTTTTGAGTGGAATTTTCAAAAATATATAAAGATTTAAAGGAGAGTTGCAAAAGTGAAAACTTACAAAAGAAAAACTGACATTCGTGGTTAGAAGAGTCTATGACTGCTATTGTAAAATCTGTTGTGTAAAGAAATTCTAGTGTCAGAACACCTGCAATTGGGTTTGTTTATGAACTTTATTTTTTCACTTGTTTTTTCAGCATATTCAAAAAAAAATTTTTATTTATATTGAGAATGACAAGTTGCAGAAGGCTTCTAAAATTTATATTTATAATCACTTCATTACATTTTTCAGAAAAATCCCCATTTTTATGCAGGGCAAAATTATGGCCTCATTGTCAAGTCCTAACTTCGCGGTCACCACTCCTCGTTCTAAGTGCATTTCTCTACACTTGTCCAATCTGAATTTAATATGTGACCATCCGCGAAAAAAGGGAGCTAACGCGCTGTAGGTGTGTCGTAGGTTTTACAGGAGGAGCGATTGAAGAGGCGGTCCAACACAGGAACTCCATAAGAGGACCTCACTTTTCAGTTTAATAAAAATACGAATTTTTCAGATGTAGGAATAATATTTTTTATTATAAAAGAGAAAATAAAAAACTATCGATTGGTATGAAAACTAAAAGTAGATTTTGTCTGCGTTGGGTCCCTTTTGTTGCGGACGATCACATATATATGTCATTTGAAAACTGCAGGATGATGTCGTTTGACTTCTGTAGTCTTTTCCACAATGTTTTTGCGCCTGCTTCTAGGCAACACTATACATTTTTATCAGGCACTTGTATCAGAGATGAGGTGGGAGATTGCTCATGTAATGGAATAAGAGACATCGTCAAAATGGGGCTGCTAAAAGCGCCCCCTTGGCCGGTAGAGCTAGTCCCGAGAGTTACTTTGCAGATTTCGGCATTTCTTAGACGTTGCGCGTCGGTAATTGATGTAGTTAGAGAATTTTAAAAATCCGTTACCACCGGAGTTACAATTACTGTAATTGTAACACTTATTAGTAAGCAGTTATACCAGAGGTTATACAATAAAAACTATATTTAAAACAAAAAATTCAAAATATGATATTGTTACATAGGTATTCATATCATAAATTATTACTTATAATTATAACACACTACCGGCTAGGAGTTAGTTCACCTCGTTTTTGATGACTGATTAAGTTCTCCTAATTTAGTTATGACAGCGCTAAAATTTTTCTTTTTAAAATGTTGAATGCTCTCAAAATTCCGTATGAAATGAACTCAGAATAAAGCCAATTTGTCCATTTTTTAAGTAGATATTGCAAAAATAGTGTAAATCTCTAATGTTTTCTTAAACTTTATGTAATATCCGAAATAATCAACAGTTTGTAATGTTCTTAGGCTCATTTTAAAGCCACTTTTCCACAGTATCGCAACAGGTTATGAGCAAAAATGAAATAAATATATATTTTGAGGGACAATTTTTTATAAACTTCACGGTTATATGATTCACACATTTGCAAAAGTATTTTTCTTATCACGAAGAATATTGAAATTCTTTAAACTCTTTTGTTAAAACTTTGAGTTCTTGCGATTATTGAGCTGTTGTGATACTGCGGAAAAATAGCTTTAAAATGAACCCAATAACATTACAAAATATTGATGATTTCGGATATTACCTAAAATTTAAGTCAACATTAGAAATTTAAACTATTTTTGCAATATCTACTTAAAAAATAGACAAATTGACTGCATCCTGGGCTTATTTTATAAAGAATTTTGAGAGCATTCAACTCTTTAGAAAGAAAACATTTTAGCTCTGACATAATTAAAATTTACTGAACTTAATCAATCATTAAAAAAGAGGTGAACTTAATCTTTTGACCGGTAGTTTATCTTATTAATTATAATAACTTGAATTTTGTTTTAAAATACTAAAAATCTGTAAAGATAATATATGTATATCAGTTACAGATTGTATTAATGAATACAATCTGCAGCTGATATACATATATATATATTTTTACTGATTTATAGTACTTCAAAACAAAATTTAAGGTATCACACGTACATTTGAAAAAAATTTTAATAATACTTGTTTGCATTGTTTGCTAGACAAAAGATTGATTTAAAAAAATGCTTGAACATTTAAAAATGTGACAAACTTTTTATTCATAGCTTGTTACAATATTTGTTTTAATTGTACAATTTAAATGAATGGTGGCTCTCTTATCTTAAAATTCGAATCACATAGTTAAAAAAATATAACTTAAATAAAATAAAATACCGCATTAAATTATACAATTATTCAAATAAAATAGAAGAAAACAGTTGAATAAGTACTAAATATTTGAATGTAACATACACGACTTCAAATTCCTAAATATTAAACTGCAAACAGTTATGCAATATTTTGTTAAGTTTAAGAGGTATATGACCCAGATATTTAAGGCACACGCCATGGCCATCCATATTTATTTAAGGCCTTTTATAGTTCAACCCCTCACTTAAAGGCGGGGAAAACCAGCAAGGCATTGTTCTAGAATATATATAGTATGAACCTCCTATATTTTTGCCTATAGTCCGTATACCTGGTTGTACCTAATCAATGTTGGGAATTTGCTCCTTTTATGGTCTATTTTTATTATTGTAAGAAAACTCGATGAGTAGAATGAATGGCTCAGTAGGTGTGAGCCGAAAATTACGAAAATATAATATGCATATTATTACAGTTAAAACTTTCAAACCTGTCGAAGAAAAATCTAGAAAAGTTTTAAGACATTTTTTATTTTATTATTTCACAGGATTTTAATGAATATTAGGAAAAAAATTGAGTTAATTTAAAAGATATTTAGAACTTTTACAAGTTTAGAAGAAACTCAAGAATATTTTATGAAGTTTCGAAAATCTTTTCTAGTTTTAAAATATTTTTAATCTCTCCAAAGTTCTAAAATTCATAAATATCTTTTAAAATTATATTAATTTTTTCTAACATTTTTTTTTTAATTTTTGTCAAAAAATTGTTCAAATGTTTTCAAATTTTTAAATATTATTGAGTCTTTACAAAAACTTATAACCTTCTAGATAAATATCTTTTAAAATGATTCGGATTCTTCTTATATATATATATTTTTTAATTTAGTTGATTAAAATAATTACCTTACAATCTTCAGAATTCTTTTTGTAATGTTACAAATCTTTTTGAATGTTTTAAAATATTTTTAAATATTCTCTTTAAACTAATTTCTTTAAATAAATAATCGCTTCGAATTTTCCCATGAATCTTAGGAACAAATTTTTATTCTTTTAAAACCTTTCAAAATTCTTAAAACATTTCTAATTTTTTTATATATCTTCAAAAATCTATACTTTGCCAAAAAATTAAAATAATTAACTTACGATCTTCAGAATTTTTTTGACAATATTATAAATCTTTTTGAATGTTTTGAAACATTTAAAAATATTCTCTTTAGAATAATTTCTTTAAATAAATAATCGTTTAAAATGTTCCCAAGAATCTTAAGAAAAAATTTTTGTACTCTTAAAACCTCTCAAAATTCTTAAAACATGTATAACATTTTTTTCTAAATCTTCAAAAATCTATACTTTATCAAAAAACTGTTAAAATGTTTTCAAATTTTTTATTATTTTTTAATCTTTTCAAACACTTAAAACCTTCTAGGTTTTAAGTTTTCTTTTAAAATGTGATTCGAATTTTTCTCATATTGTTTTTTTAATTTGTTCAATTTAAATATATATATATCGCTAGAGAGATTCATCAGTGTATCAGGATGTAAGAGATGAGACGATTGTTTGAAAATATTTAATATAAAAATACAAAATTTCCTATGTATATTTTAAAGAGATAATTCAACACGAAAGTTAATCAAGAATTACTCAAGCTTTCAAGGCGACCTCAAAGTGGATTCAGAAGCTCGCCTATCCTTTCGCTCGGAGTATATACCTGATTTTCATTACCTGCAGGTTTAAATCCCAAATTCAAAGGATAAGGTGCTTTGCAAAATTCTTTTCTACATAAAAGAGATACTGGTTTTTAAGATTTTCAAACCAGTTACCAAAAATTCTTTCCTGAGACTTTATTGATTCATACGTTTCGTGAAATTCTGTGTCGAATGATATATACTTTTAAAAGACAATTTTGAATACCTCATATATATACAAGTTGATATGTAACGTATTTTGATGTAATTTTTTACAATTCTATATTCAAAAGAAGACAGCTTGAATGACTCAATTATAATTTGTAACGAACTGTACAGTCTTAGTATATGACAATTATAAGGTCCATGAATAGTCATATCTTGCAATTAATTATTATCACACTAAAACTTGGGGTATCAAATTGTTGCAGCTATTTTAATAGATCTAGAATTTCAAATCAATATGATTCGCTTTAGAGGATCAATGAAAATAAAGGAGAGCAACTTCAAGGCTTATTAGCATCAGTATACAAACCAGAATGACAGTTGTCGATTTTCGAAAAACATTCTTTCTGCCAAATTCAAGTTCTGCAATTCGATAATCAATCCTTGATCGAGATTTGCTGACATTTGTAAACAAAGAGCCACAACCTCAATAACCATAAACTTAAATAAACGGAGCCAAGTAAATGATTTTTGCAAAATTTCATTAAAAATTTAATTTTAAACGATCATCAACAATTGATCATTATTCAGGTAAGAGGTTTAAGTAATTTATAATGTGTTGAGTAGTTGAAATTTTATGACAGATAATTGATCTCGAAATTTGAATCAAGTTGATCATGAATATAGGTATCAAAACGTTGCATCCTTTTGATCCATTTGCCACATCAACTTGATACCTGGTAGTTTTGTGTAGCTATCGTAAGTAACAAAAATAATATAAATAAAATCTCCACTTTTAGAATGTCAGTGCCACAAAGACCATGAAATTTTCTATTTTAAGGGACGTACTTAAATTACGTAACAGCTGGGGGGGGGGGTCCGAGAGGTTTTGTTACGATTCTTTACGGTGGGGGGAGGGTCTTTCAGTCATATACATAATTTTTTGAAGTTCGCAAATAAAACAAATGAACAATGAAAATGAAGTTTTGCGGGAACCCTGATATGATATTATTGTTTGTAATTTATTTGCCTCGTAATTATATTCCTATTTCTTTTTTTTCAGTTACTTCCTCCTGAGGTTTATCTCTTTAGTTATAAATTTGATTAATTATTTGAAAATTTAACAGTTTTATTAAAAACTCATCCTTTCTGGTTGAAAAATCAACTATTTCGTAGAAAATTCACTTTTTGCTCAAAATTCATATTTTGGCATCAGGGTGTCTACTCAAATCCTCGACAGAAACTCCCTGACAATTGCAAGGTTTTTTCTAAATATCTAGAGATTTTTCGAGGTATAATTGTTCATAGTACAGAGCCATTCAAGTAATTCAATTTTTTTTTTAAACAATCAGTTCGTAATATGTATACGATTTTGCGAATTTATTATGAATAATCATTTTTTCCTGTACTTGTAAATACCTAAATGTGTAAAAATAATACTATTCATATGTAAAATTCATAGCTGTTTTTTTAATTTGTGAAAGTAGCTTTATTAATGGATAAGTAATTCCCTAATGGGGCAAGTTTCTATGACAAATTATATTACAATATATTCTTAAATATACAGTTAATTTTTTAGTTGAACAAATTAATTTTCAAGAACATAGTTAAATTTTCAATCAAATTGATTCATTTTGAACGAAAATGATGAATCTTTAACAGGAATAGTTGAATTTTAAACGAAAAAGTCGATGTTTCAACTACAATAATGAATCTTTAATTCGAATAGATGAATTTTCGACCAAATAGTTGTATTTACAACTAAAAAAGGATATTTTTTCAACGAAAAATGGAATAGTTAATTTTTCAGTTGAACAAATTAATTTTCAAGAAAATAGATAAATTTTCAATCAAATTGATTCATTTTGAACGAAAATGATGTATCTTTAACAGGAATAGTTGAATTTTAAACGAAAAAGTCGATGTTTCAACTACAATAATGAATCTTTAATTCGAATAGATGAATTTTCGACCAAATAGTTGTATTTACAACTAAAAAAGGACATTTTTTCAACGAAAAATGGAATAGTTCATTTTTCAGTTGAACAAATTAATTTTCAAGAAAATAGTTAAATTTTCAATCAAATTGATTCATTTTGAACGAAAATGATGAATCTTTAACAGGAAAAGTTGAATTTTAAACGAAAAAGTCGATGTGTCAACTACAATAATGAATCTTTAATTCGAATAGATGAATTTTCGACCAAATAGTTGTATTTACAACTAAAAAAGGACATTTTTTCAACGAAAAATGGAATAGTTCATTTTTCAGTTGAACAAATTAATTTTCAAGAAAATAGTTAAATTTTCAATCAAATTGATTCATTTTGAACGAAAATGATGAATCTTTAACAGGAATAGTTGAATTTTAAACGAAAAAGTCGATGTTTCAACTACAATAATGAATCTTTAATTCGAATAGATGAATTTTCGACCAAATAGTTGTATTTACAACTAAAAAAGGATATTTTTTCAACGAAAAATGGAATAGTTAATTTTTCAGTTGAACAAATTAATTTTCAAGAAAATAGTTAAATTTTCAATCAAATTGATTCATTTTGGACGAAAATGATGAATCTTTAACAGGAATTGTTGAATTTTAAACCAAAAAGTCGATGTGTCAACTAAAATGTTGTAATTAGTAACAGAAGTTGAGCTAGACTCCTAGAGACTACCCGCCTTTGTATTTACTTTTTACAATCTCAGGCCTGACTGTTTCAAAGGATAGTTTTTCGAAAGCTGCATGGGCTCTCCATTAAAGATTAAACCAGTGGTCGGCACGCTCCTGACCAAGTGAGGGTACCTGGCTGACCTGACCAACGACCTACTTTCTGGTCAGGTACCTGCGAGCTTAGGCAGGCGAAGCCTTTCCTCAGAGGTCCTTTGTTGGAAAATGTGGAAAAATTTGAAATTAAAAAAATCTTCATTTTGCAATCAGAGATTTAAAAGTAATATATATTTGGAATCTAAGCATTTTTCTGATTCCAACGATGTTTTTAGGTTGAATATCTTTTGTCTTTTCATTTTTTTTCGTCTCTTATGTCGGTTTTCCAAAAGTTTAATTTTTTATTTTTAATCTTGTTTTTTACGATTAAAAGAAAATCTATTTGTTCTATCTAAAAATTATCAATAACAAATTTTTAGATCCTTTCTAGATGCACAACTTTTGTTCATTACTTTTTTTTCGCACCTTGTGCCGTTTTCCAAAAAAATTAATTTTTTATTTATAATGTTATTTCTTACGATTGAAATAAAAACAACGCATCCAATCAAAAAATTATTAATGACAAATTTGTAGCTGTTTTTTAGATGAGCAACTTTTGTTGATTCATTTTTCTCATAGTTTGTGCTGTTTGGCCAAAACTTAAATGTTTCAAGTTGTAATTTTGTTTTTTATTCTCTAATTTTTAATCAAAGAGATAAATTTTTAATCAGAAGGATAAATTTTCTACCAAGAAGGTTATTTTTCTACGAAAAAAGATTAATTTCTAATAAAATTTTCAAAATTACGAAACAAATATTTGAAAGTTTGAAGGAATTTTAAATCTAATAGTTAAATTTGCAACCAAAGAAATGAACTTTCAACCAACAATAATAATTTTATATTAAAAAAGTTTAATTTTCAACAAAATAGAGTAATTTTCAACCAAATAATTGAAGTTTAAACGGAAGAAGATAAATTCTCAACCAAACATGGATTAATGAAATTTTCAGTTAAAAAAATTAATTTTCACTGAAAAAATTTAAACAATGTTATTCAATAGAGGTTAATGTAAAAATGGAGATTGGCCATACGATGCATCTAATTGCATTGAATCGCACATACAGTTATAGACTGGAATTATTTTTAATTGGAGTTTTGCAATAGAATTTTAATTTATTGAATAATAAAATAATACTTTAATAAATAGTATTATTGAAGAGATTGAAGTGGTTAATTGATAATAAGGAATACAAGTTGTTATATATTATATAATTTGTACCTTTGAGCTAAAGTTCAGTGAATATTGATTGTTTAATGGGAATAAAAAGTGACTTTGGACATAAATTAACAATATAATACAAATAATATTTATCGAATTTTTTTGACTTAAAGTACTTACTGCAACTAATTCAATATTTAATGAATAAAGTAAAATATTTAAATTGGAAAATAATGGAAAAAATCACTAATTGTTGAAATAAAAAAATATATTTTGAAATTATATGCATTTAATAGTATTATGAATCAAAAAGGTGTTATTTCTACTAAATTGAAAATTAGCAGAATGATCATTCCGTAATGATGAAGTGCCACCAATTTCATCTTTACGATCTAAATACATTGCGTCAATTCAAATCCATTGAGGTATATTCAATGATAGTTCTACCAATGGCATTTAATTGCAAATGCTCATTTCAACATTTCCATTTGAATACAATTGGCCTTTTTTATTTGCAGGGATGGTAAAAAAGAATGAAAAATGGCCGTATGCCAAAATGTTGTTTGGAAATTTAGGTTTTTAGCTTCTTATTTGATAACTGCATCCAGTTTTAGAAAAACGTGGCTGAAAATATACGTATTTTAAACTATCCTTATTTGTAGCAAAAAAAAAGTTTTTATTTTTAAAATAACATCTTTATTCTTAATAAAAGCTTCGTATATTTAATTTTATTATTTTGTCAAGCCAAATAATATTATAATTGACACGAACAACTTTTTCCTTTAATATAGATCAATTTTTGGTTGCATGAAGCAAAATATTGTTTTACATTAAGAAACAATATTCTCGTTACAACAACAAACTATTTCTTTAATTCAAATAAAAAAGTAAAAAGATAACCAAGGAATTTCTGCAAATGAAAGAAAGTTTTGTCTCGGTGAAGATAGGTATTTCTAATAAGTAATTTAATTATTCAACGAAAATATAGATTTTTATCCACTCAGTTACTTAACAGACACTGTCTAGTATTTGGGAATTTTCCGTAAGATTAATTATGTATAGTGCTACGACTGCTCTTATAGACAATTCCGCAATAATAGACAGTTCGTTAATAGGCCTTATAAGAAAAATAAATATTAAACAGCCGTAATTCTGTTTTACGATAAAAAAAATTGATATGAAAGTTGATTTATGTTAATTTTTATTGATGTATTATAATTTCTTCATAGAGAAAATTTATCAGAAAAGTTAAAAAATGTATACACGAGACAAAAAGAATACAAGTTTTAATTAATACAAGTTTTAATTATATTTTATTATTTAGGAATATCATTCATTTAATTCTAGATGTTACTAAGCGAAAAATATTTCACACTGGGCAGATTTTCTTTTTTTTTCTAATTATAATAAATAAATTTAACTTTAAAATTTTTCAACACGTTCTTTACCTCTGGTTTTTATCATATCAGAGTTACCAACTCCGATCTTCTCGATCGACTCTATCAAATTGTACCCTGTTTAACCAAGTGAGTGACAGGCGGCTGGCAGGTAAGCCACCTTTCATTTTAGTTCCGCAACTCAAACAATCAGGGGAACAGGGCGCGCTTTTGGACCTTTAATTTTAGTTCCCGGGAGGTTAAGGGAAACAGGGCGCGCTGCGGTAAGTCAGTCGAAATCAAATACACGGCATGAGCAATCTCCCACCTCATCTCTGCTTGTATAGAGTTTATAGATACATAGGCTGTCGGTCGAAAGGCAAATGGACTCTGGGAATCAGTAGATGATGTAATAAAAGTATTTGTTTGGTGTTGATCACTGGTCCATAATTTATTTAATAAATCAACTGTGACGTCTCACAGTATGATACAAACTACGTTTCGATCGTACACTGACAATCTTCCTCAAGTTATTACAATAGTGGCTGTATGTATAACCTGATTAAATTATTGGAGTATAGATTTTATGTTATGTGTGAAATCTTAATTTTTATATTGTGGGTCAAAAAACATTATTTATCTAAATTTATGATATACCTAAAAAATGCTTCTCCCTCGTCTGATTTAATAATTACCGAGTAAATAGCAATTGATGAGTAACCAATCAGAAGCACGCGTTAGACGGTCGACAGTCCATGTGCCATCAACAAGAGTGTGTACATAAACAAGTTCAGTTCGTATAATTTCTCTTCCGTTCGCTTTTCAAGTAGGTTGTGACTCTCTGGTGTAACTTCACATGTCAACGAGATACAAAAATTAAATAGTATAATATTTTTCTTCATCCCCAGCCAGACTGAAAAATAGTATACGACACACGGCCAGAAATATTGGATGCCCTGGTGTGCGTGATATGAGGCCTCGGCTTCGTCTCGGCCTTCATATCACACACGTCCGGAAATCCAACTTTCTGGCCTTGGGTCGTAATATACTATTTAATTTTTGTATCTCGTTGACATGTGAAGTTACACCAGAGAGTCACAACCTACTTGAAAAGCGAACGGAAGAGAAATTATACGAACTGAACTTGTTTATGCACACACTCTTGTTGATGGCACATGGATTGTCGACCGTCTAACGCGTGCTTCTGATTGGTTACTCATCAATTGCTATTTACTCGGTAATTATTAAATCAGACGAGGGAGAAGCATTTTTTATGTCTTGTGCCGTCTTTTTATACACAAAAATCGCAACGACACTAATCGATCAGTTTTGAGGTTGAACACACCGACGGTCTCTTTTTTCCATTCACCTGTCAAATATTTTTCAGAGGCTAAGTACACAATAACACAATACTGAGCGTTGCTACGTCAGGTTGCTACGTCAGCGAGCCACAAAAATCTCGCAGCCAATCAGAGATCGTGTTAACTCTAGCAGGCCGCAAAAGCCACTGTTCCCGGACAGAAATGCGTCCGGAAAGACGTACTTTCGGCTAGAGGATGAAGAAAAAATATATTTTCCACAATCAACAAATTTGACAACATTCTCATGAATTCTGTAAAATTGCCTTGAATTCTGTAGAATTTTCGAGAAGTCAGAAGAATTCTCCTGAATTGTGAAGAATTCTTCTGAATTCAGCAGAATTTTCTTAAAATCAGCAAAATTCGCTCTAATTCTGTGGGATTCTTTTGATTTCAGAAGAATTCTTTTGATTTCAGAAGAATTCTTTTGAATTCAGTGGAATTCTCTTGAATTTTGTATCATTCTCATAAATTTAGTAGAATTCTCATGAATTCAGTAGAATTCTGTTGAATTCTCTAACGTTCGGCAGAATTCTGTTGAGATCAACAGCATTCTCTTGAATAATGTAGAATTCTTCTGAATTCAGTGGAATTCCCTTGAATTAATCATAATTCTCTGGAATTCTGTAAAACTATCTCGTAAATTCAGTAGAATTTTCTTGAATTATGTAGAATTCTCTTAAATTGTGTATAATTCTTTTAAATTCATGCGTGGTGATCCTAAATGACTTCAGTAGAATTCTCTTCAAATATGTCAAATTCTCTCAAACTTGGTTTAATTCTCTTAAATTCAGTAGAATTCTCCTATGTTTGGCAGAATTCTCTTGAATTTAGTCAAATTATCGTGTTTTCTTTCGAATTCAGCAGAATATTCTTGAAATCATCAAAATTCTTTCGAATTCAAGAGAATTATCTAGAGTTAGGCCCTTGAGTTGAACAGAATTCTCTTGAAGTTAGTAGAACTCTCTTGATTTCCGTACAATTATCTTTAATTCTGTAAAAGACTCTTGAATTCTGTAGAATTATCTTGAATTCTGTAGAATTCTCTTGAACACTTTTAAATTTATTACAAATTTTGTAACACTTCTGAATTCTTTAGAATAAGCTTGATTTATATTGAATTCATTAGTCTTTCCAATTTTTATTGTTGTAAACGTTACAAAAAATGTCGATAAAATTCCATTGAAAAAATGCGACACGTCAGAGTCATAATTAAATGCTTCATGATTTCAGTGCACGCGTTTAACAAAAAGTACCAAGTTACTTGTTCCGCGTGCATTTTAAAGTGCAAACATACGCCCGCAAAAATTCCTCTGATGACGTACATGCAGAGATGATTTTATTGCCTTGGAATGAGGTTTCTTTACTTAGCGAATATAATAAAAACGTCATCAAACTCATTCGAGGACGGTGCTCTGTCTAGATGAAAATCATGCTAAAAAAGAATTACCTAGTAATTTCCATACATGTGTGCACAAATGAGGCGAACACACCCCTGATGAAAATGTTTTGATGATGCCCTTGCCAATAGAAATTTTTTAGGCAGCATTTTTCACTCCAAACATACCCCCGATGAAGAAACTTTGACAAAGAACATAAAAATAGGATAAACGCTTTAACTAGAGCGTCGTCAAATTTAGTCGACTAGGATCTACTTTGGTTGGTTTTATGGGGTTGTTGTATATTATTATAGGTATAGCGATATGAAATAGAATCTTGGGTAGGTGTCTACAGTGACTATTTTTACTTTGAAATTTTTTGGCTGCTTTAGTTGAAAGCAGCTGAGACGGTATTCAATAAATGTACTAGGTGTGCTTTTTTAAAGCTTTTGAATATTATTGTAGGGATCGGAATATCTAATTATGTGTTGGAAAAGTGTGTGAGGTGATTATTTAAAATTTTAAATTTTTTAGCAGTTTAAGTTGAAGAAAGCTCAGACAGGGTTCGATGAAAGTACTAGGGGTGGTTTTTTGATGCTGTATAATATTATTGTAGGAATTACGATATCTGCTAGAGCCTAGGAAAGGTGTCTGGAGTAACAATTTTTAATTTGAATTTTTTTTGCTGCTTTAGTTAAATGCAACTGAGGCGGCGTTCGTTAAATGTACTAGGGGTGATTCTTTGGTCTGTCTAATATTATTGTAGGGATAGAGATATCAACTAGGGTCTTGAGAAAGGGTATGCGGTGACCATTTTTAATTTGAACATTTTTTGGCTGCTTAAGTCGAAGGTAACTGAGACGGGGTTTGTTAAATATACTAGGGGTCGTTTTTTTGGGTTGTTGAATATTATTACAGGGATCGGGATACCTCTTGGGAACGTGTGTGGGGTGATTATTTTAAACATAAATTTTTTTAATTTTTTGACAGTTTTAGTTGAAGGAAGCTAAGACTGGATTCGTTAAATGTACTAGGGGTGATTTCTTGAGGCCGTGTAATATTGTTGTAGGTATAGCGATATCTGTTAGAGTCTTGGAAAGGTGTCTGGGTTGACTATTTATAATATGAAATTTTTTGCCTGCTTTAGTTGAAGGAATAAAAAAAAACCGTTCAGGAATACTGCGTGCTGTTGTCCCGTCGTGGGTGTGGTGGGCCCACATTGGTAGTAAATATCCACCTAGAAACCCTACCCGAATCAGGTAGTGAGGCAATGAACTTTCGAGTTCGAACTGCTAATCAATTTTTTTTTTATTTGATGGCAACTGAGACTGGGTTCGTTGAATGTACTAGGGGTGGTTTTTTGAGGCTGTGTTGTATGCTCTTGTTGGAGGCAGTTGAGACTGGATACGTTAAATGTACTAGAGGTGGTTTTTTGGAGATGTGTAATATTATTGTAGGGATAGGGATATTTACGAGAGTCTTGGGAAGGTGTCTGGCATGACTAGTTTTGATTTGAAATATTTTTGGTTGCTTTACTCGAAGTAGATTAAGATGAGGTTCGTTAAATATACTATGGGTGTTTTTTTGGACGTCTGATATTATTTTAGTGATGAGAGTATCGACAAGAGTCTTGTGAGAGTGCCGGATGTGACTACCTTCAATTTTTGATTATTTTGGCTGCTTTAGTTGAAGGCATCTGAGAGGTAGTTTGTTAAATGTACTAGTGGTGGTTTTTTGAGGCTGTATAATATTATTATAAGTATAACGATATGAAATAGAGTCTTTGAAAGGTGTATCAGGGGCCTATTTTCAATTTGAAATTTTTTGCCTGCTTTATTTGGAGGTAAATGAGACGACGTATGTTAAATTTACAAGGAGTAGTTCGTTTAGGGTTGTTAAATATTATTTTATGGATAGCAATATCTAATAAAGTCTTGGGAAAGTGTGTGATGTGATTATTTTAAATTTGAAATTTTTTTGGCTTCTTTAGTCGAAGGCAACTGAGAGTGGGTTCGCTAAATGTACAAGGGTAGCTTTTTAAGGCTGTGTAATATCGTAGTAGGAATTAGGATATCTAATAGAGTCTTGGAAAAATGCATGGCGTGATTATATTCAATTTGAAATTTTGTTGGCTGCTTCAATTAAATGCAACTGAGACGGGGTTCGTTAAACGTACTAGGGGTGGTTTTTCTTGGGGTGTGTAATATTATTGTAGGGATGGGAATATCTATAAGAGTCTTGGAAAGGTGTCTAACATGACTAGTTATGATTTGAAATATTTTCGGTTGCTTTACTCGAAGTCAATTAAGATGAGGTTCGTTAAATATACCACGGGTGTTTCTTTAGGGTATCTAATATTTTTCGAGTGATGAGAGTATCGACTAGAGTGTCGTAAGAATGCCGGATGTGACTACCTCTAATTTTTACTCATTTTGGCTGCTTTTGTTGAAGGCAGCTGACACGGGGTTTGTTAAATGTACTAGGGGTGGTTTTTTGAAGCTGTATAGTATTATTATAAGTATAGCGATATGAAATAGAGTCTTGAAAGAGTGTATCCGGTGACTATTTTTAATTTGAAAGTTTGCCTGCTTTATTTGAGGGTAACCGAGACGAGGTTTGTTAAATGTACGAGGGGTTGTTTTGTTTAGGGTTGTTAAATACTATTTTAGGGATAGAAATATCTAAGAAAGTCTTGGGAAACTGTGTGGGGTGATTATTTGAAATTTAAAATTTTTTCGGGTGCTTTAGTCGAAGGCCACCGAAAGGTACCGAAAAAAATCAGGCTATTTGTACCGAAATTTTGGTGCACGTAGCCACGGCCTTAAAAATAATCACCCAAGCAATCTACTCAAGTCTTCTGAAGGTGTTTGGGGTGATTATTTTTAATTTGCGAAAAAGATCCTAGTCGAATAAATTTGACGACGCTCTAGTTAAAGCGTTTATCCTATTTTTATGTTCTTTGTCAAAATTTCTTCATCGGGGGTATGTTTTCAGTGAAAAATGGTCCCTAAAAAAATATTTGATAATTTTTAATACATGCGTATACCAGTGACTAATCATCTAACTAGGAACGGATCAGTCCTCATTTGCGCACGTATGTATCATGTATTTCCAAGATATATTTTTTATAAAACTTTCATTTTAGAAAGAACAGTGATCGCCTAAGCTTGACGACACTAATTATTAAGTTTGTTAATTATTAAAAAGTAATTTGAGTAAAATAAATTCTATTGGCAAGGGCATCGTCAAAATATTGTCATCAGGGGTGTTTTCGCCTCATTTGTGCACATATGTATGAAAAATTACTAGGTAATTCTTTTTTAGCAAGATTTTTATCTAGGCAGAGCACCGTGCTCGAATGAGTTTAATGGCGTCTTTTATTATGTTCGCTGAGTAAAGAAACCTCATTCCAAGGCAATAAAATCATCTCTGTATGTACGACATCACAGGGATTTTTGCAGACGCATGTTTGCACTTTAAAATGCACCCGGAACAAGTAACTTAGTAATTTTTGTTAAACGCGTGCACTGAAATCATCATGAATTTAATTATGACTCTAGCGTGTCGCAGTTTTTCAATGGAATTTTATCGACATTTTTTGTAACGTTTACAACAATAAAAATTGGAAAGACTAATGAATTCAAAATAAATGAAAGCTTATTCTAATGAATTCAGAAGTGTTAAATAATTTGTAATAAGTTCAAAAGTGTTCAAGAGAATTCTACAGAATTCAAGAGTCTTTTACGGAATTTAAGATAATTTTACGGAACTCAAGAGAATTCGTATGAATCGTATGAGAATTCTACTGAATTGAAGAGAATTCTACGGTCTTCAAGAGAATTATACAGATTTTAAGACAATGCATAAATAAAGAGAATTCTACTATATATACGAGATATGTATACAAAATTCCAGAGAATTATGAGTACTTCAACGGAATTCTGCCAAACTCTAGAGAATTCTCTTGAATTCGAAAGAATTTTGCTGATTTCAAGAATATTCTGTTGAATTCAAGAGAATTCTGCTGAATTTAAAAGAATTATACACACAGTTTAGGAGAATTCTACATAATTCAAGAGAATTCTACTGCGTTTACGAGATATTTTTACAGAATTGCAGAGAATTATGATTAATTCAATGAAATTCTACTGAATTGATGAGAATTCTACTGAATTCATGAGAATTCTACTGAATTCATGAGAATGATAACAAAATTCAAGAGAATTCCACTAAATTCAAAAGAATTCTGCTGAAATCAAAAGAGTACCATAGAATTAGAGAGAATTTCGGCTGATTTTAAGAAAATTCTGTTGGAAAAGCGAACGGAGGAGAAATTATACGAACTGAACTTGTTTATGCACCCACTCTTGTCGATGGCACATGGACTGTCGACCGTCTAACGCGTGTTTCTGATTGGTTAATCTTTAATTGTTAATTACTCGGTAATTATTGACTTTAGCAAAAAAATTTTATAATTATTTTCGACGCCATTTTTTTTAGAATTCAAAAATACAAAAAAGTTGTTCGAATACTGGGACACGCTGTATATTCACACTATACAGGGTGTCCA
>CAKNYM010049628.1:238961-299080 GCA_932195095.1 Andricus curvator | reverse complement strand
TTAATTTAAAAAGAAAAATTATATAATTCTTAAAAATTGATTGCAGAACAAAAATAAATACTAACGACCCTAATGCCAATTGAAAAAATCTTCTTTACAGTATATAAAATACCGGGAGAGCGGCAAGCCAATGTGTACAGGAACATGAGAGTAAAGTCAGGTTAAAACATTTCACGCAATCAGCACTAGCTGAACATCATATCGAAACAGTACATAGCATTTTATTTGACAAAATGACCTTTATCGCAAAAACATACAATATTTTTCCATGAAAACATGTAGAAACAATCAAAATCTTCCTAATAACATCAAAAGAGACAACGGATATAATACTAATCCGGTTTGGCTTTCCGTCCTCCTGGATTTTTTAAAAACGAATTGATTGATCAATCGAGTTCGCCCAGTCCCCACGGTGGGGCTTTTGACCAATCACAGGCAATATTCACGATACGTCGGCAAGATACGTGGTTTTGCAAACGATTGAAACCCGAAACACATAATTTTATTATAATGAATCATCGTGAAAGCATTATATTTATTATATTGTAGATATCTTATCACATCTCCCCAAAATCCTCTAATGACGTATTCTTTTCTCCCTTAGAAATCAAGAGTCTTGGCGCTCTGAAGGATGCTTTCCTTGCCGCGTCGTGGCGGCGCAGATGTTAACCATTTTTTCAATTCAAAGTTTTGAAAGTGACTGGTGGCAAGTGATTAGTTAAAAATCAATTTTTTGATTACAATTCAAATATTTCACTAAACATTTGACTTCTTGGATTAAAAATTCATCTCTTTCGGTAGAAAATCTTTGTTCGTTAAAAATTAAATTTTTTTCTTGGCTATGCAACATATTCTCACATCAAAATCTCAAGAATTTAACGCGTTTCATATTGAGTTGCATATGGTATCAACATTAGTGGTGTTTAAAAGAATTTATTTCTCTATTATCCTCCCATTTTTGTTAAAAATTACCCCGTTCCGTCTCTTTTATGAGAATTTTGGGCTCTAAAGTGTGACATTTTATTATTTTCAATTGTTCTTGATTCATTTTTGTAATTAAATAAAAACGAAAAAAACGCAGAATAACCGTAAAATCCGTATTTAGCCAATGACTACGTTACTTTCGAGGGGGAGTACAAATTGACGTCGGGTCGGGTATCAGGTTCACAACCCGGCCTAAAAACACGAAAGTCTAGTATGGGTTGAAAACTGAAACCAGCCCGAAAGTTTAATTTGAAAATTATAAAAATTTCTAGGATATCAGGAAAATTACAAACACTTTTATGTTCTACCCATTATATACATTGTAAGTTGACAAAAACGAAACGTGTTCATACAGTGTCGCTTGAGATCTATTCATTAACACTTTTGATATTTGTTAATTATATATTCAGTGAATAAATTCTGAATAATCCTAAGAAGCTGTAATATATACGAGCGTTTTTTTTTAATAATAGGTACAAAGCTATTTTTTAATGCAAAAATCTAGAATTACGGGAACTGAAAGGACATTCTAAAGATTTCCTTACTTTTTAAATATTTTTCCCATAATTAAAACGTAGTGCATGTAAAATTAAAATAGCGTATACAAAATGTATATTTGGTTCATTGTAAAAGAATGGATAAACGATATCACAGGAATTTATCATAATAATTTGTGCAATAATGAAGCCTCGGAAGAGATCAAATTGCAGGAATGAAGATCTGTTTTCCAGAACCTTTGTTTGAACTATGTGCGTATGTCGACATAATTTTTCAGATACCGCTATTTGTTCTATAACATACAGATATACAAGGACATAGACCAGTAAATCTCAATGAAACTTCATTGTTAAATAAATGAGTGTCTCCAGGCTTGAATTTACGATTTTGAGTAAGATAGTGACTAGTGGCTGTCCGTATACAACGTGGATATTTTTTTGCGCGAGTGGGGCAGGAGGTCAAAAAAGGGGAGTCAGCAAGTCAGAAGTGGCTACGTGGAGTAAGAAAAGTTCACTAGTATATAAATAAAAACATCTTGTAGAAAGTTCTTCTTCTCGCTGAATCAGTATCATCTACTGCCATTTACTCCCACCTACTCGATTAGTAAAAAATGAGGATCACCGTGTGTACTCTATTCCTTGCTTTCGCCGTTTTCCTTGATTTTATTGGTATGTATGTATGTATACCATTAAGCCATTTCCCTTTCGGGGTAGGCGTGACACTACCCGATTCGGGTAGTGTTTCTAGGTTGATAACTTGTAGTAAATAACTACAAGTGTGGGCTCACCACACCCACGATGTGCCAACAGCACTCAGTTTTCTCGAATGGTCACCCATCCAAGTGCTAACCGCGCCCAACGCTGCTTAACTTCAGTGATCTGACGAGAACTGGTTTTTTCCCTCCACTACATCACAACCCCAAACATTCTTCACATCCCTCACTTCTCATACTTTCTACCTCCTCAATTTCCTGACTTCTCTTTTCTCTACTTCCCCTCCCTTCACATCCGACACATTCAATCCTATCCCTTCCCTAACTTCTCCATCTGTTACGTCCATCTTATATTGCTGCTCCTCCTCCCTTCCCTTACTCCTTCCTCATCCATATCAATTTCATTCTTCGAAAGTTGTCGTGTTGACAGACAACGACGACAGACAGAAACCAAAGTAAAAACCATTAATCCTTAACCAGTGAGTCCAAAAACGTCGAATCTTGATGAATTTGGCGACACTCAATTTTTACATAAAACCAATACCTTCCATTTGAGATGAGAATGTCTTAATTAAAATTATCATAATAAAAAATGTCAAATGATATCATTATTTGCAAGGCACAATCTTGATACTGATAACGTCGTTATTTCACATATATATGTAAAATAACGGCTAATTATGTGTATATTTGTACTTTGATGATGCAATGGAATATTCCTTAGATACAGTTGTTAACCAAATTATTCACTGGAGCATTAATCAGTTTGTTCTCTACTTTGCGAAAATGCGGATGGTCTGTACTCTTGCTTTCTCTTTGGCGGTCATTGTTAATTCTATTGGTGAATATAATAATATAATATATCTGTAATTCTTATTATATTTCGTACAATACATGCATGAATACGGCTATTTATCAGGCCTGTGGAGCGAGCCTACAGTCCTCCTTTCCAGCTTATAGTCATATAATAGCCATTTGTATCTTTACACTGTAAAAACTAGAGATTCCCTTTTTTACGGTATTATTTTTTTTTCACGTCCTACTTCTGAAAGGATAACTTCATGCTGCTATTTTCAGTGCAAAAAGAAACGATTCTGGGCTCGCACCAGCGGTCTCATTTAAGTACTATTTGAGACTAATTTTTCTCAGTCTTATTATTTTTACAGTCGATGACGTCAAAAATTATGACTTCACAGATATGCATGGCCAATTCATACCTACGAAATTAAAAAGCGGCACTTAAAGTCGGTTCCTACGACTCGCACTGGAAAAAGACACTCATCAATAATGTCCCTCTTTTCCCCCTTGGTGCATAGTATACTATTAAGCTTACAACAACAAAAATTACTTTTTAACATAATAATGAATTTTTAAGCAGATAGTGGAGTCTAAGCATATTAATTTTCTCATTTCTAACTAAACAGTTGGACTTATGAACAAAGAGTTGAATTTTCAATTCAGAAAGAGGAATTTCCAACGAAATAGCTAATTTTTTCTGGAAATAGTTGAATTTTCAATGAAAGAGGATTAATCTGCAAGAAAATAGTTTAATTTTCAAATAAAATGAAATATTTTGTAACAATAATTCTTGAATAACTAATCAAATAGTTAAATTTTAAACCTTCAAAAACATTTTCTACCACATAGTTGAATTTTTGCAAATTTCAAAAAATACGAAACGAGAAAGAAAAAATGATCAATTTCCTTAAAAATGGATTTCAAAATTGCAATTAAATTATTCACAATGATGTTAATATAGGAGGGAATAATTGGATATGTATATATGTATTATTATATTATATATTATTATCTAATATATAAAATCAAGTGGCCTAAAACGTATGATGCTTATGCAAATCCATTTGAGCTACGAGACATATCGTAAAAGGGTTGGAGGCGGGGGGCAAATGGGAAGAGGGCACAGCGGCGCATGTAAACTCCTGAGAAATTCCTACATGTTTCAAAAGTAGCATTTTCACCTCTGAGACAACCCTATACATGTTTATACATGTTTATACGGCAGACAGGGTAATCAAATGCAAATGACCGCGGATAACAGCTAGAATATTGTATATTATATATCTTTATTATTATATCTGTATATCAATATATGTATTTTTAATATATTTATACATAGATAATAAAAGTCAATAAAGAGGCAAAACTTAAATAAAGTCTAAACGTTACTTGCAGATAAGATTTTGTTTTTAAATATAGTTCCTTGACATGATAATGTTTAACTCCAAATGTGACTAAAACTAACTAAAATTGACTAACGTGTATTAGTAATATGTCTTATGTTATTTTGAATTCAAAAGAGTTAGATGAAGTTCATAAGAATTCTAGGAGAATTTTAACGAATTCAGAATAAATCGCAAAAATAAAACAATAAGCTAAGTTAAAGTCAAACACGATGAGCCTTAATTATTTTCAACTTGAAAAATTTGCCGATCAAATCTACTTTATGGAATTTTCAAATAATTGCAATTCAACTCTTTATTTGGCTTTTTTAAAATCAGTGTTTGTTAAGTGTTAATTGACAGTAAGAACTGAGTGAAAACATATTTTCCAAAGAATTGGTTATATTAAAAACCGTTTCCTTTATGTACACTGAGAAAAATGGATTATACAAACTGGATAATATAATTGAAGAATAATACACCGTACAGAAAAGTATATTAGCGCATATAATATATAATATTTTTTCTAATATATGAAGATGTTACCAAATATAATCTCTAGATGTTAAATTATTATAATCTTTAGGCATTAAATTGTAACATCTCAGATTTTAAAATATCCAGGCGTCTGTGTAGTCTCAGATGGTACGTCGCATCGTGGCGCGTGTCATATGCATCCGTTTGCATTTAAACAAGTAATAATTAAGTTATAAAATGATTATCAGTGCTAAGTCACGCGTGATTTAGATTTTGAAAATGGGCAAGTTTCTATTTCTTTTCATTACACATCACTGCCACTTGTACAGGTACAGAAACTTAGCCTACTTTACTTTCATTTTTGTAGTCTTATGATACCCACTTTCCTGCTTATTGTGTGTTTAAAAAATTGGAATTTGTTTTCAGTTCTACTTCCGAGCTCGTCTGTCAAAACTTTTTATAGGCTTTTAAATACGTTTGCAAAAATTATATATATTTGAGGTTATCTAATGGACCAGGATTCTAATATGGATATTAGATTTTAAAACTTTGGATTACAGATTTCATTATCTCAGATTATAAAGTTTAATAATCCAAGATATTATCCGGTAATATCTATTTCTTAATATCTATGGATTGTAGTTCTAATAATCTGGATCGCTGTCCCATAGTTGATAGTCCAAGATTATATCCGGTAACATATTTTTTATTACTGGTTATAATCCATTTTTCTCATGTCAGTGTAGGTTTTTGTACAGTAGAAAATCGGTTATTGTCATTCAGGTTTTTAAAGCATTTATGCACTCGTCTTCTACAAAAAAGATATGTTTATTTAACACGAAAAATGCATGGTGGGGATTCCTTATAATTAAAAACTATTTCTCCTAATTTGTATTGAATCATCAGAAAGATGCTTTCAGCAAAGAAACGTTTAATTTAGCAGAAGATATTAGACATAATTGTGCTGAACAAAAAAAATAGAATCTTCTATTTTTTCTTGCAGAATGCAGTTCACAGCCCGACGAGAAACCTAATAGCGAACGTAATCCTGGCCCTTCTCCTTCTTCTGCTGCTCGACAAAAAAATTTGCCTGACCAGATTTCTCCAGAGGAGGCTCCTTTTCGTGGCAGGTCCAGGTTTCCTGCTAGCAGGCGTCCTAATGGCGAACGTAATCCTGGTTCTTCTTCCGGCAGACAAAATTCACCTGTTCGGAAATCTCCTCAGGAGCCTTCTCTTCGTGCCAGATCCATTTCTCCTCTGGGCAGGCTTCCTTCAGATCGAGTACTTGGATGTACAATAGAAGAACTTGGATATGTTCGGCTTATTCCTCGCACAAATCGAAACCAGCAATTCGAATTTCGAAGATACGTGTTTCCTACCGATAAACAGATTCGAATGCGAATAGATGGAACGAAATGTGTGTTTGGGCCAACCCAAGAACATATTGTATTATCAACATCCAATGATGACATTTTTGCAATATTGGATAATAGTGGGATTCTTCGTGGAATTTATAGGACAGATAGCAATCATTCACGAATAAAAATAAATATGATAAGCGGTGCAGCTGATAATTTGACTCCAGATGAAAGAAGAGATTGTCCAGTAGGCAAAAGCCAAGCAATCTTCTCAAGAAGTTTTATTAAAGCTTCTGCAAATTACGATTCACTAAAGTTGGCACGAAATCCCAATATCGAACGTAATACTGGTCCTTCTTCTTCTACCAGACGTCAATCACGTGCCCGTACTTCTTCTCAGGAGCCTTCTGTTCGTGCCAGGTCCGTGTCTTCTCCGGGCAGGCCACCTTCTCATGAAGTACTTGGATATGCACTCGCAAAACTTGGATATATTCGGCTTATTCCAGAGACAAATCAGAACCGGCAATTCGAATTTCGAAGATATGCTATTGCTGCCGGTATGCCAATAAAATTGCGAACAGAACAGAATAGATATGTCCCCGTACCAAGTCGAGAATATATTGTTTTATCAACATCCAATGGTGACGTTTTTGCAATACTGGAGTATACTGAGATTCTTCTTGGAATATATAAGGCAAATGGATATCATTCGAGAATAAAAATAAATATGATAAGCGGTGCAGTTGACGATATGACCGTAATTGAAATGAAGGAATGTCCTGTAGGCAGACGTTACCCCATCTTTCCACGTTGGTTTAAAAAAGTTGCTTCCAGTGAAGATACTCTACAGTATATGTATCATTAATTCAATAGAAAATAATAAACTGAAATATAATATTCTTTGTAATCCGTAGTCGGATCAAAATTAAATAAAAAAGATTTAAATGCAAAGGTATTATGTTTATCAAGGCTTCTTTTGTTTTTTTTCTTTTGCCAATCCTGACAAGGCCATTGCATTTTTTTTTCTTCGAATATTCAAAATTGAGAGAGTTACATGATTTTGAGTTTTCAGACGCGGTTTTTTTTTTAAACCATATTGCCCTAACTTCTAACAGAATTTTCAGCATTTTTTCAGGTACAGCGTATAATTTATAGGGATATTAATTTTTAATTGATTCTTAATCGAGAAATTTGGTTACTGAATTCACAACTGATATGTGAAAGCAATTTTGAATTGTTATTGTTCAAAATTTTACATCAATGCAAATATTGAACAAATGTTGATTCTTTTCTTTTTTGTCTATCATTTGGTAAACAACTTTCCGACTTTCATTATCTTTTGGATTCAATGCGCAGGAATGGTCGCAAGCGAAAAATGATTCATAGGTAATATTATTTGTTATAAAAAAATTATAATATCAAATAAAATGATATTATCATTATCGAGTATTTGATTTTAAGGTAATATTTGGACGAAAAAATAACTTTCTATTAGCGACAATGTGTGGTGGATCATAAAAAGGTGTCATTCAATATTATTTGTTAATTTTATAAGCAAAAAACTGAAAAATTCTGAAAATATAATTTACGAAAGATTACGAAAGACTTAATTCTTCTCTGCCTTATGATGTACACATAATTTTTTTTATTCATAATTCATTATTTGATCAATTTTTTATATCATTTGGTTATGAAATAAGCACATAGCACCATGATCACGCACATATCAAGAATATGACCAATTTTAGGACAGAAATTGAACACTTAAATTTTGAGTGCAAAAATTAATTTTCAAATAAAGGAATACTAATTTCGATAAAACAGTCAAATCTTCAACCAATAAAATGAATTTTTGACAATGACGTTGAACTTTTAACCTAGCAGTTTAATTTTCAACTCACAAAAATTAATTTTCAACCAAAAAAAACAACGAATTTTCAAGAAATTAGTTTAAACTTCAACCAAAAAAAAATTAAGTTTTAGCAAAGTAGTGTAATTTTCAACCAACTAATTGAATTTTCAAACAAAAAAGATGTATTTTCAATGGAACATTTAATAGTTATATTTTTCACTAAAAAGATAAATTTACAATGAAATTTTTCATTCCCTGGTAGTGTGGAGTAGTTTTTGAACGCGATTTCAAACAGTTTCAGTTAAATTTTAAAGGACTTTATCAAATGTTAAAGGATGATTTTATAATATTTCGAGGGATTTTGAAGGATTTCACAAGATTTCCTCGAATTTTCTGAACAAGGTAGATCAGATGATTCATTATATATAAAAAAAATATAGCCTGACAGAAAAAGGACTCTGTTTAGAAACACGTACTTTTAATCTTATTACACCTTGCGAACCTCAAGTAATTTTCTTACTGAATAGTGAATAGATTCCAATTTCATATTTTTCATCAGCACACTTTTATTTATATAAGTACACAAACGTTGTAAGCCACCTCAACACTTCAATAATGAGATAATAATAATGTGAGTGACGAACTAGTTAGCAAAACGGAAAAAGTTTAGTCGTGGTTTTCTTAAAAAATTTGAATTGTTTTTCAAATTTTTGTCCAGTTTTTTATTCCAGAAATAATTTCATTTTTATCCAAATTTTTCAACTCAAAAAGGTTATCTAATTTAGAAGTTGCGATTCTCTTCAGTCGGTGTACCATGAGTTCAATTGGAAAATATCTAAACTAAAAATGCGAATAGCATTGGCCGTAGCTCGGGGGGATCGAAACGTAAACAGTCAAGGCCGCCTAACCGTTTCCAATGGGAATACAATATTGCACAATATACTCGACTGAGTACTCGCGCACAGAGTTTTACCTGTTTTACCCTTACCAGGCAAAGGCAGTGTATTATGGTTCCTGAGGCTGCTTGCTTTCTGCGTTCCAAAAAAATGGAAGAATGAATTGAATTTTCAAACTGTTTGTAAATGCCCCTGCATTGTGACCGAAAAATGCCACAAAATATGGAAACTAGCAAATAAAATTAACAAATGTTAGAAGTAATATTTGTTGAGTCTCGTTTGAGCAGCCAAGCTGTAAGGATGTTTTTGTTGTTGCTTAATATTATGCCGAGAGTTTAGAAAGTTTGACTTGCGCTCAAAATTTTTTGCCAGTGCTGTGATGCCGTCATGTTACTCTTGTTTTTACTGTTGTGAGTCTAAACTTGGGGCGGATATTTATATGGGATAGACATTATTCACGTGAAAAGTGCTTCTAGGTTTGTTGTACCTTTGACGTCTGCTCGTACACTGAAGAAGAGCTCAAAGCTGGAATACATTCCGTAGAAAAAAATATCCTAGAAAGCACAGATGTGAAGCCGAAATGGATGCAGTAGAAAAGGAGAATGCCGAGCTCAAGATGGAGATCGCAAAGTAGGCTCAATAGCTAGATAGGCTTACAAGAAGAAACAACCTGATCCTTTTTGGCATGTGTGATAGAGCCAAAGGAAGCACCACTTGCGCTGGACGAAAAAGTGCAAAACCTGCTCGGAACCAAAATGGGTATAACTCTTAACCGGGAATCTATTAATGGAGTTCGCCTCCTTGGTAAATTTAACTCTGGCAAAATGAGACCTGTTTTGCCTTCACTCTGTTCAGAGTCGATGAAGCACGCTATCCTTTAAAATCGTTCGAAACTTAGAGGAACAAATATTTTCATCGAGGATGAATTGGACCCTCACTCTGTTAAAATCTGCAAAGCTCTGAGCCAAAAAGCAGCTAAACTAAAAAACGCAGAGATGAAAACTCGTACAAGTGGCAACCGCCTGCGAGTTAAGAACTTCATCTACAGCTTGAATGATTCGAGAAGAATGAGCCTAGAGGAAATAATTGGTAATAATATTTTAAATATTGAATTGCGTACCGGTATGTGAATATGAAACCGCGGTTCAGCAAGTGCGTGTCCCATCGATGCAAATGAGTAGTAATCGGACGGAGCCAAGTCTGGTGAGTAAGCCGCATGCGCAAGTATTTCCCAACTAAACGCCTCAATCGTTAGCTTCACCAGTTTTGCTGCGTGCGATGGTGCATTATTATTATAATTATACCATTGAGCCATTTCCCTTTCCGGATAGGCGTGACTTGCTCGGTTGGAAAATAGTAGTGTGTAGTTCATTCCGCAACACTTGCCCGACCCAGGTTGCTGATCAATCTCTCTAGCGATCACCCCAGGTGAAGAGCCTTACAAAATTGTTATGTGTGGTTCCCCACTTGGGCCCATTTAGAATCCAAAGTCTTTGTTTCAGGCGTCATTCACTCTATTGTCACTCTGTTTACAAACTATTTGTCGCCACACTTTTCTCTCCTGGCATACTACTCTAGCTCCCTTCACGTCCATGAATTTTTTCGTGCAAGCTCTCGTGTTTCTATGGCTCCTTATGTCTCTTCGGATTAGTGTCTCATTTACAGATTCTAACCATTCTTTCGGCGGTATACCTCAGGGCATTCTGCCATTTACTTTACCTTTGTACACTTGTTTGGTCAGTCGTTTATCTTTCATTCTTTCAAGATGACCAAACATGTTAATTTTAATGCCAATGTTCTTCATGCTTGCATTAAGTTTATTCAAAATTCTTTGCAAGTCCTTGATTGATTCTGCCATAATAATCTTGTCATCTGCAAAAGCTAACCCACGTTCCTTCACTGTTTCGAGATGTACACCTTTTTCGTCGAAGAAGGCCATTCTTAGACACTTATCCATAAATATGATAAATAGCATGAAGCAAAATCACTTTGTGTTGCCTTTTTTGGTATTCTCATCTTCTGGATCTCTCATATGGCTTTCAAACGTATGGAGACGGCTTCTCGTGGCAAATTTATTCAATCCGCGAGTTGTTGTTGCGTTTGAGCATCATCCTCATCTAAAGATCCTTGAAATTCGCTGTCTTCAAACTTTTTCCATGGTCTATACTGTTGTATCAAATTTGTATTGTTGTGAGTTGAAAATCTTTGTCAGAGATGTTAACAAGGAGATGGGGACAATGACGTGGATTGACGGTAACTACATTGACAGCTAGGGCCATCTATGGGCAAATTTCGGTTTCATATTTACAGACCTGGTAACGACAAAAGCTCTGAAACTTCTGTAAATAATGAGATGTCACCTGCACATGTCGCTTCGAAGCTCTCTATGACTTCACAAGCAGGCTTACATAAAAATGAGTAAGACTCATTTGCAAATATAAAGATAGCTGTTATGCCCAACACACAGCTGGGTAGTATGCCGTATGAGGGGACGATAGCCATCACCAACCTTTCTAAACTTAATCAACTCGTTCCTTCAACGAAAAGGAGGTGTGATTCTCAAGACGCGGGCTCTCTTGACAAGTATGTGAACAGGGCAACTCCTGCAGCATCTGGGCAGCGCACATACTGACTGGATACATCTTTTATGAGAAGCGCAGTAGTTCAAAGCTTTGGTTCTGCGGGTGTTTCACAAAATGGAGAGATGTGTATTATAAGTCGAGTTTAGGTGTTTGTTATTGGAATATATGTGGTTATAATAATTTGTGTAACCTAGATGTAAAGCAAAAAGCCTACCTAACTAGTTATTGTGTGATTTACATAGATGAGACATGGCTCACAAACTCATCTGTGAAACTACCGAAATTTTTAGATCGTTACAACCCATATCACCATATAATCCATTCTTGAATTATTAACATCTACACGTACCTCGGAACCCCGTTCTCGACAACGGGTAAATTTTGAGTGGCCAAAGACCATTTTGGCAGGAGAGGGACGACAGCAATTTATAGAGTGGCAGTATTATAAATGAGACTAAAGATAATTCATGGGGAATCTAGACACACGCCTGCACACTTTATCCGAGTGGAAACGGTATTAGATCAGGTAGGCGTCAGAGCGTTTCATCGCGCCCATAATTGGTGGATTTCTCTAACTAATATGAACGACGACTAAAATTTGTCTCAGGAACTTTTGCGATATGGACCAGGCTAGTGCTGCAAGTATAGAATTTGATTGGGCTTCGCAATTTAAGTCCCAACTTGAATCTATAGGCGAGTTTGATACATGAAATCGGCAATAGAGTCATCCTCATGCGGTTACCATAGAAAAGTCAAACTTAAAAATTAAGTGGGCAAATCATATGCATAGCACTGCTATTCATCGTGTGACAAAATCCAAATATAACAGTCAATTTGGAAACCTAAGTTAATTGAACCTTATCTATATTTTAACTGTAGTATGGGAAAAAAGCGGCTGGTTAGACAATTGAGACTTTCAGGCTCCACCAAGATAAGACTATATTTTCATTGTTCGGCGTATGCGATTGATTCAAATCAAATTTGCAGTCTATGTTACTTGATGAAGCTTGAAGATCTCTCCATTTTCTACTCTGATTTTGATTACACCGACCTTTTTATGTATGTATGTATCTGTTGCGTCGCGTGCAATCATTTTCTTTAAATTTTTTTTTATAACTATAACTTAGGATAATTGTATTATGAGGGTAAATTCGAGATCCCCCTTGTATAAGCCAGCCGCAAATTACAATGAACCAGAATTAAGTGGAATTCCGTAGACTAGCTTTTTAGTGTGAAAAATATCTTATTGTGGTTATTTTATGCGTGATTCCTTTTGTACCTTACTTCGAATTCATATAATAAATTAAATCTTGAATCTTGAGTAATATTTGTTTGCATTGGAAATTTGGAAATTAAGGAAACAATTTTAATTTGTTTGCACAATATTTATGCACTGTAAATGGTGAAAATTTATTATTTTCCGAAATTAAGGACGAAGCTAATTAATGTTAAGAGTGATATTTTCTGTGACAAATACTTTTAAATTATTTAAAAAATTAATACCACCTGATCCTTTCCATAGAAAAGTTGAAGTAAATTCTAGTTTTGTCGAATCTTGTACACTATGTAGCTTATTAATCTGTATTTTCCTATCTCGACGAAACCGATCCAAAAAAACAACTATCCACAGCGAAACTGAACAAAAATGGTTGAAAAACCTAATTAAGCTTCAAAAAATTAGGCTACAATTTCTGAGATAAGAAAATATTGAATAGTTAGTGGCACACATAGTGTAAGCAATTTCGAAAATCTAGAATTTTCTACACAATTGATAAAATTAAATTTTAAAAAAGTAGTTCAACCTTCAAGCATGTAACAGTTACTGCGCTATCATGAACCGTTTATGCGTACACCGCATCCGCTCGGCATGAGACAGTAAAGCGAACCGCAGTCGCAGATACTACCGTAGCAGTAATAGTTACTGCTCATACCGCAACTGCGACGTTGTTCGCAGGCGCGGATCCAGAGGGGTGGCTCGGCGGCTTGCCCCCCCCCCCCCAAAAAAAAAGCTCAGACTCGAATTTTTCAAATAAGATAATTGAGGTTTACTATCCCAGCAAAAAGAAACTAATTCGGGAGGATTGTGGCGAATTAACATGTTTAAATTAACTCGAATTCTGCTTTCTGATTCGTTGAAACGAAATAAGCCAGAGCAAATTGAATGCGTGTCAATTTGCCTTAATTCACGGTATTGTATTGTATTTATTTTAAAAAGTCCCTAGGGCTAAATAGCCCTCTGAGGGACAGTATATACGAGGTCATTACAAATTTGTGCACACACTGATCGGCAGTATACTCGACTAATCTTATAATTTAATCTATGAACTAAATCAAATAAATAAATAAGCAGAGTCGACCTCACAGTAGGTATCAGATTAGTGATAAGATTATTGCCTGGTAATGAAAATTGAGTGATTAATTAATTAGTAGCTCTCTGTGCATGTTAAATATAAATGAAGAATGACAAACTGTATGCATAAGAAATAAATATTTGCAAAAGTTAATGAATATAGAAAGAAATTCGAAGATGAAATATTCAAGAACTAAAAATGGTAGTTTACCAGTGAGTAATTTCAAGAGTTGGATTAGAAGTATTGTACAAATATTTAAAAAAGAGATTCTTGAAATGATACAGGGAAGGTACATTTCTAATATCGTATGGAACTTTATTCCATAACCCGGCACCTCTTACTATAAATGCTCTTTGAAGCTGGCATGTTCTGTGAAAAGGAATCTTAAGGATTTTATGTCTTTCACGAAGCACATACTGTGCTGGAAGGTCTCTGTCTACAAATTGGAACAGGTTAAATAGATACTCCGGAGCTTTGTTCAGAAAAAGAGTATAGAGCAAATTACCCATAAAGAATTGTCTTCTCTTGGCAACATTAAGCAAACCAGCCCTATATCTGTATGGAGTTATGTGTTCGTATTTAGGCAAGTTGTAGATAAAGCGGACGCAAGCGTTCAACGCACGCTCGAGCTTTAAATTTGAATCGTCGGACAAACCATCGTATACCAAACAACCGTAGTCAAAGTGGGGCAGGATTAGACTCTTAATCAAAAGTATTCAAGTGGAGGTAGGTAAAGACTCCTTATTCTTATATAGTTGCTGTAGAATACTGTATGTTTTCCTCGAAATGCTCTGTACCTGTTCCTTCCAAGACAAGGTACGGTTATAAAAATATCCCAGATCTTTAACTACTTCCGAGAAAGGAATAGCGAGATTCTCGATACGAAGTGCTGGAAAAGATGCCAAAGTTTCAAGTGACGGAGATGAAGTAGGTCCAACAACAATTGCCTGAGTTTTGCCCGGGTTAAGAGTAAGTCCATTCTTCCAGGCCCAAAGGATCACACGATCAATATCCTCCTGGACTAAAACAAGTAATCCACTTAGCGTAGAAATTGGTCCCGATAAATAAATTTTGAAATCATCAGCATATTTGTGGTAGCTGCAATGTTGAAGTTCACTTCCAAGGTCGGAAACCCCACCACTACTATTAATGATTCTGTGAGACCGATTATTAAAATAGGACTCAAACCATTTGATGACAGAGTTTGACAAGTTGAAAGATTTCAACTTTTGTAGGAGTAATTCATGGTTAACCATATGAAAAGCCTTCGAAAAATCAAACAGAACAACAATCGTGATCTCCCTGTTATCCATTGCTAATTTGAGATCCGTCGTTACCTTAAGGGAAGCAGTAAGAGTACTATGTTTTGCACGAAAACCTGATTGCATCGGGTCAATGGCCTTAGATAATTCAAGAAATCTGGAAAGTTGCAAGTGAACAATTTTTTCAAGTGGTTTAGAAAGTGCACATAGAATAGAAATTGGCCGGAAGTCTTTTGGGTTAGTAGGTTTGGAAATTTTTGGAATTGGCAAATAACAGCCTTGTTCCAGATATCTGGGAAAACAGACCTGAAGGGAAGCATTATAAATATGCAATAGGATAGGAAAGATAATTGGAAGGGCAAATTTAATCATTTTGATTGATCTTCCATCAGTCCCAATAGCATTTGATTTGATTTCAAGTGTTTTTTCAAAAAGTATTTCAGGTGTGATGTAATCGAAAAAGAAGTCAGAGTCATTAAATGATGAATTAACAGACGTAGTGGAAGATGATGTAAAGTCTGGTACTGGGAATGTAAAAAAAGTCTTTAAAAAGTCATCAGGCGGAAAATTACTATCTATAGATTCGTGCTTGGGCGGGATTAGGTGTAAACGTCCAAGGAGATGCCAGATGTCCTCTTTTTTGTCTCTGTGTACAATCGCATTATAATTGTATTGATTGAACGAATCTCTAATCTTAGTTTGAACTAGGTTCCTGAGTTTACGAAATTGAGCTAGTATTATACTGCTTTTTGTTGTTTTGCAAGTCGGCGCTTGCCATCAAGTTCCCTCATCAGATTTTTAATTTCAGATGTGATCCAGGGGGCAGCTTTATCAAAGTTTTTAGGAACATGTAGCGGAGAAAATTTCTTGAAAGCGGTTACTAGGTAATTAGTCAGAGTGTTGATTTTATTATTTATATCTGTATCTAGTAATATTTTTCCCCAATCATACGTCATGAGATGTTCGTGGAATGTATGTTCATCAATTTTAGAAAGATTTCGCACCAGTCTTTGGAATGACTTTGAATTTAAATTTTAAAAAAATTTAAAGGTGATTTTAATCAAGTCGTGATTAGAGAGAAAAGGAATAGCATGTTGTTCGTAGGAGATAACCTTATCAATATCGTCCACAATCATTAAGTCAATACGAGTACTGGAACGATCAGTATGGTGAGTGGAATCATGAGGTACAATCGAGAGTACCGAAGATTATACCAAGGATGTTGGATATTTAGAATGATTGGAAGTAAGATTGAAGTTAGTGGTAAAATCTCCAGTAAGTATAATGTTATTAAATTTGGGAATGAGTGAAAAAATTATCGATTCTAGCTCAGTGCCATAGGAGGCATTGGGTGGTTTATAGATCACTCCCACTAAAACACTATCAGAAGTTGATTTAACTTAAAAAAAGAGAAACTCGGTCGTGGAAAAAGTAGCTACTGGACTCACATCAACCACGGTCCCACCCATACTATCATGCAGGAAAAGACAAACCCCACCACCCCTTCTCTCGTCTCTTCGAAAGAGCGAATAGTTGTAAATTGTAACGAGGCTAGAGGGTATAGTTGGAGTTAACCAAGTCTCAGAAACAGCTATTATATGGTAGGAACATGTACTGAAGAAATGCTTGAATTCTAGAAAATGTGCCAAGAGACAATTATCAACACACCCCAAACTAAGTGATTACAATTCAAATTATAAAATCGGTAATGAGTACGAATGAAAAAGATACAAAAGGGATAATAAGCAGTGTCGAAAACAGTGACGTATGTCTCTACACAAATTCTCAAAAAAAGTGGACATGATTTCGTGAATCGATATCCGGAGAGCTATGGACATTATGATGAAATGATAACATTTAAGGTATCCAAGGCATACAATTAATCCAAATATTATACAATTATTCTCAAAAAGACCAAATTCAAGATTTGAAGCTACTAGTTTATATACGAGATCGAGTTTGCTGTCTGAAGATACATATACAAGGTTTAAAAACCTGTAAAATATTGAAGATATATTCACCGACGGACATCAAGTTAGCAAACAATAATAATATCATAAATGAATTTAAGTACATCTTTAAAATTAATGCTTAGGTTCGTCGGAGAAAGGTTAAAAAAATATTGGAGTTAGCCCATGGTTGCTATTGAAGTCCCTCTACAGATTGCAGATTTGCAAGGTGTATTCTCGACGAATCGTCCTCCTTTCTACCAAAAATTCTTCCACCAGAAATCCAAAGATATTTGATTTTCTTGTCTCTTCGAAGACCGAGAGCAATACCATATATTTTCCGGTTGAGTGGTGTTAAGGCTTCACGAAGATAAATGAAGCGTTTCTCATTTCCGGTCCATCCAATATTCGATGTAGAAAAATCTCTTTTGACTTTACGTCTCTCTATCATTTTATCACGTAGCTCTTGGCGACTGAATTTAACTACAATGATTGGAGGGGTAGTCGGTAGAGTGTGTGATGGTGCTTTGATGATTCGGTAGAGGTTGACAACTTCATTCTTGGCAATTGGTACATCAAGATTTTAGAAATATCGCGCCAGCGCCCCTTCCCATTTTGGTCGCGGATAACTCGGTTATTAGTGTGGTGCAAAAATTTTTCTTGGTGGCGGATATCAGCACATTTGGAAATCTTCAAGGTCATGCAGTCTAAAGTTTGATTTTTCAAATGGGGAGGGCAGGCGTGTCGCCAGACCAGCCCCCTCCACTTAACACCTGCTATAACTCCTAGAGTTTCGAGCTCTCCAGTAGCTTAATGGGAAAGCACCTGACCGGATATCAGAAGTCCTGTGGTTCAACTTCCAGTGGAGAGAAAGTAGAAGATCTTTTTTCAGAAAAAGTTATTTCAAATAATTTAAACAGTTTTGAACAGTAAATCTTTAAAAGTGTACAAATATGGATTGCGAATCATTATAATTGAAGCCTTTTCGATTTTGAAAATTTCTAATTGAAAACTATGCATCTTTTAAGTTTTTCAATTACTACATTTGGTAATTTTGATGATTTAGATTCGAGATTTTTTCAAATTGGAATATTGATAGTCAAGAACTTGAATTTTTTATCAAAACCATAAAAATTCTGAAATTTTTATTTATACGTCTATAAAATTTGAAGACGTCTTAATCATTTCACAGGTTTCCTACCCGAGAGAACCATACCAATTTTCAACGATGAATTTTCAACTGAGAAAGACCAATTTTAGACAAAAACGGAACAGTTAAATATAGATTTAATACTTTCACGATGATTCATTATGATAAATTTAAACATAAAATTTAAAGATTTTTCAGGTTTCAATCGTGTGCGAAATTACGAATGTTGCCGACGTTTCGTGAACATTGCAGTTCACTTCTTTAGGGCTGACCTGAGACTGAAGTTTCAGGTTATGTCGTTCTCATATATGCATTCTCTATGATGCCTGTGATTGGCCAGAGCGCCCCATGGTGGGGGCTGGTCGAACTTGATTGGTCAATCAAGTCTTTTTTGAAAAACCCGGAAGGACGGAAAGCCAAATCGGATTGTTATTATATCCATTGTCCCTATTGATGTTATTAGGGTGTTTTAAGATTTTGATTGCTTCTCTATGCTTTCTTGGAAAAATATTGTACGTTTTTGCGATGACGGTTGTTTTGTCGAATAAAATGCTATGTCCTGTTTCGAACTGATGCTCAGCTACTGCTGATTGTGTGAAATGCTTTAGCCTGACTTTACTCTCATGTTCCTTTACACGCTGACTTACCGCCCTCCCGGTTTCTCCAATATAGACTTTGCCACAAGAACAAGGGAATTTATATATTCCCGGATCACTGAAAGGTTCCTTTTTATCTTTAGGGTTGTTTAGAAGTTGTCCCATTTTCGCAGGTGGCTTAAATATAGTTGAATGCAATGGTCACGAAACGTCGGCAACATTCATAGTTTCGCACACGATTGAAACCTGAAAATATCTTTAAATTTAAATTTATCATAAAATAGTTAAATTTTCAGTTGAAAGAAAGGAATGTTCTACCAAAATAAGAATTTTCAAGAAAATAGTTAAAGTTTCAACGAAAACAGTTTTAAATAAAATCAAGAATTTGTAACCAAAAAACTGAATAAAAAAAAAGTTCCACTTTCAACCAAGCAGTTGAATTGTCCACCAAGAAGATTAATTTTCTGCCAAAAAAAAATTTAACAAAATACATTAGTTTTCAAGTAAATGGTTTAATTTTCAACAGAGAAATTTTATTGGCTTAAAAATAACTACATTTTTCTATTGTAGTAAGAACAATGTATCTTGTTTATCTTAAAATTCAACTAGTTCTTTGAAAATTCTTATATTTATTTTATGTAATCCTGAGTTATCCTATGTAATCTAAAGTAGTCGGAGGTAATCTTAGTCCATCTGGATTGTCAAAGTTTCTTGCCTTTGTATTTTTTTGTGCGTAAAAATATACTTTTTTCAACAAGCGTTTAACTTGGTCATTTCATGCTATATAAATAAAGGTACACGCAATTATAAAACTTTAAACAAACATGATGTGGTAATAATCACCGGAATTTTTACTGACACCAAAATAATAGATGAGATTTTTTCTTAGATTTAGTTCTTGACTATTACGTGATCTTTCGATGTCTATATATCACTCTAGCTATCACCACCTATGACTCATGCGCACATAAAGCCTATTTACAAAACGTGGCAGTTCGATGACAAAAATTTCTACGATGAGAGTTGACTCACAGTAATCTGTTGAAGGTTATTATACATAGCTGTACAAATATTCTAAAGTTCTCCGCCGAAATTCAATAAATCTGTTGAACAGCAAGAGGAAAAATGAAGATCGCCAGCTACATTTTAATTCTTACATTTTCGGCTCATCTGGATTTCGTTGGTAAGTTTAATTAGACTGAGCACACTAATAATTTGTATACTTGTATCCACTTTTTAAGGCTTATGAATTTTGTCCTACGATGTCTTTAACCTCCTGAAAAATTGTTGGAAATAGAATTCTTTGGTTGTTAAATATAAGAAGTATGGGGCTATAGTAAAATCTAATCGTTTTCTTATAAAATTTCTTACCACATAAAAAATATATGTGTACATAACTTCATGTTTTAATATTAATTCTTCTATCTTTTGTACAAGAGGAGATCCATATAGTTTCAATGTTTCCTAACAACGTTGTAATCTTTCCGTTTGGTGACTAACCTCCCTTTACTTGGAGCAAAATAAAAGTTTTTAAAGTTTGAGTACTAGAGTTGGTCCAATTTGTTCAAACTGATCAACATTAACCCGTGCCCCCTGGGGAATCGAAACTACGATTGGCTTTTTAATGTGAATAGCTCAGTTTTCGAAAAAATGGAAAATGTAATTACTGGTTATTACCTCTTTATAAATTAGAGCTTAGTCGTACAAGTTTTATGTAAAATTATTGTTAAGGGCGGTATTTTTTGGAAGTTTTCCACTTAAATATGATGAAACAAAGAAATATCAGAAATCATAAAAAAAATATATGCAGAACAAATAAAAGTATTTTGAAATATGGGAAAAATGACTATTTTCACGATTAACTTGAATTAGACTTCATCGTTTCAAAGCGTCCTCTCATTTTCCGGTATGAAAAATTAACCAGGAGCGTTACCGGATATTTCATAAATAGTAGATTATGTGCCAAGAGGAGAAGGACAGCGATTTCCGTTGAGCGTTAGCTCTTGGAAGTTTCTAAATTAAAAGTTTATGCTAACGCATCCAAAGTCAAAATTATATATTTTAATATGGTAGATCCAATATGACGATTGACAATTCGAAATTTTTGTTGAAGTTTCATGAACATTTATATGACGCATTTTAAAAATTTCTCATTATAATTCGAAATTGAATATCACGAAATCCAGTATCGCTGATCCAATATAGCGATTGCTATATCATGCTCAAATTTTTTTGCACTACATTAATTTAGGATTGAATATTATAGAACATTAATTTTCACAAATTCTAATTGTTCAAATTCCGTGCGACTTGAGTGCCAACTTTGGACAGACTGTCCTAATAGATTTCCCATTTTTCCAAAAGACTGCCTAATCTATCGTAAAGGATCTAAAGAGTTAAACAACAAAGAATCATCGACCAGGTCAAACCGATATTCTTGTTCCATGAGATTTCATATTTAGGGCTTCATAAGTTTGTGGTTATGCATGTAAAGTAAAAATTACAAAATTCCATATGGCGTTTGACAATTAGACATTTTTGTTCAAATTTAAAGAAACTTTGTACTGACGGGTATTCAAGAATTCTGATTATAATTGAGGAGCCAATGTTATAAATTCAATATCTCTGATCCGATATGGCGGCTGGAAATTATAATTTTTGTTTAATTCATGGAGCTCCGTATTTAGGTGTTTTTGCAGTTTCTGATTATGAATCTGAATTCAAAATTGCAAAATTGAATGTTGAGGATACATTAGCGCAGTTGTTGGTTGAAAATTTTTGTTAAAATTTCGTATCTAGTTTTTTCAAGAATGCCGATTTTGAATTTGATGCCAAAATTACATTATTTACTAAGGCGGTCATGAAATTTTCTATTCAGGGGTTCACGCAGTGGGGAAAAGAATAATTTTCAAAACTAATAATATTCGGGAAATAATTGGTGAATCAACTAACTGGGGTTGCGACAATTTGAGCAGGTATCTAAGATATTCTTGATTAACTTTTGAAGTGCAACAACAAAAAGAGCGATATACGTTCAGGGTCAACTCAAACTTCACAAAATTTAACGAGATTTATACAAAATATGAATTAGTAAGCTCATAGGTAACTAATGAGAAGAATCTTGCGCTACTGACAATATTAATGAATAAGTTTGACTGTCAGGGACAACTAAAATTTCACAAAATGTGAGAAGAGGCACAAGCAACATTGATCAGTAAGCTTATCGGTAACTATTGACAAGATTTTTGCTCTAGTAACAATTTGTTATAGTGTATAGTGAATGAATTTGACTTTCAGAGCCAAATAAAATTGGTTTGCACTTTCGAGGATCAGGCTAATAAAATGCCTGAAGATTCAAACGAATTAATTGAGAAAATAAGGATCAAATTGGATTCGTCCTCCTCGCAATCATCCTCAGTTCGGCTCGGTGTCAGTTCCTCGACGACAGAGCGAAGTAGCAACCACGTTTCAAAATTCACAATTCGCGACAATAGGACCGACTTAGTATTTCAGCGACCGCTACAAAAAGAGAGCGAGTTTCGACTATACTTCGAAAATTCTCGGTAACATAAAATTGGAGAAGGTAACAAACAAACTTACTAGTGAGTTACCGAATATACGAGAATTTACAAGAAAGTTATTTGAAGAATTGTGAACCAATTATACCTTCTTCTGGTTAAATCTTTCGATTTATGTTTGTCGATGCCTATCACAAAGTTCTTTATAAATAGATGAGTCGGTTGATTCAACGGTAGAGCTGATTTTTGAATTTCATGAATTCCGTGAATTCATCAAAATTCATGAATTCCATGAATTCCTTGAATTCCACGCGTTCATTGAATACCACGAATTCCTTGAATTTCGTGAATTCTTTGAATTTATGAATTTCGTGAATTCCTTAAATTCGTGAATTCCTTGAATTTCGTGAGTTCCTTGAATACCGTAAATTCCTTAACTGTCATGAACTTCATGAATTCCACGAACTCCTTGAATTTCATGTAAGTAAGTATACCATTAAGCCATTTCCCTTTCAGGGTAGGCGTGACACTGCCCGATTTGGGTAGTGTTTCTAGGTGAATAGCTTCTTGTAGTGAATAACTACAAGTCTGGGCTCACCACACCCACGATGTGCCAACAGCACGCAGTATCGCCGTTGGCGATATGAATTATTCATGAATTCCTTGAATTCCATGAATTCCGCGAATTTCGTGTTTTCCTTCAACTCCTTGAAATCCTTGAATTTCGTAAATTCTGGGAATTTAATGAATTCCGTGAATTCCACTAATTCTGTGAATTCTACAAATTCCTTGAATTCTATGAATTTTGCCAATTCCGTGATTTCCTTTAATTCCGTGAAATCTTGGAATTCCTTGAATACTACTTCAATACTACTATTCATGAATTTCGTGAATTCCGTGAAATCATTGAATTCCGTGAGTTCTGTGAATTCCGTGAATTCGATGAATTCCTTGAATCCCATGAATTCCATGAATTTCGTAAATTCCATTAGTTCTGTTAATTCCATGAATTCCGCGAATTCCATGAATTCTGTTAAATCAATGAATTTCCTGCATTCCATGAATTCCGTAATTTCCGTGAATTCTGTGAAATCCTGATATTCCGTGAATTTCTTGAATTCCATAAATTTCGACAATTCAATTAATTACGCAAATTCCATGAATGTCCTGAGAAATGATTTACGTTTTTTTTCTTCAATTTTTCTCTTCAACATGTGTCGAGATATCTAGCCGCCAATATGATACAGAAGTGTTACTGGCTACTGGAAATGTATTGTAAAATTCCAATACATGTGAGGTACCATTGCAGTACCAGCATTTGGGAACTACAACATTTTGTATTGTAGCGTTACCTTACGTTTCGGAAATAAACTTCCAATACATTTGTTGGCAGTTTCGAGCGGGAATTTTTAACAGGGTAGCATGGGCTCCGAAGTGACCCATTTTTCCGCATTTATTTCACTTGATTTGTGGTCGATCAACTAGTAGAATATTTTGAATCGGTGTTTTAAATGATAATGGAGTTGTATTCGCCTTAGGCATGGGTATATATGTTAACATTTTTGGTCGTAAAAACTGGGATATAGGTTTATTCATAATAGGTTTCATTATTACATTTCTGTTGTTCTCTTTAATTCGTGTTTCCGCCTCCAATGCTTCTTGCAAAACTTCATTTAGATTTCTTGATTTCGTCGGCTTAACTTACCCTGAAATTTTGTCGCGTTATTACATAATATATTTTTTAACTGCAGCTTTTTCTTCCATTTTCAATGCAATTTTTCTTCCTCTTCCTAAATTATGTTCGGATTGTTATGAAGAATTTAGTTCACTGTAAACTCTCCTAAAGCGTTGACTGTAAATTCATGCATTTTCAATTCCTTTTCGCAAATTTTCTTATTTTATTCTACCTAATCGTTGCTTCCATTCAATCACGAAGGGCTACTCACTAAGAAATCTCAGATTGCTGTGCTGAAAATCTTTAGAGAATTCTTGGAGAAACTCTTGGAAATATCTCAGCAATTTAGCATTCGTAAGAAATCTTGGAAATCTTTGGTCAAGTGTTTGTAGAGATGAGGTGGTGTGAAAGCGTTCCTACATACGCTCATATGCGTGGAACAAACAGCCGACTGAATCCGAAAGCCGCTGAGTTTAGCAGAGTTTGTAGAATCCCACGTGAGTTCTGATCGCGAGCAGTGTCGCAAATTTTGGTACTCCCGGCAATCTCAACGAAATCTTGGAAGTCTCGATAATCATTCAATACAGATTGCCGCATTCACAGTTTTAAGATTTTTATGTTTCGTTTTGAGTAGCCCCGCGAATCATCATGAGTTTTGAGGAGGTCGCATGGGAAGAGAGTGCAGAAAGAGAGAGAGCATATACATGCTTTGCTTAGCCTGTCAGTAGTGGGAATATCTAAGGGGAGTCTTTATGACAATTGCGAATCGCCTCATAAAAGGGATACGCGAATAGAGAGAGAAGGTATAGACTATAGAAAGTATACTTGTAAGAGAGAGACAGTGAGATATCTGCCCAGTGCTGGGAACGAAATTTAAGAGCGTAATTGGAACGTCCTAGAAACTTTTCTTGGACGTACAAATCAAAAGACGTTATTTGAACATTCTGAAAACGTTTCATGTTCCAAATACGTACTTGAAACGTCTCTGGAACATTTTATGTCTAAGATACGTTATTTGGACTGACGTATGATGTTTTTGAGCCGTTCTAATAACGTTCTTCAACGTTTGTGCCCACTGGGCGTACGGTCGGTCGGTCGGTCGATCGGTCGTTTTTTTCATTTCACTTCCGTCCCAAAAGAAGTTTCACTTTAATAATAATTTTTGTTAAACTTTAGTTTACCGCTTTCCATAGATTATATTTCGTACAAGTTTCTACCACTTTTTGAATCGACTCTTCTTTGCGCAAAACTTCTTTATTCAATTGTAGACTCGCTGCTCGGGTGTGGATTAATACTCTCTGGAAGTTGGCACTTCCTTCACAAGAGAGAAAGTTAACTCCTTTGTGCGTGGATCGGTACGTCTTGACGTTGATTTTTCGGCTTGGCTGCTGCTTTGCGCTACTGAGTTGATAACTGCTTTCTCGTCTTTTCTTCAGACTTATCGCGGTTTGTTGCATGCTCTAGGGTCGCTAAAATGTTATTCACGCGTGGAAAGCCTGGAACGCAGATGCGTACTAGATGCGGGTTTTATATTGTATTGATTATTCTTTTCGTTGGTTACAATTATTATATAGAGAGTATTATAATATCATTTATAAGCAGAGTACATAACGGGGTACACAATCCAAACTGATAATGAAGTCTCTCTACCAAAATACTTCTTTTGTACTCCTTTCGCCCGGGTAAGACCATACCTGATTTCTAGTAATTAACAAACAAAAAGTCCAAGGATATTAAACCGGTAACTTTCCAGAAATCACTCGAGAACCTACCGGTAATTTCTCGATGTTGCTAACGTAAATTGCACTGCTACATATTTTTGTTAAGCTATAAGTTTCGCAGACATTTGACAATTCTAGAATTATAAAAAATTTTCTTGAACAAATGAGTAAATACCTCTATGGTATAGATTTTCTATTCGCAAAATATATATAATAATATTTATTTATTTTTTAATTCATTAATCAAATTTAAAAAAAAAATTCTCTTACTTAAGCAGTTTAAATGCTGCTAAAACAAACTCGAAGAAAAGAAATTTTTAAATATATTGCTAAATATCATATTACTTCACACACAAAATGTTGAAGGGCTTTCATAATATGTTCATTTATTTTGATCATGTAAAAATATATGTTTTTCCAAAAACTTCAAATTTTGACATTTTTAATTTTGAAATAATGAAAACTATTTCAAAAATAATTAGTAATGTATAGGTATACAAAATTAGAAACTTTATATTAGAAATATTATGAATATCATACTATAAAAATGATAAATAACATAAATGTTGGATTGGGTGTCACGACACCGTCGTGATCGGAAGTGTTTACGAGTTCCTCGTGCTCGCGTGTGTTTACATTTGTGAGTTTAATGGTGCCTGCCCGTTCTGTGTATTTAAGCAACAATCAGTTGAATACTATAATAGTGAAAAGCCCTTTTCGGGCTTAAAAAGCCTGTTCTTTTTGGATCCGTGGGTGCTTCTGGTTCCGGAAGCACTTGCACAAACATGATCATCAACATTCAGCGTTCTCCAAGTCCTCTACAAAGTCTTCTTACGCACACGTTACGCAACAAGTTCTAGTACCAACGAAGGATCAAGCTATCGTCATTGACGCCATTGAAGGAATAACAGTTCAAGAATACACTCTCGCTATCGGAAAACTAACCGACCCAGCTCATATTCGCTTCGTTTCGCGCATTTCTCATGGTAGAATCTGCCTTTGTATGAATAGCAGAGAAACAGCTGATAGACTCACAGAAGGCCGCATGAAGGTTATTATCGGACAACATGCACTGGAAATTCGCCCGCTGATTTCAAGAGCCAAACGTATTATTGTTTCCAATGTTTGCCCAATCATCCCTAATGATGTTATTGTTGAAGAGCTTAGTAATTTTGGAGTCAGTCCTTGCTCGCAAATCACGTATATTCTCGCCGGTCTGAATGATCCCGGTTTTTCTCATGTTTTGAGCTTTCGACGTCAAATGTAAATAAATCCCGATGATTTAGACAAAATTCCATCATCAATTTCAATCAACTTAGAAGACACGACATATTATTTGTATCTTTCTGCTGAAAAATTGTCCTCTTTCCTGTGCCGAGAGGAGGGTCACTTGGCGAAATACTGCAAAAATCCTCCTTTGACCGTTCAAAGTTTGCCGGAAAATTTTGACAGCGTGGTAATTAACTCGCACGTAAACACAAACAGTGAGACCCTGACGACTAGCATAGCCTCAGAGGCTCTCAATAAAGACATAACAGTACATGGCATAGAAACAAATAAAAAATCTCTTGACATCTCAATTTCGGTAAACGCCAAACGTCCTAAGCCTCCAAGTACATCATCTGGCAACGGTTCATCCTACGATGGAATAGAAAAAATTAAAAACATAGCTGATCCCTCCAATAAAAAAGTTTCTCCTACCTTCAAGAAACCAAAACTCACGGCGAAAAGAACCGTCTCAGACAGTGAAGTTGACCTCCAACTTAATCCAGCAAAATAGTTTATTATGGCAGGCTCAGACGATTTTCCTCTTGACTTCAAACAATTAACAAACTTTTTAGCAGGTTCTTTCGGCAAAGCCGATATTCCCGCATTAGCTGCTGAATTTACAAACGACATTGGCTCTCTAAAAAAGATGCTTGGCGATATACGAGAATACCTAACTGACAAAAACTTGAAAAACCGCATCGAAAGAATTCTTGTACGTTTAAGTGCTACCAAAGGCATGCAGATCTCAGATACTCAAAGTGAGGCAGACGACGACGAAAACATAATTCAAGATGGAGCAAGAGCGACAAAATAATCTCAAAATTCTTTACTGGAACTTCAGAAGCTTTCAACAACGGCGCACTGAATTAGAAAAACTTCTCGTCGACCTGGACATACTCATCTGTGTTGTAACCTGGCTACACCCTGACATTAAGGTACATTTCCCAGGTTTTTTGACTGTAAGAAAAGAACGATGCCATTCAAGAGGAGGAGGTATCATCTTTTTAAGTCGTAAATCTCTAGCTTTTGTTGAAATTCATAATTTAAAATCTCCTTGCGACTCCGTTGAATGATGCGGAATACATTTAAATAGCATTCAACCTTGCGCCGACATTATTGCGTGCTATCGAACTCCCTGTTCCATTCTAACTCAAATAGAATGGGATTGCATTATAAATAATGTTAAACAAAATAACTATTCTTTACTGATAGGCGACTTTAACGCACATAATTTGAATTGGAACTGCCGTTATTCGGACACTAATGGTAAGAGGTTTGAGAAGTCACTGCTTGCCCATAACGACATTTTCGTTCATAATAACGATACTTTTTCTCACATAAATACGTATAGAAATCTGAGGTCAAATATTGACCTTGTTTTTTCTTCTACTAACCTTGCTGATAAAGTAAATCATCAAGTCTTAGATGAAAATTGGGGTTCCGATCATTATCCGTTTTATATAGACCTTGATGTTGCTAAAACCAAATACAGTAAAAAATCCTTCAAAATAAAAAGCGTAAAAACTAAGTGGGATAACTTCAACATAAAACTTGAAAACCAATATGAGAAATTTCTTTCTAATGATTACGAATCTCTAAAACCCCTTGGTGGGATGTAGAGTGTGATAAAGTCAAAAGATTGAGACGTGCTTCCTAGAAAAAATGGAGAATCAGCAAAGAGGTTGATGACTTAATCTCATACAATAGATTGCCAGCTCTAGCAAAAAAAACTTTCAAAAGAAAAAAAAGGAATGCTTCGTCCGGTTTTCAGGAACACTAAATTTCCGCTCGAATCCAAGCTATGTATGGAACAAATGCAAGATTTTTAAGAACGAATGGGTTAAAATAAATCTCCCCTACTTTTCTCAGAACTTACAAAACGACCGAAATAAAGTATTAACATCAGAAAAAATCAACCCCCCATCTATCCCCAAATGTCAGAATAATGAATTTATAGAAAAACACTTCTCTTTTGTTGAATTCAATACTGCACTTAACTCCAAACATATAAACACCTCGCCCGGTATGGATGGCATCAATGGGCTTCCCTGAACCTCTTATCCTATTTATCAAGTTTCTTACCTTCGAGAGGAAAGCCTTTACCGAAACATCTGTAGATCAACCTATTATAATGTATAAAAGAGTTCCTCAAGGTGGCGTACTTAGTCCGCTACTCTACATATATCCTATATGTCGCAAATATAATAAATGGCTTACAAAAAAATATTCTCGTTTCTCAATTTGCTGATGAAATTACTTTATATATAAAATTCAAATCTGTCAAACGTGCTAAAAGTATACTGCAAAATGCCTTTAAAAAAATACAAACCAATCTCAGCCACCTCGGTCTGGAACATGCGCCTGAAAAAACCGTAATCATTCATTTCAATAATAAAAAAATAACTCCAGGTAGTATAGAAATCCAAGTTGGTTGTTATAAAATTAAGTCTAGCGAATCAGTTCGCTTTTTAGGAGTTATTTTCGACTATAAGCTTACTTTCTTTCGACAAGTCAATGAAGTACACAAAAAATGCTCAAGTGCTTTGAATATTATAAAGTTTCTTTGTGGCACCTGGTGGGGCGCTGATCCTATGACCCTCATCTCTCTTTGCAAAAGCTATGTCAGATCGATCATTGACTACGCAAACTTCATTTAGTTTCCTACCCGTATTAAACAAATAGAAAAATTAGAAAGTATTCAATACTCTGCCGTCAGGAGCGCACTTGGCTATAGAATCGGTACACCTAAAAATATATTGTTAGCTGAATCAAAGTTACCTCTTCTGTCTCTACGAGATATTGATTTATGTAAAAATTTCTAAATCAAAATCTTTTCAAGTCTTGAGACTCAAACTCTACATTCCATTGAAAGCTATTGCAATATAAACAGAAAGAAAAAAATAACAACAAAATCTAAACAAACCCTTGCCAACACCCTCTCTGAGTGCTTGGACTCTGAAAACAAGATAATTACTGAAACTAAATACAATCTATACTGTTATGATTATGAAACACTGTTCTCCATACTTCCAGTAGACATGTCACTCGGAAAAGTACTAGAAATAGCTTACAACCCAGATGAAATTATTGACGAACTTATTGTAAATAGCGATGCTGTAGGTGTGTACACAGATGGTAGTAAAACTAACTCAGGTGTCGGTTTTTCTTGCTTTTCTCCCCAAACACACGTTGCTATGAATCACAAAATCTCGCCATGTTCCTCCGTTTACATTGCAGAATGCATCGCTTTAAATGAAGCACTCTCGGTAGCCCTACAAAATCAAAATCGTAACATATGCATTTTTTCAGATTCCCTGAGTGATCTACTATCTTTACAAAATGTCGAAATTAATATTAAAGTTAATGCGTATATACTTCAAATAAAAGAAAAATATCACAACTTTCACAACAAAAATCCTTACAATACTACGCTTAAGCTATATTGGATTCCTGCTCAGAAGGGAATCCAAGGTAATGAAATGGCGGACCAGTTGGCCAAAGCTGCCACAAACTTTGATCAAGTAAGCGTTAGTCGTTGTCCTTTTACTGACATGTATGAAAAGTATAAACTCGAGTGCAAATTACAAAAGAATGTTATTCTTATTAATCAAGGAAATATTACCGGTAAAATTTACTTTGAAACTTATTTTAAAGACAAAAAATCCCCTTGGTTTGCTAGTTTAAACCTAGGTCGTAAATTTATTACCTCTATTTCGCGCATCAGATCCAATCATTATAATTTGGCTGCATCGTTAGCCAGATTAAATATTGTGCGTAATTCTGTATGCAGATGTAACTTAGCTGATCAGGATATGAACCACATTCTCTGGCAGTGTGTTCTATATGAAAAACAGAGAAACTTTCTTCTTAAAAATGTAATATATTTTCTCGTATCTTAATGCGTGCGAACTAAATATTTAAGCCATTGTAAATATTGCATTGTATTCACTATGAATCTTATGTAATCAAAATGTACTAAACCAAAGTGTAGCCGAAATAAGCCCTTACGGGTTTCAAAAGGCTTATCAATAAAAAAAATAATTAAAAAAAAACATAAATGTTTCTCTATTTGATGATAACAAAAATTCATTTTCCAATTTTTAGTTTCAAACTATTTATTTTGAAATTGTGAACTGGATTGAGCTGTTTTTTACAGTTTTTCGTATAGCGCGCCGTTGGTGGCTTGGAATTGGAACGATTGAAAGCAATCATGGAACTGTTTTGTCGGTGGAGAGGTGAGTGGGCTTCAAAAGTTCGGAAGCCATCAGCTCTGCATTCACTCGTGGTTTTCTCTTTAAGCCTAACGCGTGGTTCAGTTTGGCCGTGGTCCTAGTTACTTCCAGTGGGACACGTGAGGCAGATTCGAATATGATGGGAGGACAGATTTTGTGAACGCTGCTATCGCTGTAGGATTTATATTCAAATACAATGTTTTAATGCTCGCCTTTAACAGTTCAAGCAATGACTGATATATAGAGGTTGTAGATGTTAGGTTGGCGGTAGTGGAAGAAAGCGGGAGATAGCAGGACGATTTGAATCCTGCCTTCACTCATCTTGAAGTAATGGGCAAAGTTAAATGTCCTGAAGTTCTCCAATTCTCGATGTCCCTTGTTGCCCATCAATGATGTTGATTCCGAGTAGGTGGCAAATATAATGGAAATAAACATCAAAACAAATCAGCCTAAATTAAGTTTACAAAATATTGACGAATAGAACCGAGGCTCATCGTGCGATCCCTGCAATGCCAGAGATCCATTTATTTTATGTTCACGATTCACTTTTGTTCATTGCAAAATCTGTAACGTCACAATACAGAGACTTGAATGAATGAAACTGCATATTCTGTAGCAAGATTTTCAATTTTAAATCTATCCATTTATATTTGTCCTTACAGAATTAAGTTCGCAGGGCGACTCACATCCTGTACTTCCTCCTAAGAAGCGGTGGCAATCTTCTTCAGGCCGATCTTCTTCGAGCCACCAAAGCCAACAAGTTGTGTTGGGTAAGTAATTTTGTTTTCGAAGTAACTCGTTACAGATATGGTATACAGCAACAATATCAACTTGTTGTAGTTACTTTACTTAAATAATTAACTTTAATTTGTCTAAAATTGACTATACATTTTGCAACCCAATCACTTAATTTTGGAAATTTACAAAAAAAATACGCTATATTTTTAGATGTGAAGAAGAATACCTCGCAGTAATTTCTATCATGTCAATGTGACACTTTATTAGTATATGTTATGTTAAAATCTCATAACAGTGTAATTTGCAAAATTCTAAAATAGTTCAATTTTTTACGCTCCTAAATTAAATTGTGAAGACGAAGAAAAGCCTTATCGCACCTTTAGTGGAAAAATTTTCAGATTATCATCCTAATGAGAAGGTATTAATTGTTTATATATTTACTCTTTATAATTAGTTTCATGTAAAATTTAGTCACGATAACTTTCGAAAGGCTGATCAGATTGGATTGAGCTTTGGCACACGTTTTTAAGGCATGAAAAGAAAGGACGATTTCGTTGAAGAGCCATTTTTGACTGACCCCGAAGATAATTTCAAGTTATTCTGCATGTCTAGCTCGTGAGACGGCACCAGACTATTTTTTATGTCTTAAGACGAATATTTTCGACTTAGAGACAAAAATTGATGTCTTGAGACAACATTATTTGTTTTGGAAAGAACCTGAGAGATTTATAACTAGAATAAAAGCCAAAAGGCTGCCAATACCTTGGAGGGTCAACACTAATCCGCTTTAAATGTTACAGAATGTTTATCTTATTCATCTTTATGGTATTTATTTCTCATTATTTATTTATCAGTTTGTTTATCTGCAATGATTATGTTCTTTGGATTGCGAATTTAAAAATGTTGTCTATTTTTTCCTATCTCCAACAATTCACTACATACTTGTAGAAACTAGCAGTTTTAATCCTTTTATGGAAAATGTTATATGCCTGTAGTTGTTAAGACCGAAAGGTTCCAAATAGTGAAAAAACCAATATATAAATTATACTGCCGTGTCTCAAGACAAGTTTACTTGGTCTTGTCTTGGGAGAGCAACAGCCATAACTGCAAGAGAAGTCTGCATATTTCCAGTTTTTAGCTGTTGAGACGGAATCAGACATCATGATCCAGAAGACATATTAAAGACATTCAAGACAAAATCGAGACCAAATATTTTTACCCGTGACGGTTCTGATTTTATCAGTTGAAAATGTTTTTTAAAAAATCCATTTTCCACCAAAACTATACGAGATGTGAAAAAAATATTAAGAAGCAAAATATAGCATCTCAAAAAGAGAAACAAATTTTGTTTAAATCAATTTTATTTAGACTAAGGCTACAATCAAATGTTAGTTAACAAAATTGTTCCCCTATGTTATATCTACTAATTTGCTTTGAACATTTCGCTGGTAGGACACGCATTTTTTTAAATCATAAGAACGTGAGAATGAATATACGTCTGTTTCAGTATCAATGCTGCGAATAAAAATTAATGCCACATGAGAAACAAATATTAAATTAATAATAACGAAAATGTGTATGCATAATAATATGATATAGTTGAACATAATACAGAAAAGTGCGCATTTCGAAAAAATGTCAATCGAGCGCGAAGCATGAGATACTATAAAGAATGTGTCTGTTAAAGCCGACAATCATTAAATTACAGTTGCGAGCGAAGTCAGCCGCGCGCAAAGAGAAATATTTAAATTCTAAACCTGGAAATATGTATTTAAAACAAAAAATAAATGAATAAATAGGTGAATTTTCTACCAAGAAGATTGACCTTTACCAAAAAAATACACAAGAAAATTAAATATTAAATCTAAACTTTTTCAAGAAAGGAAACAAGAATTCAATCAATTTATTAAACATTCAAATCGAAAGATTGTTTTATCAACGTAAAACTACACTTCAACCAAGAAAGAAAAAATAAAGTTGTTCAACTCATTTGGAAACGACGTACTTCCAAAGGCACAATGCAGCGCTAGGAGTGCTTTGTTACCATCTCTGTCACTCTTATGGTATTAACCCTGATACCACTCTGCCAAAAGCTCATCTGTGGAGCCAAATCGCGAGAAGCTGGCCAAAAGCGTGGATTTTGAAACTTAGATTCTTTCCTGACAAAACCTATCTCTTCCGATTTCGTTTCTGTCGCGCATTTGAGGTCTGACATAGTTCCCCTTGACTTCGAGAAACGAACCATGTTCGTTATCGAATTGTCGGCGCCAGTTGACTAGAACATCACAGCCAAAGGAAATGAATAGAAATAGAGGCTACACCCAGAATATTCTGCTAAACTAGTCGTCCTGATCATCGGTGCTCTTAGAAGTGCCATGCTTTTACTGGTTATTATACTGACAATCATCCCTACTTATTAACGAAATGCTAAGACACATGCTTCGTGTCCTTAAGGTGCATCCCACATTTTCTGGTCCGTCATTATTGAGTTCTTCACAGCCTACAACACCTATCTCGCGGTCACAAGACGTAGTTACAGCTGACAGGTTACCGCGATTTCGGCGGTAGTGGGCGCGATTTTCCTGAATGGCATCTGCTCCCGTTGAAATCCCCCGGTTGTCTTTACGCCAATTCTTTTGATCCTGTGGTCAATCTCTTAAAGTTAGATGTGGGTAAAGTTGGAAAAAAGAAGATGAGTGGGCTCTCTGTAGACCCATTTGATGGAGTTTGTTATCATAAGCTATAATCCAAGATATTTTATTTTTGTTCTAAGCTAGAAAGAGATAGGCACTCCAATTCATCCCCCTTCCCGATCTCCACAAAAATATTTTTAACCTGAGTAGCCCAATTTTTTATGATAACGATCGTCAGACATATTCGAGATTTTCTCCAACCAATTTAGAATTAAACCGAAGACACGTACAGATAATTGTGCCGCACCTATTTCGAGCCTAATTGCGTATCCCGCTTTGTGTTTTGGAACATGGAGTGTTCTTTTATAAAAAGTTGTTTGAATTTTTTCAATTGCATCAAGGTATCTCAGGCTCCATACTTGCGCCCCATACAACAGAACGTTTGAAACCATACATTGGAAAAGTCGTACAATGGGGTTCCAAGAATCGAGTTTTAGTCTAAATATGAAAGTTATCGTAGAATTTATAGCTATGCTGGATTTATTGACAGCCATGTTTCTGGCGTTTACAAAAGAGGCCGATTGATTAGAGGGTGTACCCAAATAATCATAGCTTTTGACTATATCAATTCGGGATTTTCCATACATAAATGGTGGGTAATTCTTGTCATGTATATGCCCTCCTTTCTGAAATATTATAATCTTAGGTTTATCTATATTTACTTCTAAATCGTTAAGCTGACAGTATGAAAATAACCATATAAGAATTCTCTGCATTCCTACAAGGGAGTCAGCAGGAAGAGCTAAGTCATCAGCGTAAGCCAGGGGTAAAATTTCGGTTAACTGATCTATTGATACACCTCTAATACCCTTAGACTTTAGGAACTGCTCTAGATCGGCAATAAATACAGTAAAAAAAGTTGGACTTTGCTAAACTCCCTTCGTAATATCTACTGCTTTGGACATGCCGGATTTACACTTCACTGAAACACTAGCCTTGGTGTAATAGTCTACTATTAGTCTCATAAATTTAGAACCGCACCCTTTAGATAGTATCTTGTTCCATAACAGTCTGTGGTTTAGAGAGGAAAAAGCTCCTATAAAGTCTACAAAAAGTACAAATAATTGCCCTTTGAGAGGAGCAAGTTTATTTTTTCAATTATCGAGTTTAGGGTAAAAACATGGCCCATACAGCCTCTCTTTCTTCTAAAACCTGTCTGCCATTCTGGAAGAAGTCTCATATCTTCAGCCCAGTCAATTATTCTTTTGGAAAGTATCTGCGTGAATATTTTTGTAATACAATTAATTATTGCGATAGGTCTGTAATTTGAAGGATCAGATACTTCCCCTTTCTTATGTAGCATCATGACATGAGTTTGTGACCACGATTTAGGGACCTTTTCTTCCTCAGGAATCTTATTAAATACAGAATTTAAATATAAAACCAGATTACCAGGCAGGTTCTTAAAGAATTCATAACCAATACCATCGGGACCGGGAGCCTTACCGTATCTACCTTTTTTTAAACCCAGAAGAGTTTTCTCTGAAGTAAGTGGACAATTGAGGTAGGGATTTCTATTAGAAATAGTCGGTGGTAAGTAGATAATAGGGTCCCGTGAAGGATAGATCGATCCAAAATATTTCTCCCACGTATCTAAGTCTATACATTCCTTATTTGAAGACCTGAAATTGTAACCATTTATGATTTTTCAAAATTGTTTGTAGTCCTTTGTCATTGCTTCGTGCTTTCGAAATATGCAAGAAAAAAAATTCGATTCTTTGAAATTTAGTTACCAGACTACCGCCTTAAGAACAATAGAAAAAACTTTACGTAATAGGTGGAAAGGGGGGCTGAAGTTCCTGAAGGATTTACCTTGTATTTTGTTAGCGGCTCCTCACATCAAGTAGGTCTGTTGCGGCTTATTAAACGAAATCAACTCATCGCCAAATCCGGTAAATTGTTTCCGAACATTTATTCAAATAAGACCAAATCATACACACTAGATTTGGGTCAAGGACACAAATAAATATTACATAATTGCTAAGCAATCATAAAAAATGTCTACCTGTAGAATAGAAGTTTCTGCGAAACTACAAATAGGAGATTCGTTGCGTGCGTTAATATCCTTCTTATAAAAAAAACTCTACAGGGAGAGTTTTCTTACTTAACCTAACACTTTTACTAAGTTCAGGTCCATACGAAATTTGTCTCGCACAATACCTTCAAAAAGCTATTAAAACTTCACCTTCAGATTTGAAATTTGGTCTACATTAGACCGCATATGATTTGAACAATCCCAATGGACTAAAGAACTTTCTACGCAAAAACAGAAAATAAAATTTGACAAATTACTTCCAGTAAGGCACACACCACTAACTAACACAGTAAAAACATCTCTAACGAGTCTCTCAGCAAAGAAATATTTTTAGCCTTATCTCAAGGACATAATTTTGCAATAATTTTATCCACAATCTCGAAAGAAGAAATCATCAGTATTTTGCAATCCACAATATATACCCTTCCACCCAAAAAAAAACTTAAAAAAGACGACACAAAAACCATATTCAGTAAAACAAAACCCCTTCTAAAAGACTCTAATCTTAACAGCAAAACATTATCTTAATCAACATCTACTAATCCCATCTCTCCAAAACTTCACCGAGTCCCAAAAATCCACAAAAACAACATTTAACTCAGACCGATCATCAGCGCAATAAACTCAGCAACTAACCATCTAGCACGCTTCCTTACCAAAGAACTGAATCCTTTCACAGGAAACTCTATCACACACGTCAAAAACTCTTTTGACTTCGTCAAAAAGATGCAACAGATTCACATTCAACCCCAACACATCCTAGTAAGTTTCGACGTAGTATCTCTCATTACGAAAGTGCCAATCTCTGCTACAATCTTTATGAAACATCTAGAAACTAAAAGCTTCAACCAACCCAAGCTTAAACCAGAATTTTGGTGCTGTTACTTTGACAACACTTTTGTCATCTGGAGAAATGGACTAGATGAGCTACACAAGTTTTCCGCTTTCATCAGTTGATTACAACCCCATATTCAGTTAACAATGGAAATTGAACAAAATGGAAAATTGCCTTTCTTGGACGTACTAGTTTACAAAAAATCAGTCATTAACTCCTTTGTATGTAGAGCTGCCTCCATAATAGACAAAGATGAATTACAAAACTTCTAAACGACCATGAGGATAAAAACGCACCTCCCAGTGATCAGGGAGTTTATAAAATACCTTGCTTTTGTGGCAAAGTCTATATTTGAGAAACCGGGACATAGCTTTTTATTTGGACATAGCATTTTATTTCACAAAACGACCGTCATCGCAAAAACATACAATATTTTTTCAAGAAAACATAGAGAAGCAATCGAAATATTAAAACACCATAATAACATCAAGAGGGACAGTGGATATAATACCAATCCAATTTGGCTTTCCGTTCTCCCGCGTTTTGAAAAAAAAACACTTGGTTGGACAATCAAGTTCGACCAGTCCCCCCGGTGGGGCTTTTGACCAATCACAGGCAATGTTCACGGTACGTCGGCAAGATTCGTAGTTTTGCACGCGATTGAAACCCGAAAAACACTTATGTATATAGTTGTACTCTGATGATGCAATGGAATATTCCTTAGGTACAGTTGTTAACCAAATTTTTCACTAATGCATTAATCTGTTTTTTCTCTACTTTGCGAAAATGTGGATGGTCTGTACTTTTGTTTGCACTTGGGCACTCATCGTTAATTATATTGGTGAATGTAATAATATATATGTAATTCTTATTATATTTCATATAATACATGCGTGAATACGGCTATTTATCAGGCCTGTGAAGCGAGCATAAAGTCCCCCTTTCCACCTCATAGTCATAGAATAGCCATTTGTATATTTACACTCTAAAAACTAGAAAATTATTTTTTTATGGTATTTTTTTTTCGCGTTCCATTTTTGAAGAGGATAATTTCATGCTGTTATTTTCAGTTCAAAAAGAAACGATTCTGGTTTCCCACCAGCGGTCTCATTTAAGTACCACTTGAGACTAATTTTTCTCAGTTTTTTTGTTTTCACAGTCTATGACGTCAAGAATTATGACGTCATATATGTACATGGCAATTACATACCTACGAACTTGAAAAGCGCCCTTAAAGTCGCTTCCTGCGACTCACACTGGAAAGATACACTCATCACTAATGTTCCTCCTTTCCCCCTTGGTGCATCATATACTATCAAGCTTACCACAAAAAAATTACTCTTCAACATAATAATACATTTTTTCTCGAACTAGTTTAATTTTTAAATAAAATTAATTATTTTTTAACAATAATTTCTGAATGACTAATCAAATATTTAAATTTTAAACCTACAAAAACATTTTCTACCAAAAAGTCGAATTTGTGAATAATTGTATATGTATATATGTCTTACTATATTATATATTATTATCTAATATATAAAATCAAGTGGCCTAAAACGTATGATGCTTATGCAGATCCATAGCTTTTTACCAATCCGCGCCCAATTGTGCACACATATTCTTTGGGATCTCAGACAGGTCGTAAAAGCATTGGGGGCAAATCAAATGCAAATGACTGCGGGTAACTGCTAGTATATTGCAAATGAGATTTATAGATTTATAGATATGTCTAATGTTCTTTTGAATTAAAAAGAGTTCATTGTTTGTTCAGTGTTATTTGACAGTAAAAACTGAGTAAAAACATATTTGCCAAATAATTGGATGTATTAAAAACTGTTCATTTTATGGAGGTTTTCGTATAGCAGAAAATTTTTTATTGTCATTAAGGTTATTAAAGCGTGTATGCACTCGTCTTCTACAAAAAAGATATGTATATTAAAAAAGAAGATTGTACGGTGAAGAGTTCTTATAACTAAAAATTATTTCCCATAATTTTGATTGACGCATCAGAAAGATGCTTTCTGCAAAGAAACGTTGAATTCAGCTAAAGATATTATACATGAATGAGCTGAACAAAAAAAATTAATCTTCTATTTCTTCTTGCAGAATGCAGTTCACAGCCCGACGAGAAACCTAATAGTGAACGTACTCCTGGCCCTTCTTCTTCTTCTGCTGCTCGACAACAACATTTGCCTGACCGGATTTTTCCAGAGGAGGCTCCGTTTCGTGGCAAGTCCAGGTTTCCTGCTAGCAGGAGTCCTAATGGCGAACATAATCCTGGTTCTTCTTCTGCCAGACAACATTCACCTGACCGGGCATCACCTCAGGAGCCTCCACTTCGTGCTAGATCCATTTCTCCTTTGGGCAGGCGTCCTCCAGATCGAGTACTTGGATGTACAATAGAAGAACTTGGATATGTTCGGCTTATCCCTCAAACAAATCGAAACCAGCAATTTGAATTTCGAAGATACGTTATTTCTGCCAATAAACCAATTCGAATGCGAATAGATGGGATGAGCTGTAAGTTTGAGCCAACCCAAGAATATATTGTATTATCCACATCCAATGATGACGCTTTTGCAATATTGGATTACAGTGGGATTCTTCGTGGAATTTATAGGGCAGATAAAAGTCATTCGCGAATAAAAATAAATATAATAAGCGGTGCAGTTGATAATTTGACTCCAGATGAAAAAAGGGATTGTCCAGTAGGCAAAAGTCCAGCAATCTTCTCAAGAAGTTTTATTAAAGCTTCTGCAAATTACGATTCACTACAGTCTGCACGGAATCCCAATGTCGAACGTGATCCTAGTTCTTCTTCTTCTTCTGCCAGAGAGTCTAGTTCTTCTCCGGGTAGGCGTTTTCCTCATGAAGTACTTGGATATGCACTTGCAAAGCTTGGATATATTCGGCTTATTCCCCAGACAAATCAGAACCAGCAATTCGAATTTCGAAGATATGTTATTCCTGACGGTTTACCAATTGAATTGCGAGCAGAAGGGAATAGATATGTGCCCGTGCCAACCCGAGAACATATTGTTTTATCAACATCCAATGGTGACGTTTTTGCAATATTGGATTATAGTGGGACTCTTCTTGGAATGTATACGGCAGATGGATATCATTCGAGAATAAAAATAAACATGATAAGCGGTGCAGTTGATAATATGACCGTAATGGAAAAGAGGGAATGTCCTTTAGGCAGAAAGTACCGAATCTCTTCACGTCTGTTTAAAGAAGTTGCTTCCAATGAAGATACTCTACAGCATGTGTATCATTAATTCAATAGAAAAGATAAAATAAAATATAATATTCTTTGTAATCCGTATTCGGATCAAAATTAAATAAATAGGTTTAAATGCAAATGTATTATGGTTATCGAAGCTTCTTTTGTTTTATCTTTTGATAATCCCCACAAGGCCATTAAAATTTTTTTTCTCCGAATATTCAAAATTAAGAGAGTTGGATGATTTTGAGTTTTCAGACGCGAGTTTCTTTAAAACACCATATTGCCCTAACTGCAAACAGAATTTTCATTATTTTCTTAGCTACACTATATCATTCATAGGGATATTAATTTTTTAATGCAGTCGCGTAGCCGCATTAACCACGAGCAAAGACCGACACAGTGGGGCGAAATGAAAAAACCTAGTTGACGGTAACTTGTAAGACGCAATTCTTAATTGATTTTATATTCTGCTTTTATAGAAAAAGTTTGTTATTTTTTTTCATCTATCATTTGGTAGACAACTTTCCGCCTTTTATTATCGTTTGGATTCAATGTGCAGGAGTATGTGCATGTATGTACACCGAACTCTCAGTTTCAGTCCAGTTTCGGGGGTTGCCTGCAAATAGCCTTGGCCACCGGTCGGGGCGATCCAAACGTAAACAGTCAGGGCCGCCTAACCTTTTCCAATTGGAATGCAATATTGCACAATATACTCGGCTGAGTATTCGCGCAAACCGACCCTTCCGAGGCGAAAGTTGCAACCGTCTCTCGCCTTGCCCCCTGAGAAACTGCGTGGACCAGCAGTTCTAGGAAGGCCGAGACAGGGGGGACAGAATCCAAGAGTTGGGTGTAACTGGTAATTACATTACAAAGACGGTGTATTATGGTTCGTGAGACTGCTTGCTTTGTGCGTTTCGAAAAAATGGAAAAATTAATTAATTTTACAAACTGTTTGTGAATTCCCCTGCATTGTGACCGAAAAATGCCCCAAAAAATGAAAAGTAGCAAATAAAATCAATGAAAGTTGAGAGTAATATTTGTTGAGTCTCGTTTAAGCAGCCGAGCTGTAAGGACATTTTCGTTGTTGCTCCGCCTTATGCCAAGAGTTCAAAGTGTCTGATCTGAAATACATTCCGTAGAAAAAAATATCCTAGAAAGCACCTCAGCAGGCTTGCAGACATGTGAAGCCAAAATGGATTCTGTAGAAAAGGAGAATGCCGAGCTCAAGAGGGAGATCGCAAAGCAGGCTCAACAGCTAGATAGGCTTACAAGAAGAGAAAACCTGATATTTTTTGGCATTTATGATGGAGCCAACGGAAGCACCACTTGCGCTGGACGAAAAAGTGCAAAATCTATTCGGAACCAAAGTGGGTATATTTCTTAACCGGGAATCGATTAATGGAATTCGCCGCCTTGGTAAATTTGACTCTGGAAAAGTGAGCCTCTTTTACTTTCACTCTGTTCAAGGTCGATGAAGCACGCTATCTTTTAAAATCGTTCGAAACTTGAAGGAACAAATATTTTCATCAAGTATGACTTGGACCCGGACACTGTTAAAATCCGCAGAGCTCTGAGCCAAGAAGCTGCTAAACTAAAAAACGCAGGGATGAAAACTCGTATGAATGGCAACCACCTGCGAGTTGAAAATTTTATCTACAGCTTAGATAATAATTGAAGAAGACTAGGCCTAAAGAAAATAATCGATAATAATGTTTTAAATATTGAAGTGCTTTCCGGTATGTAAATATTAAACCGAAATTTTTTTATAGAAAATACACGTTTATTGTATGAAAATGATAAAAAATATTTTATTTGAAGTATTGCCCGTCGCTAGCTATAGATTTTTCCCACCTGTCTCACAATTTGTGGATGCCACGCCAAAAAAGCTGTCGCTCTTTGGAGGCAAACCAGTCATCGAGCCATTTTCGTACATCTTCGTAGGTAGTGAATTGCTGTTCAGCAAGTACGTATCCCATCGATGCACATAAGTAGTAATCGGACGGAGCCAAGTCTGGTGAGTGAGCCGCATGCCGGTTTTTATATTCCCATCTTCTGGATCTTTCCCACGGCTTTTCATGTGGTATCTTGTCGAGTTTTGTTCTCTGTTATTGGAATATCAGCAGTTATAATAATTTGTGTAATTTTTATGTAAAGCAGAAAGCCTAATTAACTAGTCATTGTGCGATTTGCATATGTGAGTCATGGCTCACAAACTTGGGGCTGATATTTATATGGAACAGACATTATTCACGTGCAAAGTACTTCTAGGTTTGTTGAACTTTTAACGCCTGCTCTTATGCTGAAATGATAAATCTTTCGCCAAGTCTCTTTGGTTCTATCGAAATTCTTAGATGGTTACACCCCTTATTACACCGTGGCTGTCAAAGAAAAACGTAGGGGCCGTGGCAGTGGAGCGCTAATTACATTAGTTCAAAACTGCGCTGACTATTCGCATTGTAAACTGGAAATCAGTATTATTATTATACCATTAAGCCATTTCCCTTTAGGGGTAGGCGTGACTTGCTCGGTTGGGGAATAGTAGTGTGTATATGGGTATATAGGTATAGAGTAGATAGGTATAAGTTAAATAGGTATATAGGTGTAAGGTATGTAGGTATATAGGTATAAGGTAGATAGGTATATAGGTGTTAGGTATAAATATTTTAGATTGATCTGGAATTTTCGTGTTATTTATTTAAATGACACGTTTATTCCGCAACACTGCTCCGAACCAGGTTGCTGATCAATCTCTCTAGCGATCACCTCAAGTGAAGAGCCTCACAAAATTGTTATGTATGGTTCCCCACTTGGGCCCATTAGTATCCAAGGTCTTTGTTTCAGGCGGAATTCATTCTATTGCCACTCTGTAGTAATTTATGGTTATTTGTGAAATTGACATTGGAAAATTCTTTCACTCTTCATACAGGTAATATATATTTTCCCCCATCGGCAGACTCTGACTACTGTATTGATGTGCTCCAAAATGGTTTACTCTCCTCAGACAGCGTAAAGAAACATTTTTTATTAATTGGTGATTTTAATGCTTGTGTAGGAACGCTAAATATTTAAAGTTAATGAAAAATGCAGAAAATTTGTGGAGTACCTTGAATTGTGCAAACCACTGCCCTGCAATGGTCGTACATTTTCTGATAGGCTGGGTCAATTTACCTACCTAACGAAAAGAGGCTGCAGTACTATTGATTCACGCTGTTTAGATATCGATTGCGCAAATCTTGTTAACGATTATTCTGTGCACAATATTGCGGACCAATCAAATCATTTATTTGTTGCTATCGATTTCAGTATTGTGCTTAAGGGTTCTAGTGATAGAGAGCGTACCATATTTGGCAGCGTATCAATGTCTGTAAAATGAATGACGAGGGAGCGAACATCTTTAATACTGCTTTGTCAGATTTACCGCTTATATTCAATAACTATGTTAACGCTGATTTTTAGTATAATAAATTCATTTCTTCAATAACGCATGCTGGCAGCGAATCAAATATGCTAGTACGGAGTAGCGCTGCCAGTACCTTAGGCCCTTATAATCAGAAAAATGTCTGGTTCAACTGGCAGTGCGCTCGTCTTACTAAGCTTTTGGCCAAATTAAATGACCTTGGTGTAAGTGGAAAAATTATTGGAATTTTGGTATCAGTTTATATCGACGCCGGTCTAAGGGTCAAATGTGGTGAGTCCTAGTCGGAAATAGTCGACGTGATGCTGGGGGTCCTACAGGGTTTGTTGCTGAATGCTATCAAATCTCTAATTATGCTTCTGTTTGCGGACGATAGAGTTAGCTCTGCTTCTTTTTGGCACGACGCTCGCGACAAACTTAAAGTTCTGGAGGAGTATTGCAATCAGAATGTCCTTCCGTTGAACCCCAAAAAAAAACAAAGATCGCCCCTTTTTATAAAGCCGGTAAGTTGAAAAAACTTCGCCCACCAGTTTATAGAGTGTGCAATTTTATAAAGAAGTCCAAACATAATTCATGGGAAATCTAGAAACACGCGCACGCACTTTATCCGAGTGCAGACGGGATTAGATCCGGTAAGCATCAAAGCGTTTGAACGCGCCTATAATTAGTGGATTTCTCTAACTAATGTGAACGACGACTAAGATTTGTCTCAGGAACTTCTGCGAGTTGGACCAGGCTAGTGCCGCAAGGATAGAATTTAATTGGGCTTCGCAATTTAAATCCCTACTCGGATCTATAGGCTCACTTGATACATGGAATCCGGAATGGATTCACCCTCATGCGGTTACCGTAGAAAAGTCAAAGTTAGTAATTAAGTCGGCAAATCATATGTATAGCTCTGCTATTGATCGTTTGACGAAATCCAAATATAACAGTCAATTAAGAAACCTTAGTCAATTGAACCTTACTGAACCTTCTCTATATTTAAACTGTAGTATGGGAGAAAAGCGGCTGGTCAGTCAATTAAGACTTTTAGGCTCCACCAAGCTCAGACTATATTTTAATTGTTCGGCATATGCGATTGATTCAATTCAAATTTGCAGTCTATGTAACTTGATAAAGTTCAGAGATCTTTCTTATTTTCTACTCCAGTGTCTTATCCATATCGAATTCATAGCCCATTATATTGAAAAATACCTAGAAGGGTCCAGAACTGTCTTAGAGTCTATAGAGCGCCTTCTAATGCTACGAAATAAAGACCAACTGAATGCCATTTTTAATTACACTGTGTAAGCGCTGAGAGTTAGACCTTTCATTATCACTGAATAAGAGTCTGATCTGACCTTTTCATTGTTTTATTTATTTATTTTATTCTATTCTTATAACTATAACTTAGGATTATTCTGTTATGAGCGTAAATTCGAGACCCCCCTTGTAAAAGCCTACGGCACATTAAAAGGAACCAGAATTAAGTGGAATTGCGTAGACTAGCTTTTTAGTGTGAAACATATCTTATTGTAGTTATTTTATGTGCAATTTATTTTGTATCTCACTTTGGATTCACATAATAAATTAAAGCTTGAATCTTGAGTAATATTCGTTTGCATAGGGAATTTGGAAATTATGCAAACAATTTTAATTTCTTTGCACGATATTTATGCGCTGTAAATCGTTATCACTATGTAACTTATTAATCAGTATTTTCCTATCTCAACGAAACCGATCCGAAAAAATCCACAACAAAACTCAACAAAAAGTGTTCAAAAAGATGATTATGCTTCTAAAAATTAGGGAATAATTACTGAGATAAGAAAATACTGAATAGTTAGTGGCACACATAGTGTAAGAGATTCAAAAATCTATAATTTTGCACACAATTGATAAAATGAAATTTTAACAAAGTAGTTCAACTTTCAAGCGTGTACACTAGGGTGGCCCTTATTTTTCACTTTTTGAGTTTCTCTGCTCTCAACCCCCAGTTTTTTTCAAATGCACACAAAAAATCTCTTCCAAATTTGCGCAAAATGGGTTAATAATTAGGGGTGGCGCAAAGACCATGAAGTTTCCTGTTGATTTAACATGGGAAAAAGTCAGCTTTTTGTAAATCTAATATTTAAACGCGATAATATGTTACGAATAATTCCGCGTTTCAGTATATTGTTCGCAATTTGTCAGAGAATGAGAATAAATCAAAAATTTTGAGTTTAAATAATTTTAAGCCTTTTTTATGGATCCCCAAAGAAAACGCCACAAGTGAAAAATTTGAATTTTACGTAATATTGCGGTTCTTTGACGCTTTTTAAAAGATCTTTGAAGATAAATAATCATTAAACGGTAATTTAAAAATACCCAGTCATTCGTTAACTAATATTCAATGGTTTAAACAATTTCAATTTGTTTAAATATTTGTTTTTTTCAATTAACTCGCGAAATGAACGTATTTTCTAGACTATATGAGTTATTTAATCAATATATATATATATACCATTAAACCATTTCCCTTTCAGGGTAGGCGTGACACTACCCGATTCGGGTAGTGTTTCTAGGTTGATAACTTGTAGTAAATAACTACAAGTGTGGGCTCACCACACCCACGATGTGCCAACAGCACTCATGTCAGTATTCTTGAATGGTCACCCATCCAAGTACTAACCGCGTCCAACGATGCTTAACTTCAGTGATCTGACGAGAACTGGGTTTTTCAGCGTGGTATGGCCGTTGGCCATATGATGATAACAATAAATGATAACAATGAATGAATGATAACAATAAAATAATTCTTTCAAATAATTTCGCAATTATTTAAATAATACGTATTTCTTTAAGTATATATTTTACTAAAAAAAGCAGGAGAAACATTTTATCTCACTAAATTTTCGACAAATTTTCATATTTTCAAGTACTAATTTGTTTATTATGAATAATCGTACATGCTAAAACAAATTTGAATTGTTTAAACAATTTAAATATTTTTATGTCCTACTTTTCTTCTTAGGAATACTCTTGAATGTTTAAACAAATTAAAATTGTTTAAACAATTGAATATTATTCAACAAATGACTCGGTATTTAGAAATTACCGATTAATGATTATTTATTTTCTTTAAAGTAGCTTAAAATTATTCAACCTCAAAATTTATGATTGATTCTTATTCTCTGACGAATTGTGAACAATATACTGATAAACATAATTATTCGTAACATATTATCGCGTTTAAATATTAGATTTACAAAAAGCTGACTTTTTCCCATGTTAATATTAACCGATTTTGCTCAAATTTGGAGATTTTTTTTGTTGGCATTTGAACAAAAGTGAGGGGTGAGAGTAGAGAAATTCAAAGAAAACTATCATACGATAGTTCCTTCATCGCTGCTGATTAAAAACTTTTTAGTTTGTTGGTCATCACTTTGTCAATTGTTACAACCTTCGTATCGAGGACAGTTTTTAAAGTTTGCAAAAGTTTTGTGCCGCCTATGAGCGCATTCGAATACGAATGATTCCATATCCGTAACTTCAAATTTGTATCACTGTCGAAGATTTAACACCTGCGACACACGCCCCCCCAATGCTATATTTGTTAATTATCTAGCGCAAATTTTCTTATTATATTTTAGAAAAATCGCGTCACCCCCTCCCCCCATTTTGATCGCTGATAACTCGGTTATCAGTGTTGCGCAAAAATTCTTCTTGGTGGCGCATATCAGCGCATTTGGAGATATTCAAGGTCATGCAATTTAAACTTTGATTTCTTAAATGAGTGGAGGGCTGGCGTGTCGCCAGCCCCCCCCCCCCCGCCCCACTTAACACCTGCTTAACACCTCCTAGAGTTTCAGGCACAACATTTTTGATTGGTGGCACATATGAGCGCATTTGCGGCGCAATTCAGTGGGCTACAGAAAACACGAAAATTAAGAGGGGGGGGGGGGGAGCTTCAAACTGACCTGAGAAACAGGAATATAATCTGATTATATTCTCATGTAAAGACAGCATTGCTTTTTTACAACAATTTTTAATTGACACTCATTAAAATGAATTGGTGTACATTTGCTTGTCCTGGGGTAAACGGTCATGTGAGGTCACTTCACTTCTGGACGATTCAGAGGGCTACAGCAGGGCCTATAGGAGGCTAAATTTTTATTATATTAGGCCCTCATTTAGCCCTGAAAGTGGAAAAAATGGCATCTTGTTCCATTTCGAAGGCCTAAAAGAGCTTTTAATCTAATACGAATTAAGACCTCTATGGACGCTCCAAACTCCTAATTAGTCATACAATTTAGAGTTCCGAAGGAGTACTACAATTTTGACTTGAGTTTAAAGTTAACTGTGTGCCCTGATGCGACAAGTTCCTGCCAATTAGGAGAAGTCCAAAATTGCCCCTGTATTACTGAAATTGAAGATAATTTGCTTCAAGCTTTTGATGAGGAGGATTTTAAGGGAATCAAATCTTATTTTTGGCTGCAGAATAAAAGATGCACTCTAAAGACGCTGATCCTGAATGTTGACGAATTTGTGGATGAGCTTTGTGAAGCGTTACTGAAGCTAAGAGCCCATCATTTCCTCGCTACAGGGCAGTCACTATTTTTCAAAAATCTAAAGATAACTTTGAAAAATGGTGAGTTCGTTATTTACTATGTAAAAGATGGAGAACTCAAGCACAAAAGCATGGCAGTTATATCGGACAATTTGAGTCATAACACTATTGCCGTTTATGAGAACCAGAAGATAATTGTGAATTATCTTAATGCCAATGTTGCAGTCCAGAAGGTGTACTACGTCTCGGACGAAGCAGGTCAGCATTTTAAGAACAAGAGCAATTTTGCTAATATCCTAGCTCACCAGGCGGATTTCAGAATTCCAGGTGAGTGGCATCACCATCCTACCGCTCATGGTAAGGGAGCATGTGATGGAATAAGGGCCGAATGTTAAACGAATTCCAGCAAGCCTTAGCCTACAGTGTTCCGCTGAAGATCGCATCCTAGATGCTCCATCCCTATTTCAGTGGACAAAGAAGTACTGCAGCGAAACTAAAATCATTTTTAGGAGCAAGGAAGATCACGAAGCCACTGCTAAAGATCTGAAAAGCAGATTCGATGCTGCAGTGACAATCAAAGGGATTTTGCGATACCATGCATTTATACCTACTGAAGATGGGAGACTTCAATTGAAGACATTTTCCTCAGCCACGAAATGTGACTACTTCCCAAAAGAGAAGAGATGAAAATTAGAAAACAAAGTGAAAACTGTCACTAAAAAACGAAGGGCGGAAAGAAAGGCAGATAGAAGTCCAGACATCAGCATAAAAAAATCTCCAAACTTTTTTTTTACTTGATCCATAAAACCACTTTTTTGACCCGACCTCTTATTCAATAACTTGATTTTTCAAAATTCATCAGTGAACGTAATGCAGGCATTCAAATAATTAAAAAAAGCCTGTCTTATTCCGAAAAAAGTCAAATATATTTTTGACCCTCATTTTTGAAGGTTAAATATTTATTTCTTGACAAAATGCGTAGGACCAATCGAAAGGGCGTGAAAACCCCTATCGAATCTGTACTAGACGAAATTTTTTTCATCGCTTTTTGAAGAGTTAAAAATCGCCAAAATAGACGATATCCACGAAAATCCTAAAAATTTCACCCCCTCCTCGTCGGTCAATACTTATCCGAATGACAAAAGTTTTTCCCCATAACTTACTATCTAATAGCACAACACTTTGACTAAGTTTAACTCAGATCGGACAACTTTGACTTTTTGAGTGGGTACACTAGAGAAATAACACCCCATTTATGTCAATACAAGTATTCGTTGACTTGTGCGCTCGTGCCCAAGTTGCAATTACCATCAATTGCAACCCAATCGAGTAATAAGGGAAATTGGTTTATTGGACGTTCCAAGGATGTATCATGGTATTCAATTTTTAGTCCTCTTTTAATTCCGCCGGAAGAATAATATATTAAAAATATGCAACAACCGCATTTAGTTTAAGAATCCTCATTTATATATCTTAAAAATTTGAAGATTTCAAGAAATCTGTATTATTATTAGCGAATAACAGAAATTTGTAACGTCTTTTTTTTTCTGAAAAAAGTTTCTTCCCTCGAACTCTCTAGTAGCTTAATGGGAAAGTACCTGACCGGATATCGTAACTTCTGTCTTTAGACTCCCAGCGAAGCGAAAGATCTTTCTTCAGACAAAATTAATTAAAATAATTTAAAGAGTTTTTAATTTTAAATCTTAAAAATTGTAGAAATATGGTTTGCGAATCTCTATAAATGAAGACTTTTTGATTTTAAAAATTTCTAATTGGAAACTATGCATCGCTTAAGTATTTAAATTACTAAATTTGGTAATTTTGATGATTTAGATTCGAGATTTCTTCAAATTGGTATATTTAGAGTCAAGAACTTGAATTGTAATTATCAAAACCATCAAAATTTTGAAATTTTTATTTATACATCTTTAAAATTGAAGACATCTTAATTGTAACTCTTGAAAATTGTTGAGGTATAGATTATAAATCTTTGCAATTGAAGAGTATAAAATTTTTAAAATTTTCGAAGAAAAAAACTGTACAAATTGTAACTTTTAAAATGTCTCAATTTTGGAATTTTTTTTTTATTTTTATTATTTAACAACAGCATGAGCTACAAGCTTAACATACAGATATATAAATACATATGTGATAATCTGCTGCGATATTTGCTTAGGTTCAAAGACCTGTGCAAGAAGGTGAAATATGAACGTCGAGTTAATTAACTTTTACAAAAAAATATAGACTTATTACGCTAGGAAGACATGATAAGGTTCCTGACTTTTAGGACTCCAAGTAGATACATTGCAACATGACATAGTTCTTTTTTATCTGGAGAGTTTAGCAGCGCTATCCAGAAGGCACCAGAGGCTGTGAGGTCGGTCGCGGGCCCAAAAAACGATGTTCGAACATCTCTATACATGGGACATTCTACTAGTAAATGAAAAAGTGTCTCTTCCACTCCCAGATTACAAATTGAACAGAGTTGCCCCTTACTGAAACCAAAACTAAGTTCTCCCACCGAAAATCTCCCTCTTACGGCACCCATGAGACGCACCTGCGCGATAACTCTGGCAAACTTGAAAGGAGTGCCATTAGTGAGGTATTCGTGACCCATTGGGTGAATACAGAGATAGGGCAGCACCTGCAGGGAGGTGGACTGGGCCAACCTGCGCATATCCACCCCCCGGAGGTGAGCCTCGAATTTTGCCAAAATTGCCTCTCTGCGTGCCTGTAGGCACAACAAGTCCAAGCCAGGCCACAGGTCATCTTGTCCACACAACGATAAGAGATTTTTAACCTGTAAAACCCAGTTAAATTTTAGAACAGCAGTACCCTAATCTGCTAGGGACTGCAGCCGTAACATACAAAATTCTAGGCAATCTCTCTTCCCCCATGCCCAGAACTCTTTCCAACCAGTTCAACGCCATTTTCAAGATACTATAGGCAATTGGGACTCTGCCTAGAAGACTTCGACTTCCTCGCAGTATCTTAGTCCCCAAATTCCTATGGCGTAGAACAGAACATTGGCTACGAGACTTTGAAAAAGAATCAGCTTTGAGCGCCAAGACTCTGCTTTAGAGTTCCGCAGAACTTGCAAAGTTGCCCCCGTGGCCATCCTTGCGGCAGCTATTCTCCTATTACAAGCCAGAGCAAAGGTACCAGAGCTCGAAAATGGTTTCCCCAGATAGTTGTATTCCCTGACCATCTCGAGCTGCGTGTCATTGAAAGTGAAACCCGGAATCCTAGGTGGCCTCCCTCTATGAAAGATCATGGTCTTGGTCTTTGACGTATTAAACTCTAAAAGATTTAGGTCACAATACTCAGCAAGGACATTAATTTTCCTCTGAAGATCAATGCGAGAGTCAGCAAGCATCACGATATCATCAGCATATGCCAGCAAGATAATCTCCATCAAATGATTGATAGAGATCCCCCTTACTCCCCGATTCCGAAAAAAATCTTCCATGTCTCCAATCAACAAAATAAAAAAGACCGGACTTAAAAGTTCCCCTTGAAGAACCCCGCAAGTCACGTCCACTGGGTCAGTGAGACCCTCAGGTGTACGGATGGACATCTTAGCTGCGTCGTAAAGGCTTTTCATTATCTTAATGAATTTCGTGCTAATATCCAGATTCAATAGTTTAGACCAAAGAAGGTCGTGATTGACTGAAGGAAAAGCCCTTTTAAAATCAACGAAACATGCAAAAACTTTACGTCCAGGAGTGGAGAGATGAATCTGTATAATAGAGTTTAGAACAAATATATGGTCCATACAGCCTCTGGAAGCCCTGAAACCTGCCTGAAATTCGGGTATACAATTAGCAACGTTTGTCCACTCAACAAGCCTATCCAGGAGGATCCGTGTAAATATTTTTGCAATAGAATTCACGAGCGCAATATCTCTGTAAGAGCCCGGATCCTCTTTATCACCTTTCTTGAATAACATGCACGTGAGAATAGTTGCCCAAGAAGGGGGAACCTCCTCAGTCTCCCAGATCCTCCTGAATAGACACTCAAGATAGTCTAGCCCTAATTCGGGTAAAGCTCGGTAAAACTTGGCGGGCACACCATCATGTCCAGGGACTTTCCCCTTTCTACATTTACGGATAGCAGCCTTTATTTCATCTTTTGAGATTTGGGCATCCAGAAGAGGATGCGTATTTTTACTCCAAGGAAGATCAAGGTTCACTTTAGGAGGATACAACGTATTCGCAAAAGCTTGCCATGATTGAATGTCAATGTTACTAATCTGTGCAAGTCTAGGCTTAAAGAAATTAACTGCTCTCCAAAACTCCGTCGTCCCTCTGGCAGATGCAAGTGCCTCTTGAAAGGCCTTCTCATACAAAATTTTCTTGGAGATCAACAGTGAGCTATAAGCTTTTTTATCTAGATTAAATTTTGTAATATCCTCCAGCGCGAAACCTGACCTTTTACACTCTTTCAGGCTATTTCCAGCTTTTCTTTTGGCATTAAAGCATGCCCAGTCGAACCAAGGCTTTTTCCCTATAAAGCGCGAAGAAGTAGTAGGAATCATACAAGTAGCTGCGGCCGCCGCATTAATGCCGAGATAAGATTTTCGTTTAAAGCAGCCACCGAAGAGCCGGTCGCCGCCTGCGAATCCGGGAGAATCAGTGAATCAAGGAAAACCCCCCTTCTATCCTCCCTCCAGGTCAGACTTGCATTCATATTAAGTTTACGCTTTACAGAGTTAGCCTCACGTAGCCCCCCTCCTCCCGGTAGCGATAGCTCTACACAGACCGGAAGATGGTCCGAGCGCGTAGCGATTGGAACAATTTTGAGGTAATTTATCACATCAATGAAAGGTAAAGCGCATGCCGCGAGATCTATCGTACTCCCCCCTCCAGAAGAGAGGCGAGTAAGACTAGCCGGACAATCACCCTTAAATCTTCCGTTCAGTATAGCAAAACCACGTAATTCTAAACACTCAATCAGGGAAGTACCACGTTTACAAATCACAGGATCGGATACCAGCCTCCTCGAGCTCGCATTCGCCCCCACCGGTATTATATCAGGGCATACCTGATTCAAATCCCCGATTCGCGCATTAAAGTCCCCCCCTAGAATTATAGGCGTGGAAGGATGTAACTCCTCTAATCGATCAAGGACCGTGTCCAAACCCCCACTAGCTCTACCAAATTTACTTACTCGCTTCGCGTCCACAGTGAAGAGTCCATGCTGAGACAACCAAGAGGAGGTTGCAGGTGCTGATGGGCACCAAGTTTCGCTCAAGCATAAAATATCCGAGTCCAAGTTGAACATTGATAAGTCTCCGACATTCGAAAATCCATGACAGTTCCAGAAAACAATCCGGGCAAACCTTCGTTTCGTCGTCAAGGACAAATCATTTACTGCCCTTACGGGAGCCATTCGATCCTCTCCGTGGTGTTTTTGTCGAGGAGTTCTGGAGTGGGTTTCTGGATAGAAAATTGCTAATGGAGCCATCCCTGTTTCGACGAGAGTCCTCGGACGAAGAAGCTGATTCCGATCCTGACCCAGTTTTTTTGGAGGGTCTACCTCTCTGTCTCCTGACTGTGTCCTTCGCCTCAAGAAATGTCTCTAGCGAACTAGAAGGAGGGCTAGCAGACATGGCACTAATCTCCTCAGATGACAGCACTTTCCCATCTAATTCCAAGTGGTTACCTTTTATTATTACATCAAAACCTCGATCTATTAGGCTGCTCTTATTCTGCATGAGCTGTCTTCTCGCCTGCCTTTCAAGCTTTGATCTGTCACTCGAAACTGTGAGGCCCATTGCCGTGAAGGATTTTGATTTTTTAAAGACCTGGAACCTTTGAGATGGAGACCCCAACCTAATCAACACCGGTCTGGCACCAGGCTTCTTTCCCAGACGAAAAGCAGATTCCACTACCACAGATTCTACATCAGCTTTCGAGAACACCCCACGTACAGACGAGACTAGGTCGTTATTGTATGACTCAATGTCCTTGAGCTTATGCAGAATCACATTTTTGGCACTGGCATCCTTTCGGAGCTGCAAAAACTCTTCTTTCAGCAGTTTCATGTTGTTCTCCAAATCCGTGTTTTTCTTCTCCAGATCATCATTCCTTAATTTTAGGGAATCTGTTTCTTCTCTCAGAAGGTCTGAATTGCTTCAATTTGGAACATTTATAATTGAAAATTTGGCTTTTGATCTTTAAAATCATCCAAATTTCAGCATTATTATTTCTAAATCATTGTAATTGAAGAGTTTTCAATTGTAAATTTTCAAAATTGTACAAATATGGATTGTACATTCTTATAATTAAAGAGTTTTCGATTTTGAAAATTTCTTATTCAAAACTATGCAACGTTTAAGTTATTCAATTACTGAATTTGGTAATATTGATGATTTTGATTGGAATTTTCTTTAAATTTCGATATTTAGAATTGAGAACATGAATTTCAATTGTCAAAAACATCAAAAATTTTTATTTATACACCTTAAAAATTATAGAGGACTTAATTGTGTCTTTTGAAAATTGTGGCGGTATAGATTACATATCTTCATTGTTGAAGAATTTTAAATTTTGGAAATTTTCGATTAAAAACCGTACAAATTTCAAATTTTGCAATTACTTAATTTTAGAATTTTAATTGTTCAGATCCTAAATTTCTTCATTTTGATATATTAAAAATTTAGAATTTGACTTTTGATCTTTAAAATTATCGAAATTTTAGTATGTTTACTTATAAATCATTATAATTAGAGAGTTTTTAATTTTCACTTTTCAAAATTGTAAAGATATGATTTGTACATTTTTATAATTAAAGAGTTTCTAATATTGAAATTTTTTGAATAAAAACTATTTATGTAACTTTTAAGTTTTCCAATTACTAAATTTTACGACTTCAATGATGTACATTCGAAATTTCTCCAATTTATAAGAATTTGAAATGAAAACTTCACTTTTCATCTTCAAAATCATCAAAATCTAAGCAGCTAATGAAGAAAGATCATTAACTTTCTACTTAAATTGAAAGCTACCAAAAAATGCATAGTTCTTTATATTTTTGCTACCTCTTCTTTGTTCTATTTATTCGCATTTTCTCAAAACAAATAAAATTATTAAATCCATTCTCGATGAATGGAAAATTTCATTATAGATTAATTTACATTATTTTTTCAATTGCCATAAACAATGTAATGGGAAAATGGGCATCACAACCCAAAATTAAACGACAAAAATTTAAAAAAAATTATCAAAAACAAATTTACTTATTTCTCTTTTCGAACGTAGCCAATTTCTTATGTGAATTACTTCTTTTCCTCTCAAGAATAATATCAGGCACAATAACAAAAAACAACGAAAGAAAATGATTTTTGAGTAATTTCTAAAACACGAGTTCAAAAGTAGGAAAGGATGAAATACTTTTTTCCTATTCTTTCAGCATAATTTGTGGAATTCATATTAGTTTTTTATAGTCAATTTGCCACGTAAAAACCAGCTTTCCTTAAAACGTAAAGAACTACATAAATGGTGACATCAGTTTTGAAGAAACGTATAACCAAATCTTTCTCACTGTAACTGACTCTCATCAAATGTAAATATCTCTTTATGACAATCTCGATGCTTTCAATGTGAACGATAACGACTATAGTAGAGATAATATACGCCCATGAAGCACTAGAATGTTCATTAGCTACACTTTAAATCAAATTATTAAATGATACATTAATCAGTCGTTCCACCACTTGGAACATATGAGGATTGTTTGTACTCTGGTCATACATTTGGCCGTTATCCTCAATTCTATTGGTGAACATAATAATATAATATATCCATAATTTTAAGTACATTTTTTTAAGCTTTGCGCAAATCAGAAATTGTCCCCTTTTGTGTCCTCGTCGACCCATCTGTGGACATCTGAAATTCCATATGCGCGTATATAACACTCTCAACTGTGCATAGATAGGATATTCCCAAACCTGCACGTCTGCATTGACGCGATCAGATTTTCAACAAACAGCAGTTTGTTCCTCTTTTGAAATATTTCAGGCATAATAATATTTTTATCAATACGGATTATTTTAGAATAGACTGTCTCTATTAACAAAAATCGTCCGCTGTGCGCGCCCGTCGGTTCGCTCGCAAATTTGAGCGCGCCTAGGGTGCGCGTCTGTTGGATCTCGCGCTTCGCGCCTGATTTTCTCTAAAGTGCGTACTTTTCTACATAATGTTCAGTGTATATCGAAGGAATATTATATTATTTTCGTACCTCGGTCTGGGACTTTTTATTCAGATATTGCAAAAAAAAGCAACAATTTTATTATTAACGGCCATACCACGCTGAAAAAAAACCAGTTGTCGTCAGATCACTGAAGTTAAGCAGCGTTGGCCGTGGTTGGTACTTGGATGGGTGACCATTCGAGAATACTGCGTGCTGTTGGCACATCGTGGGTGTGGTGAGCCCACACTTGTAGTTATTTACTACAAGAAACTATCCACCTAGAAACACTACCCTCATCGGGTAGTGTCACGCCTACCCTGAAAGGGAAATGGATTAATGGTATACTTACTTACTTTAATATTTTTTCCTTATTTTGCACTAATTCGTATTTTCAGCTACCCTGAAAAATGTATCATTTAAAAAAATGTATATCATTACAATGCATAATATTTATTCATATTGAAACATATGTGTTTTCATTGTCTTGCTTTTATAATTAAAAAAAGAGCGCGTTCTATAAAAAAAACAATTTGTTAATTAACATCTTATTGAACTTTGTGTCGTTTTTCCAAAAACTTAATTTGTTTATTTTCCAGTTTATTTTTTAGGATTTTAACAAATAATACGTATCCTATAAGAAAATAATCAATAACAAATTTGTAGGTTTTTGTTATCTCTAAAACTGAATCAGTGAAATTTCAACTAATTCAATCAGTATTGTAGGTCTCCACTGAAGAATCAGTGGTTTTTACCTTGTCACTGGGTAAATCAGTGAAAATTTTCATAGAAATAAATCAGTGATTAATTGAGTTGGAAAGTTGTCATAAAAAATGTTCCGCCTAACATGCAGATATTCATGCCAAACATATACTATCTTTTTGAGATGTTAGGCGTAAAAATATTTTTATGTTAAACTGTAACATATTCAGATGTTAAAATCATCTGAACGCATGCGCATTGCGCATTCGAATTTCACGACTGTATTTGACGGCTATATAATTTCGATATTACAATTATGGAATATTACAATTTTTGAACATTTTCAAAGAATCAAAATTAGCTATCCTTAATTAAAATTGTATAAGGATTTGACAGAATGTTTGTGCATTTATAATAAAATATGAGTTTAAGTAACCTCAAATAGATAGAATTTTAAATGCAGATTACATATTATTCGTTCTCAGCTTACTTACCCCGTTTTTATTTTTTATTTTGAATTAAAAATATTAAACATAACCTCAGCTAGACTGAATGTATTATCTGATCGGCATTTCATACCCTGTATCTGTTTTTCGTTCATGTACGAAAATTCAAGTTTAGTTTTAAATTCACAAATAAGTTATCAATTAATTCCTTAAATGCTCAGAAATAAGTAAATTCCTCAAATATTTACAGCCGTTAGTTGACATAACCATACATGTAATATTTCGGATATTTCAGGTTGAAAATTTTTGATGTTTCAGAGTAACATCTCACTTTTGAATATCTACAGATCCTAACTTTGAACACCTAGATTGCTGTCCTATAGTTAAACATAAAATATGTTAACCCTGAAGATCTAGATGTTACGTTTAAACATCCATTTTTCTCCGTGTAAAGAGCATTTGTTTCATCTTCCTTGTGAAATATCAACTGTCTGAACGGTTTAAAGAAATTATTATTATATTTCACATTTCCTCTGAGTGCAATTTTTATTCGCAAAAGGTTCATTTATATCAGCTGATGTGCGCACGTGTGACGTAATAAGGACTCGAAGGCCACCGAAGGTGGCGCCGAGACGCCCAGACGAAATCGTCGGTTTATCGGTTCGCTTTGACTGTTATTGGCGCAAGCTAAAATATATAAGGGTCAAAATATCTCAAGTGTGCCACTTTTAAATCGATAGTTCTATTTTCAATCAATTTATACAGTTTTCGATTCGTTTTTATATCAAAATAACTCCCCTAAAATATTTTTGCAAAAAATTTATTTGTTTGAAAGTTATTAACAATCAAAGTTCTTGATCATATTTTTTTCAAAAACTGATTACTCGCGAACGGTTCATCGAAATTCAATAATAGGGTCATGAAAATTTTTATTACAAAGTATACTTTACGCTCAATAATTGTTCGGTAGTAAAAAAATTTTGTTTATTGTTTAAATTATCGTTTGTTTTAAACAATTGGAAATTAATTAAACTTCTCCGCCTGTAAAATAATTCTTCCACGTTGCAATAGATTCTAAAATCTCTTTCGAAAATTTTGGTGAAAAAAAAGTTATTATTTTGCAGTAGTTCAAAAGTTATTGATTTTTTTGTGACCGCGCTCCGACCTCCAGCGCTGGTCGAGCACGCACAATTATGTAAACAAATGCATAGTTTAGGCGTTTATTGGAAAAAAGTAATAGTTTTTCTTTCTTAGTAACATTACATTACATGACTGGTAATATTTAGTGATTGCGATTGGTCACTTGATATTATTTGTTTATTTTATAAACAAATCTTATAAACAAATGCATAGTTTGACCATTTATAGATAGAAAGTAATTGTTTTCCTTTCTAATCGTCTTCAAATTACATAAGTGGTGATATGTAGTGACGAAGAATTGTTAGTCGATATTATTTGTTTATGTTATAAACAAATTTTATAAACAAATGCATAATTTGACCATTTATAGATAAAAAGTGATCGTTTTTCTTTCTACTCGTCTTCAAGTTACATAAGTGGTGATATTTAGTGACGAAGAATTATCATTGGATATTATTTATTTATGTTATAAACAAATTTTATTAAAAAATGCATAATTTGACCATTTATAGATAGAACGTGATCGTTTTTCTTTCTAATCGTCTTCAAATTAAATAAGTGGTGATATTTTGTGAAGAAGAATTGTCATTTGATATTATTTGCTTATTTTATGAACAAATGCATAGTTCAGCCATTTGTATACAGAAGGTAATCTTTTTTTAATATTTCCTTCAAACGATATCACTGGGAATTTTTTGTGATGTTCTAGAAAAATTAGCTTCCAAGATGTACTTGTGAATCATTTCGATAATTTCAGGATCCATTTCAAATTCATTCTTGCTCCACTCTTGCCTTAAAGAGATCACTAAACATCAACACTTATGTAATTTGAAGACGATTAGAAAGAAAAACCATCACTTTTTATCTATAAATGGTCAAACTAGGCATTTGTCTATAAGA